>JAXQJP010000326.1:0-449295 GCA_037042015.1 Furcasterigmium sp. R96-07A1 | reverse complement strand
GTCCCACTCGGAAGCAGCTCTAAATGCTCAATCGGTGTAGGCAAAATGGCTTCTTCCAAACTGCAATTATTTAATAGATGCGCGTCCGTGTACAGCTCCGCGAGCTTCTTGCCGCGCGGCCAGACGTCGACGAGCTGGCGCGCGAGCAGGCCCGCGCGGTTCCCCACGTCCACGCCGCCCTGGTGCCCGACGGCGAAGGCGGCGACCATGTGCAGCTGCGCGGCCACGACGAGCGGGTCGCGCTCGAGCGGGCCGCAGTCGACGAAGCCGCGGGGCCGGGCCTTGTGGATGGGCGAGCCGGCCATCTCGGCGACGACGCGCGCCCACTTTGCCGCCTGCTCCGTCTCGCGGCGCGCCCAGCCGGAGGCCATGGCCTTGTACTGCGTCCAGAAGAGGAGGTCGTGTGCGATGCGGGGCGTCGAGACCTGGAAGCCCGTCTTCTTGACCTGGCGGGCTGCCTCGATGGCGGAGAAGATGTGGCCCTTCGTGCCGAGCATCCGGGTGATGCGCGCGAGGACGTGCGGCTTGATGGTGCGCTTGGCGCGGCGGAGGCCCGTCAGGAGGCGGCCGAGGTTGTCGAAGTCGCGGGGGGTCTGCATCTCGTTGATGGCGGCGATGAGCAGCTTCGTGGTGCGGGGCAGGTCGTCGATGGAGAGGAAGTCGAAGCGGTGCTGGAGGTCGTCGATCTCGATGATCACGGGGTTCGTCTTGAGGGCGTGCCGGAGGTCGGGGTTGGTGATGCGGTCCCGCTGCGCGGCGTTGATGTACGACGGCAGGATGATCTTGTTCTGGATCTCGGTGAGGTGAGGCTTCAGGCCCGGGCTGACGTCGGGGTCGAAGACGATATACCGCCGGTCTGCAGGAGAGTCAGTATAGCTCTTCACTGGCAGGGGACGGGCCCTGTCGGCCGGGGAACTTGCCTTGGGTTTGTGATGCTTCAGTCGATGCAAATCGTGTCTGAAGGGGAGAAACCGTTCGCGGCAACCGCAGGGGCACCGTGGCCCTGGGGACCCGGCGTAAGAACAACTTGTCCATCATGTCCCGCCTCTCTGTGTGTGGTGAGGGTGGGCGGATCGGGAGGTGCGGCGCTCAATTGACCCCGTGGCGGAAGATGTCGAGTCGTCAAACGAACATTTGAAGACCGGCTACCAAATCTTTGGCGATGCATCACTGAGAAGCGAGAAGCTGCAGGGGTCCGGTCCCCAGTTTCCGCCGAGGACCCACCTTTCCACGTCTGAACCTCACGCGAGGCCGGATCGGCTGAAAACTCCTCCGGTCCAATCAGGCGCGTTCAATCCGGCCGCTTCAACTTTTTGAAGGTCTCGTCAACCGTCCTCGAGCTCAACCTCACATCGGACAGCAAGAGACACGCCCATACTCGTCCGCCTACCATGAACGCGACAAGTCTCTGGCGGCCGCTGGGCTGCCTCAAGAGCGCCCTCCGCCAGACGAGACAGACCCGCCTCATCCAGAGGTCAATGGCCACATCAGTCGACGCAGCAACCCCGGCAGCGCCTACAACACCACCGCCCTCCAAGCCCAAGAGTGCGTCAATCTTTCAACCGTCTACTGCATACAGCGGTGCATCAGTTCCTCTTATACTAACGTTTGACAGCCCCCCGCAAGCCTCGTCCCGAAGGCATCTCCTTCCACCGCCACTTCGCCCTCCCCTCCACCGCCCTCCCCTCGATCCGCCACACGCACCCGGACCCCCTGCCAGCCCTGACCGCAAAGTCCCTCTCCAAGCTCGACCCGACCGGCGCCCGCGCCTCCCTCTTCGACCGGCACCGCCCCGACTCCGCCAAGGTCGGCGACGTCCTCCTCGTCACCCTCAAGCACGGCGAGCCCTTCGCCGGCGTCTGCCTCTCCATCCGCCGCCGCGGCGTCGACACGGCCGTCCTGCTCCGAAACCACCTCATGCGCGTCGGCACGGAGATGTGGCACAAGATCTTCTCCCCCTCCGTCGCCGCCATCGACATCGTCTGGCGCCGCCCCAAGCGCGCCCGCCGCGCCAGGCTCACGTACATGCGCCAACCCAAGCACGACATGGGATCCGTCTCCCACCTCGTCGCCGCCTGGCGGAAGGAGAGGATGTCCATGCGGAACAAGGGCAGGGGCATGCGTGGTGCGAAGCCGTGAGGCGGAGCTTCGGTTTGTCGGGAGCGAAGATGCGGATTGTATGATTATCCGTCCCCTCGGGGACGCTGTATACATGTACGAAATAGAATGGAGTACCACTGTCATGTTCACCGTCTTTGCCGGCTCTGACTGGGAGGGTGGGTGGAGATACACCTTGTCATCTTCTGAAGGGGTTCATCTGATGTTCGCCAGTGTGTAAACCCAGTGATGGAATTATCTACGTATTGCATAGTAAAGACTTGGATCCGTACACCGCGCCCAAATAGCAGATGCTCTACCCATGCATGCAACTAACCATATCAACGCCCTGGCCAAACAGTGCTGCCAACATATGATGTGTCAGAGTAAACAAAAAGCGCCGGATATCAGATCACTGCGACCAACTCGGCACATTCCAGCGAGTCCTTCCATGCTCAACATGCGGCTCCGAGTCTCGCTGCCCCGCGGGGAAGCACTACAACCCCGGCGCGGTCTGTACACGGCGAGCACGCACCCGGAAGTCTTCGTCGTCGCTAATCGCCTCCTCATCAGGGGGCTCCGTGTGTCGTCTCCGCAGCTCATCCATGTCCGGCGGGAATGTGCCAAAGTCCATCGATACCCTGCGCGAGCTGTGCGACATGGCTCTCTCCCCACGCGCGACGGGCGGTCCTGGGTGAAGGAACGACGTCAGGAGACCCCTATCTCGACTTCGCCCGCGCCGGAGGTCGGTGCCCGTGGCCGTTGCGCCCGTTCCATGCGTGGCATGCGTGACATGCGTGCCCTGCCGCGCGAGCATCGACTGCACCTCCATGGCCTCCTCCTCGAAGCGTTTGGCACTCGGGAGCAGAACAGCTCGATCAAGACCGTACGGCAGGCCGCGGTGGCGCCCACGGATCTGCATGGCTATTATGACAAGCTTGCCGCCGGTAGAAAACTGCGAGGAGAGTGAGGCATTGACCCCGGGATAGCCCAAGCTCAGCCCCACGGTGCCGTAGGCACTGATGATCTCGAATAGTACGCTGTAGACGTTGAACTCGTTCGCCTGGATCTTTCGTCCCTCTGTGATGCACAGAATGAACAGGCCCAGGAAGACGTACCACAAGTCGAACGACAGCTGGCGTCGCAAATGCGACCCCACATATGACATGCCGCTGTTCTCGTTGGGGCTGTCTTCGTCATCGGGCGAGCTGTAGACACCGAGCGACTTCTCCTCGTACACGTTGGTTCTTCGGATAGAGATGGCAATGGGGAAGACCGAGATGTACATCATCATCATGTACGAGACCTGGACCGCGGGATGGAGCAGCGATAGGTTGACGGATGCAAAGCCCGCCGTTCGCGTACATGCCGCTTGGAACAGACCATTGACAATCCGTAGGTGAACAGGCATGTGACTGACGACTTCGTCATGCAGCTGAATCCATGGTCAGTTGTGGACGAAACTCCAAAGGTAAATGAACTCACATCGAGCGCAATGAAGAAGATGAGGTCGATAAGGTTGAGGCCGATGAGGATCCAGAAGAGCCACCAAGTAGCCCCCGAGGGGAAAAGCAAGGTGAAGCATCGGCGAGGGTGATCGAGCAAAAAGCGAAGCTCCTCCCACAGGCCGCTCTCCTTGGGCGCGATGCGAGCAGTAAGCCAGATTATGGCCCGAAGCAGCACAGGGAAGCCAGTATTGCCAGCAATGATGAGGAAGGTCATCATCATCAACGCGTACTGCGACGTTTGGAAGGAGACCATGCTGTCAGGGGTGAGAGTGAGGCCGAGGTCGAGGAAGGCCGAGTTTGCCGTGAAGAAGGCCCACCAAGAGCGAGCGACGCCAGCAGAATCGACAACTTCGGCGTACTGTTTGTTGGCGGGGCTCAAAATCCATGGAAGTAGGCAAAGGAAAGAGAAGATCCAGAAGCCCCAGAAGTAGAAGAAGAGGATGATTGCCAGGGTCCGGAGTGAGCGGAATTCGATGCCTCCCAGTTCCTCGCGCTGTTCCATAGTCAGGCCAGGGAATTGAGAGTTGCGGCCAAGGGTGGGTGTCCAGCTGAGGTAGGGAGCCTCGTCGGTCTTATCGCTCGTCAGCGCTCCTTTGATCACGTCGAAGGTGCGTCTGCGAACCCGGCGGTGGGATGTTCCATCGTCGGCCCCTTCCTCATCGTCACTATCGACGTGGTGTCGTCGGTTCCCGCGCTGGAAGATCCTAGGCTTCCGTATCATGAAGAGCTCAAGAACGTTCCAGAAAGCCGAGGCATCCTCGGCGAGTTCGTCGATGGCATCTCTGTCGGGCTTGTTTTTCTTGGGGCCGCCCTGTTCCGGATCCCGTTGCGTTCCTCGCTCATTGGGTTTCCTAGGCTCAGCAATAGTGATGGTAGGATTCCTTTGGCGGGCGCGCATAGTCTCAGGTGGTGTGTTGGGACGTGTGTTGGGCTTGCTGTGCGGTGGACTCCTCATGCCGGGCTGATTTTGATCCTCGTCGTCGTCGTCTGCCTCGGGTGCGTCGTCGGCCTGAAGCCGCCTGGGCTTCATTCCTTTATCGGCGTCCCGGGGATTGGGGATCCTCAAGATCTCGTCGCGGTTACTGTCGCGTCGAGCGCGCAGGGGCGTAGGGTAGCGGTCTGCGGATGAGCTGACCGGCAACTTGGTCCTTGCTGGCTCGGCGCCGTCACTACGTGTCACCTTTTGAGCGAAGCTGACCTGCGTAGGGTGAGACTCGAGAGGGGGGACCCTGTCCTCGATATGCCGCTCATCGGCTTCGGTCGAAGGGACGGCGGTGCCGGTGCTACCGGGAGACTCGCGTCCGTCATTATGCTCCTTTCTCTCGAGAAGAATGCCGTCGTTAGTGATTCTAGCGCCAGAGTTGGGCATGACGGTGATGTTTTGCCCCGCGACACCCCTCTCCGCGCGGTTCGCGTCGTCGCCGGGCTTGTTCCTCGACTTTGACAAGGTCGCCCTCCGCGCGCGAGCTCCTTTCACGAGGTCTTGGAAATGCTTCTCAAACCAGTACAAACGGAGAACCACGACGGACGAGTGGATGGTGATGGGATTAGAGGTCATGGTGAATATGAAGATGCACACTTGCGCAAATGTGTTGAGCGTGTTGAGATCGACGGTGTTGAGGCCGGCCTGCGTATTTGCGCCGCTGGCAAAAAAGAGAGCATCAATGTAAGCGAGCTTGCCGCCGGCCGTTGCAAAGATGAGGATGGAACTGAGTATGGTCAGGCCAATCACCCAAAAGTCTATGACGCATGTTAGTTTGGAGAGCGACACAGTAGAGCAGCCGCTGCAAAGAGAGATTCTCACAATGTGCCGAAATGAAGTTGAAGTGCGGCGACCGAGATATGAAAGAGGGCTTGGCAGCCCGGAGCTGGGTGACGACCCAGTCCTTGGTCTTCTCCAGCATGACGCGGATGGGCATGATCGTGTAACGAGGATTGTACGTGGTTCTGGGCGGTAGTGTGCAGGGGTTGCGAGACTCTGATGATGAACCTCCGAGATGAGCAAGGCCGCGGGTGCGGACAAGGCTAGAGCACCATCGTGACGATGTGGTTTAGAGTTTCAGTATTTGATGTGGTTGAAGCCAGCGGAGCGTTGGGGATGGCAGTCAAGTTCCTCGCGCGCTGTGGAGAGGGCCGGGATGAAGTCGAGGAGTAGTTGACGACCGAATTTATCGAAGGCGCAGCCAAGAAGAGAAGCGGATTGTACCGGGGTGTTGGCGTGTGCCAAGGTGAATCTGCAGACGGCGATCGTCACTCTGCCAAGGTTGAATCTGTGTTGGAGCCCGATGTCAATGGAGGGCGACTTGGGTTGATTGTCGTTGCGAGACGGTTTCTTGATAAACCAGTCAAGACTCGGCTCAAAAGCAAATGCTGCACAGCTAGATTGATCAACGTCGTTGAGATCAATGGTGTCACTGAGAGGCGATTCTGATGAAATGGTCTCGTCGAGCGCGCCACACAAAGGGAATGAGGGTGAAGCCGAGGCCTGCGCGCAGGAGAATCCGAGCCTGAAGCGGCAATTGAATCCCAGGAAATCAGGGTTCGACGGGTGACACAGATGCCAGTGTCGCTGTCGATTTCAATGCGTGAAACAATCCGACCAGAAACGAATGCGTCAGAGCCGGGCAGAGTATCGCGATCTCAACGGATGGCCTGGTGTCCAGCGCTGCTTTGTTTGATCCAACGGAGGGAGAGGTCGACGTCGAAGGAGATGAAAGGTTGATGCCTGGCCTATGTACAGGATGGATTGGCGAGGTCAGCGGCGATGAAAGAAGGATTGCAATGCCGTGGAAGGAGAAAGGCCGTGGCGGCCGAAGGTTGAAGGCAGGAAAGACTCGGACCGTGGCAGTGACGAACTTTACTCGCTCACTCACCAAACATTTTGAGGCAACCGCAAAGGAGCCACGGGCAGCTAACCGGAGTGAGTGCTAGGGGCAGTGCTAGCACGAACAGACGCGTCCGGCCAATGAAGATGGTGATGATGTGCCGAGACCGCCCTAGACCGAATCGCCTGCAGGGACCTGGACCTTCTTTCTTCCCCCGGTGCCCTTGCCTTAGGTTGCCCCCCCTGGCCACAATCTGGCAGGCAGCGGGTGCTAATCTGGGCTGGCTGCCAAGTCGGCAGGCGGGGAGCTAAGCTCATCCCAGGTCGCTGCTGGGTGTGGATGTGCGCCCCGGCAGGTGCCGACTCTCGCGTGTTCATCCCCGATGGCCCGCGGTAAGCTCCCTGTTCCTCTAAAACGTCCAGCCAGACCCTCGGGCCTGGTCCGATTCATCTCCTTTCCCATGTCGCACCAAAATACCCTTATCTCGCATCCCACGCCACATCTCACCGGGCCCCGACAATCCTTCTCCGACTCACCGCTTGGGAGGCGCAAGCCAGATGCCAGCCCTGTAATCACCGTTGCACGGCAGCGGCAGCATTGGGAGGGCATGCCGGCGGCAGGGAGCAGGGCGCCCCGGGGACCACGCATGGGCATTGTTGACGCTGACTGATAGAGGTGACCTGGCAAGCCTGCAATGGGCCATCCTTTCGGTCGACCTCCGAACCCTGCCGCTGTGCCTTGGCAGGAACAGAAGCCCGATCCTGACTCGCATCGTCCGATCTGCTCCAACCGCGACGCACCCTCTTCGTTCACCTCCCGCGTGGCGCGCTGTGACTGGTAGGGAATCGTCATCGGGGGGGAGGGCAGCATCATCCATGGATGGTTGATTTGCAGCTGTTGTGATTCCCATTTCTTGTTACTTATTTCTTATCATTCGCTTGGGATGCCTTACTAGACTTCCCCCCTCGATTTTTGGGGCGTTTGAGTCGGCGTTTGCCTCGACGAGCGCGGCAACGGGGTCGCACTGCGCCCCGGGCTTCTCTACGCTTCGACGACCATTTATGCCCCCCCGTTAACACCTGTGCCGACGCCATCAATTGCGGCCTCACTTGCTGCCAGACCTAGATATCACAGATCAGCCCTTATAACTCCACGATGACCTCGAAATCGCCACAAGAGGTCAATCTGGGGGTCAGATGAGGACGCCTGGTGGTATGCCGTACCCCCGTAACGAGGATCACTTACACATGCACAGAACTCCGACGGTGAGACCATTCACGGACCCAAGTCAGTCCCTCCGAGAAACGTGTCAGGCGCGTCATGTGCGAAGAAAGTGCTGCCAGAAATCACGGTAGATCCATCTCTACACCGTGAGCCTGGCCAGTTGTGGCTGTTGGGTGACATGGCTCGCCGACATGCTCATGACTGCGTCAATTACATGTCTTATACTGGCACATCTTGGGATGTGAAATGATACAAAGACTTACTAAGTGAATTCCCCTTCGTAGCAGACTGTTAGTCCCTTTTTTCTTGCCATTTTGGTCTATTCACTGTTGCATTAGGGTTTATATGGAAGAAATTGAGACACAATATTCAACAGGCAGGAGGGGTCAAGTGGTGCAACACGTAAGATGCCGCTTCTCAAACCGCGAGGTGAAATTCCTCAGATAGAGATGTAGGGTAGGCTGATGAGATCAGCCACGTGAACTCTTTTGTCAGTTTGGTTCAATTCCCATAAGCCCAAAGCTCCTTTGATTTTTTATCAACAGATCTACTTCGCAAGTCAGGACGAGATGCTCTCCAGATAGAGGCGTAGACATGAGCTGGTACCGAGATGGTTTGCTGACGAGCCAGCTCCTGATACCAGGAGCTCCCTCATGCCTCTGGCACCTTGCAAATCGTAACGGCCTTGATGCGTCAACACGAGTTCTCACCATGATACTGATCCAACCCATGAGTAGAACCCAGAGGCAAGTGTAGTTATTACCCAAGTCCACCTGCCTCCTGAGACGAACACCTGTTGTCAAAATGTGGCAGGATGGCTACTGCAGTTGAAAGTACCTTACCTTAGGACAGATCAGCTACACTATGCAACGGGTATACGTCAGTTTATTCATCAACATCCTGACTACTGCCACTGCGTCGGAAAGTCAATCGCATCAATCCCCCACAAGAACCCCTCATCAAACCTCCAGTCCAGATCCCCTGCGAGGTCAAACGGATCCTGCAGCGCCCCGAGGCCCGCCTCGCCCTGCACCCCCTCGTGGCCAGCCTGCGGCATCTCAAACGCAGCGACCTGCATGTTGCCCCCCTCGTCCCTCTGCGCGGCAGCAGCAGCAGCTGGCGCCGCCGGCCCCGCTGCCACCTCCTTCCCCGCGCACGGCTGCGCGTACACGAACGCGTCCGCCTCCGCCCCGGGCGAGAACCGCTGCAACAGCTCCTTGAGCCCCGTGACGACCTGTCTTGCGACGTGGCCGCGGCCCGCGTTGTCCGCGGCACGGCCCAGCACGCCCACGAGGCGCCGGACGTTGGTGAGTGCGGTGCCCGTGTGGAAGCTGAGGCCGTGGCGCGCGAGGTCGCGCGGCAGGCGCAGCGTGCCGCCGCCGGTGCCGGGGGCCGGCTCACCAAACACGACGGCCATCTTGAGCAGGAACGAGGCGCAGACGGCGACCATGGCGTGCGCGAAGATGGGGAGGCCGACGAGGGCGCGCTGCAGCGGGGCGTCGTCGGCGATGAGGCGCGCCGTGCTCATGGCGGAGGAGATGGCGCTGTTGGCGGCCTCCTGGCGCTCCCAGCTCATGCTGAGCCCGGGGGCGCCGCGGGCGGAGATGCCGCGGAGCGCGACCGAGTTGAGCTGGAAGCGGGCGAGGTGGTAGTACAGGGTCGTGCTCTTGGGCAGGAGCGGCGGTGACGCATCGTACGGTCCTGCGGCGGGGTCGGCTGCGCCGACGGCGGACGACTGGTGCTCGAGGCGCCACTGGTCGACGGAGATGTTGAAGGACTGCAGCTTCTCAAAGTCGTGGGGCCCGAGCTCGAGGTCCGGGTCGCAGCCGTGCATGAAGTAGCCGCTGGCGAGGATGCGGAAGAGGTTGACCTGGGCGACGAGGGCGCGGTCGCCGCGCGACGAGAGGCCGCTCGTCAGCAGCTTGTGGGCGTTGCGGATGGCGGCGTCCTCGTGCATGAGGGGCGGGCGGCCGTAGGCGAGGGCGAACTGGTGGTCGCAGACGTAGAGGGCGTACCAGAGGCGGACGCGCTCGTAGGCGTCGAGGGAGCCGCGGGCGAACTGGAGCGAGGACTTGTGGAGGTTCATCTCGGTGGCGAGGCGGACGGCGCGGCTCGAGAGGGCCCAGCTTAGGCTCGTGAGGTAGAAGGCGCCGATGCAGAGGGCGCGGATGATGTCGAGGTTCTGGCAGCGGAGGAGGCAGGAGCCGCGCATGAGGGAGACGAAGGCGCCGTAGGTCGCGTGGAGGGACTGCTCGCGGTCGGGAAGGTGGAGGGCGGCGACGGTGAGGACGACGGCGACGAGGAGGGAGGAGGACTGGCGGACCTCGCGGAGGGTCTTGTGGGCGCACAGGATGCCGTCCCAGAGAAGGGGGTTGATGTGGTCGCGGTAGTGGGCGAAGAGGTACTCGGCCTCGGCGAGGGTGAGGACGCCCTGGCCGATGAGGTCCGGGCCGTTGACGTCGGAGGGGTCGACGCGGATGAGACTCGAGGCGTTGGGCGAGGTAAGGTTGTAGAGGTTGTTCATGGGAAGGGGCACGAGGTCAGAGTCGTCCTCCTGGTTGCCGCGCAAGCCCACCGAGGGCCCTTCGGCCGTGAAGCCATGTGAGGGGCCTAGCGAGGAGGATGAGTGGTCAGTAGTCAGGGGCGATGGGTTCTGGGTGACGGATCCTCGATGCCGATCTGGAGGCGTTGGCTGTCGCCCGTGTGAGGAGGGATCATAGCTGTCCATGTCGGGCAGGCTATTGTGTCGAAGGAGGTGCTCGACGGCGCCTTGGAGCTTCTGAATGAGAGCGGTCGTGTCATGCTTCCATCTGCCATTGTTAGACACGCCTTCTGAGGAGCAGTTCAACAGCACGTACTCTGCATCTTGATCCATGAACTTCTGGGCAAAGTTGTGCGGCACGCAGTGGATGCCATTCTTCAGACACTTGTTGCAGGCCGTCTGGCCTGGCTGCACGAAGCACTTGATCTTGAGCTTCTTGCACTCGGCGCAAGCTCGCGTCAGCCTCGGTTTGGGCGCATTGGTGCCCGTTTCGAAGTGATACTCGCGAGAGGGCGTGTCATCCGCGTCTCGGAGCTTCTGCCGCTTGCTCGGCGGCATGGTGGATATCCGGGGTGAAGCTGGGGTTCGGGTCGTTGGCAGAAGGATGGTGCCGGGTGAGGGCTCGAGATAGGCGACGCTCCCTGAAGAAGAGCGCCCTGAAGAAGAGCGCCGGCCCATCTCCGAGATTGCGGGGCTCGCCTCCTGCCCGCCGGGGAGACCGCCGACGACCACTAACAGCGCTACAACCGAGGCACTACTACTCACTGGAGCTGGCACCATCACAAAAGACGATGATCCCACTGGGATCTTACCACGCGCCGTAGAGTCTTGGCCTCCTGTCAGATCTGACATCTGCTTTAGGTAGGAGCTCTTGCTGTGGGACTCCCTGTCCATCCTAGCCGACACGACCTCGGGATAGGCAGTTAAAAGAGATGCCTGATTGTGACCTATTCGATCACGATTGTTACTTAGTATGATGAAACCGATGGCTTCTGATCCCCTTCCTTGTTCGCGCCTGCCCCCTCTCCAGACCTAGACTGCATCAACAAGTTCACCTGCCTAACAAACTCGTCGAAGACTTGCACTCGTTACTATGATTCACTCTAAATGTATCTGATCTATCCAGGTTGTCTCTCCCCCTCCTACACAGATCATATCTGACCTAACAGCAAGCAGCATGCAGCTCCAGCACGCTCGTCTTGGACAGCGCCGCCGGCTTAATCTGCACCACCGCCGGCGCCGCGCCGCTCTTCTCCCTCGCCTCCTTCAAGATTCGCCTCTCCGCCATGGTCACGGCAATATCAAATGCGTTCTGCGTGCTCGTGACCGCCGCCTCGTTACGCCCCGCAATGTCAAACGCCGTGCCGTGCGCCGGCGTCGCGATCGGGATCGGCAGCCCGCCCTGCACCGTCACGCCGCCGTCGAACGAGAGCAGCTTCATCGCGATCTGGCCCTGGTCGTGGTACATGGTCACGATGCCGTCAAAGTGTTGTCGTTTTAGGAAGATCGTGTCGCACGGGTACGGGCCGTGCGCGTCCATGCCGCGCTCGCGCGCCATGTCCACGGCCGGACGGATGTGGTCGATCTCCTGACGGCCGAAGGCGCCGTTCTCGCCGTTGTGCGGGTTCAGGGCGCACACGCCGATCCGGGGGGCGTCGATGCCGGATTCCCAGCTGGTCTCTATTAGTACTGCGCACTGCCTTGAGGCTTGGGGATTCTTACCGTAGTCTGTGCAGCAGCTCGATGGCGCGGAAGGTCGACTCCATGGTGACGCGCGAGGCGACCTCCTCGACGCCGATGTGGCTCGTCACGCGGCCGGTCCAGAGGGGCCCGGCGATGTTGATCTCGCTCGTGGTGCCCGTGAAGGCGAGCTGGTTGGCGAACCAGCGCAGCTCGTCCTCCTCCGTCATGCCGGCGGCCTTGAGGGAGCTCTTGTTCAGGGGCGTGAAGACGATGGCGTCGATATCGCCCGCCTGCGCCATCTTGAGCGCCCGCTTCAGCTGGTGGATGCAGCGCGCGCCGCTGTCCCGGGAGACCTGGCCCCGGGTCGTCTGGTAGGCCGCTGCCGTGCCGTCGTCCAGCACCTGGATGCCCTGGGGCCCGGCGGTGGCGGCTACCTCGACGTGCACGCCGCCGGCGTCCTGGATGGCGGACTGCAGCTCGGAGTCGTCTGCGAGGAGGACGATGTCTGCTCGCTGGCGGTTGGCCGCGTTGCTCAGGAGTTTGGCGCCCAGCTCGGGGCCGATGCCAGAGGGGTCGCCGAGGGTGACGGCGATGCGAGGCCGGCGAGGGCCGACTGTCTGGACGGTCTCAATCGCAGCTACCATGTTGGGAGATGATGTGAAGATGCAAGACAAGGGCTTAAGGTGTGATATTGAAATCTCGAGTTGCTGTGAAATACTGATGACCGAGACAGATGAACTGGAATGGTACACCTCGGCTTGGTGTTCAGGGGTGAAGAGACGCTCTTATAACGCAATAACCTGGAATGCTGATGATGTTCGGAAGGAACCAGAAGTACCAGGATGGCTCATGAGTTCCATGAAAGCGTACGCTCTCCGAGACCAAGGACCGAACATCGGTCTGGGGACCGTGGGGTTCGAGTCCGGGGTAACGAACATCGCGGCGCTTTCGCCGCTGTCTTGATCGAGGCCTGGCCCATGGATCTGCGCCGTGGTCATCGATATGGCGCTAAAAAGAAGCAGAAAACCACAAGGTCTTCTCCATGGGGATCTAAACCGCAAGGATTTGTGAAAATTCCATGATCCACCCCATAATCCGGAGTTGTGAACGGCAAAATTGGCGTCGAGGTTCAACGGCGGTTTGGCCGAGCGACTTACACTAGACTTTGCTCCTTTTCCTAGAATGGAGAAGCCGTGATGATCCCCGCAATTAAAGGGGCGTTTACTCACCCCGAGGTCAACTCTATTCTCTGCCCACGGCACTTTCACCGTCTTCTGGTCATGAGGAGAGCAGACGACGGCACGACATCCGCCACCTGAACCAAAATCAGCTCTCAACCACACCTCTGCTTGTCCCAGAGAGCCCGGCTATCCCCCGTCTTTCGCCCATCGTCCCGTGTCTACCATCACGGCGATTCCACCGCCTCCGTCCTCACTGCATCCCCTCCACGTTCCCCATGGGGCGCTCCGCAGTCGGCATCCGGGGATCAGACTAGTCCTGCCGCCTCCGACTGCAAGTCTGCTCCCTCCAGGGCGTTGAGACTTCATCAACGCAAAGTATAAAGATGGATCAGCGGCCGGCGCTGTCCCAAGAATCCGGGATAGCTTCAGCGACCACTCGTCTCCTCAGCCGCCTGCTTGCTCCATCAACAACAGCCTGCACGAAGCTGGTCCCAGTCCTCTGAGCTCTCCCTCGCCCATCATGTCTCATAACGAGAAGCAAATCGACCACGTCGACCACCGCGTCGAGCGCGCCGATGACGCCCGCTCCGTCCACTCCTCCGACTCGGCCAACAAGGCCCACGACGCCCATACCACCGAGGCCCAGCAGATCGCTGATACCTGGGTCGACGGCACCATCGAGGAGAAGAGGCTCGTCCGCAAGCTGGACTGGCGCATCCTGCCCTGCACATGGATCCTCTACCTGCTCGGCTTCCTTGACCGCGCCAACGTCGGGTACGTCTGACTTTGTCAGTGAAGCAATGTCCTCTGCTGACCGAGCCTCACAGCAATGCCAAAACGGCCGGCCTCGAGGAGGACTTCAACCTTACCTCCAGCCAGTACTCCATTATTGTTCTGAGCTTCTTCATCTCTTACCTTGTCTTCGAGGTCCCCGCCAATATGATCCTCACCCGCGTCCGGCCCAGCGTCTTCCTGCCCGGTCTCGGCCTCATCTGGGGCACCTTCGCCGCCCTCATGGGCGCCACGCAGAACTGGCACCAGCTCGCCGGCATGCGATTCTTGCTGGGCGTCGCCGAGGTGAGACTTGTCTCCCAGCTTTTCACTTTACCGACTTCAAGTTGTGCTGACATCTGAAAGGCCGGCTTCGCCCCCGGATGCGCCTTCTTCCTGTCCTCGTGGTACCGTCGCTACCAGCTCGCCACGCGCTTCGCGCTGCTGTACACGAGCGTGCCCATCGCCGGCGCCGTCTCCGGTCTCCTGGCCGGGGTGATCACGGACTATATGGAGGGTGTCGCCGGCCTCGCCGGCTGGAGGTGGCTCTTTGTATGCCCCCCTGGCTCTGCACAATGTAAAGCAAGGCTAACACAAGACAGATCCTCGAGGGCCTCGCGTCCGTCGTCGCCGCCTCGGTCATCTTCTTCCTCATGCCCGACTACCCGTCCACGAGCAAGCGCTTCCTCAACGAGGAGGAGATGATCCTCGCCTGCAACCGGCTCGCCGTCGATGGCATCGGCCTCACGCAGGGCACGGGCGTCGAGCACATCCCGCACTGGGTCGCGTTCAAGATGACGGTGCGCGACTGGCGCGTCTGGGCGCAGTGCTTCCTCTTCGTGCTCGTCACGGGATCCCAGACGATGCAGTACTTCATCCCGACCCTCGTCAACTCGTTCGGCTGGACGGGGCCCGAGGGGCAGTGTATGTCGACTCCCCTAAATTCCTGTCAAAAGGAAACATGCTGACCCGTGTCCAGACCACACCATCCCCGCCTACATGGCCGCCCTCGTCTACGTCGTCGCCTGCTGCTGGCTCGCGGACAAGTACAAGGCCAAATGGCAATTCATCTGCGGCCTGTCCGGGCTCGGCTGCGCGCTCTTCATCGCCGTGACGACCGTGCAGTCGCGCATGGCGCAGTACGTCCTGACCATCTTCGCCTTCGGCACCATCTACGGCTGCTCCCCGCTCGTCAAGACGTGGGTCTCGGACGTGATCCCGCAGCCGGCGGCCAAGCGCGCCATCGCCATCGCCCTCATCAACGCCATCGGCAACGCGTCGTCCATCTACTCGACGTGGCTCTGGCCCAAGGAGGACGCGCCGCGCTACATCCCCGGCTTCGCGACCACGACGACCTGGCTCGGCGTCCTGTGCGTGTGCACGTTTGTCTTCTCGAGGTTCTTCAAGAAGTATCCTGTTGAGAGGATGGGGCATGCGGAGGTCATGGCTGCGGAGCTGCGCGCGAGGAGGGAGAGGGAGCAGGCGCAGGGTGAGAATGCCTGAGGGGACTGTCGTAGGCTCACGTGGCCTGGATGTGTGCATGTGCATGTGACGTGTTTGCTCTAGGGTTTGAGAAGTTGTGGTAGACCCAGCAAGTAGAGCCAGAAGGACAGAGGCGTCGAGGTGATACACCTGAGGAGCATAACGAGAGGCGTTAGTACAAGATGTACATTTAGTTCACTTATAATATATAGGTGAATTAGTACATTTAAGACATGGTCTTACAGAGCTTAGAATTTTTAACTTCAAAGTTGATCTCTAAATTATAAGTCTAGATGGTATACCATAATTAAAAAAAAATATAGATTGTATAGATAACTTTTTTAAAACATATCGTAGTTATTTAGTTAATCTAAAATAAGGTCCCCGAACTTGATTTAAAGCTTTCCAATCGTGAAGTTGTTATGTTTGGTCTGCGTGGGGAAGTGGGAGTCTGGCGTGGCTACGTCTTACTCCTATATTCGCGCGCTGCCCACATCTGCACTAACCACGAAGACCATCTACGCCATTTCACCAGCGTGTCCTGACTGGCTCATGTTGGGTTATTCTCATGCTTAGGAACTAGTCCTCACTACTAGAACAAGGTGCCGTCACCCCCAATGAGAATAGGGCTCGAGCAGGTCTGCGGCCGGTACTTCGCCGCCAACTCACGACCACTCTTCCACGAGCCAGCCTCCAGCATCTGAGCGAGGCTGAGCTTAACACCATCTCTGGCAAATCTCTCCTTCAGCTCGACATGCAGCAGATCGAGCAGGGCGACGGTCATCGCACGCCACTCTACTATCGTATCGCTCGTCTCATGGAAGATGGGGAGGTCTCTCCCGGACGCCTCCAGTCCCTGCTTCCTGACCTCCTCCTGAAGCTGCAACACCCCGGTGTCCACGAACAAACCGCCGTTTCGGTACTCGGGCAGCCCAGTAACGAGGTTGTCGTTGACCCAGGTGAGTCCGAGAACCCGGACGAATGGTGTGGTGAGGGAGTAGCCCAACCACTGGGTTAACTTGTGAAATGGTTGGATGACCTCGGTGGCACCGGCCTCACCGGTGACGCGTTGTGCCAGGACTTTCAGCGGCCAGGCGTCACCGAGGGGGACGCCCTCGATGCGAATGCGGTCTGCAGGCCATGATGGAAGAAGGACCGTTTGCAACGCCTGCCAGAGGACCGCGTAGTCCAGCGTGTTGGGCTGATCTTGGCCCTTGTCCAGGAGGTAATCTATGCGCAGGGTTTGTCAGCATCCAGCGTCAGTCTCCTCAAGCAAAGCTTGATCAAGGACTCCA
Source organism: Furcasterigmium sp. R96-07A1 (assembly GCA_037042015.1). Taxonomy (NCBI): domain Eukaryota; kingdom Fungi; phylum Ascomycota; class Sordariomycetes; order Glomerellales; family Plectosphaerellaceae; genus Furcasterigmium; species Furcasterigmium sp. R96-07A1. The sequence continues at coordinate 432,687 of JAXQJP010000326.1, read as the reverse complement.
ACGACTGCCGGATTCGTACGTACCGACCAGAGACCCCGGCCGTCCCTCAGGTCCAAAGATGTCCGGGAAGCTCAGCAGTGAAGTTCCCAATCTGTTGAGAAGTCCCACACGTGATTCGGCACCAACAATGGGGTTGGCTTCCGTTACCTGGAAGATCTCATTGAACACGTCGGTTGTGAGGCGAGAGAGCCCCTGACCTGATACCAAGAGCATGATGCGTCAGTACCTGGGGAACATCGAACATCCTTGGAGCACTGTACGGGGTGTGGGACAGGAAACCACTCGTACCATTGACCAAAGGCGTGCCGTTCTGTTCACCAAAAGCAGCAGCCTTGAACATGTACAGGGACGCAACGGCGATGCCCTCGCTACGCCCATACGCCGCGCCGCCTTCCTCGCGGTACTTCCAGAGGTCTCCCGCACCCGCGTCAAGAAGCACCGAGACGAAGAAGAGGTCCACCAGTCGCCGTACGATTTCAATCTTGGGAGTGTCTTCTTTTTCCCACTGTTCGAGCAATTCCCCGACACGGTCGACGCCTCCTACGTTGAAGTGCTGCCATCGACCATGGGGCGGGATCTGGTCGAACTTATCTGGGCCAAAGTCGCGCTGCGGCCAATGTCAGACAATTCGCAAAAAATCAAATGGACCCTGGCATCAACTCCTCGATTCCGATTACTCACCCTGATGACGCCCTCCACCATGTCTGCACATGAGGAGAACTGGTCTGGATGATATGTGAAGCTGTTCAGCTTCCCCTCATTCGCAGCTTGCAGAACAAGCAGAGACCGGTCTCGGACCGCCTGCAAGCTTTTAAGGTACTCCAGGTCGGAATGGGCGCTGCTTGACGACATGGCTGTTGGTGATGGCGCGTCGACGTGCTGAAGCGTTGACGAGGGAGAGAAGGACGGGGCGTTGATCCCACGAGACAAGAATCCCGAGAGATATTGAATTAGATAACGGTATGGAGGACGGAGAATCTGTAGTTCAATTCTATTTTATTGAAAACTTGGTTCTCTCTTCATCCTGATTGAGTCTGGAAGGCATCCCTCACGATGCCACGGTCAATGTTGACCCCGCCAAGGTCACACAGCTGAAAGCTTGGACAGACATATCCGATGTCGATAAGATACCACCCCCTGCCGACAATCCACACCCTGGTGTGGAGCCATGCGATAGCTTGCGCTATCTCACTACAGGGGGTGTCTTTATCTGCCGTGCTCTCCATGCAGCCAATCATACTGCCTGCTCAATTTCCAGATAACGGCGTCTCCCATATCACCGACAACTGGCACGCCCAAGGGGGGTGGCTCCCTTGCCGAGGGGGGGGGGTGTCGAGGAGCCTCGCCATAGGCAGCGCCTCCGTATATCACGAAGAAGGCCCAAGGAATATTTGCGACCAGCAGCGTTGGGTGACCGTTCACGTTCCATTACAATTGGCATTCAGATTCATTCGCCAGCGTCTCGATTAGGACCTCTCGACGCCTCCCTTGGCCTCAACCCCAGAAAGAAAGCTGTCGACATGTCCAATATCACGATCTGCAACGATGAGGCTTTCTCGTCGAGCCTCACACAACTCCGTGACCTGTCCTTGAAGCCAGTGGCCGTCCGTGCCCTGGTATCGAAGCTCACCGCCATCCTCTCCAAAGACGTCACCGCCAAAGATCCCATCCTGGACGACGAGCAAATCGCCATCGTGGTCATCCTGCGATCCGGTATGGCCATGACGGATGCGTTCGTCCAAAACCTCCCCGAGGACGCGAACACCGTGATCTACCACCTCGGCCTCTTCCGTGAGAAGCACACCCTCCAACCCGTGGAGTACTACAACAAGCTCCCCCCGAAGAGCCCCAGGATCAAGAGGGCGTACATCCTCGACCCTCTCATCGCTACCGGAGGCACGGCGGAAGCGGCCATCAGCATTCTCAAGTATGTCCTGCCACCCACCTTCCAAGCCGCTGAAACCCCCAAGTGATGATAGCTGACTTCTCTGCAGGGACTGGGGGGTCGAGAAGGTGACATTCTACAGCATTCTGGCCAGCGAACGGGGCATCACGAGCGTTGCTCAATTCTGGCCAGAGGGCAGCAGTTTCGTTGTCGGGAGCGTGGATCCGGAACTCGACACAAAGGGGTTCGTGAAGCCCGGAGTTGGTGATATTGGCGACCGTCTGTTCGGCACAAAACTCCAATAGCTGTTTTGGAACATGTGTGAATAAAGATGCAGTTTTCTACAGATCCCCCAATGCAATGCGTTTCGTCCGTGCCACCGAGAGCGACACCGGGAACACCCGCCGAGCCTGTGATACCAACATCATCCCTTCCAGTGTAGGGAAAGACCGGGGACGCTCAATGCCATAGCGTCGTGATTGTTTTCGTCATCGTGTAAAACTGCCACATTCCCTGTCCCGACCCGCTGTTGAAGTCTAGGGAGACAAGTTAGCATGGATGTAGCGAGGCTGATGTGCGAGGTTGGGATGTCCCACCCCCCAGGAAAGACTCTTTATTGCCCGTTCTCAAGACGGTGCCGGAGGATGCTGCTGAGACATTAGAAGGCTGCCAGAGGATGCTTTAGAAAATGCTTGCGGACTGACCTAAGACGGGGACATTGATCCCAACCTGTCCCACGTTTACCGCCTTTTGAAACAGCTGCGCCTGCGCGGGACTTCCAGTAAACAGTGTGCAGCCGTTGCCGTCTACGCTTCGTCAGTCACCTCCTCCGAGGCCAATGTTGCGCGAGACGAGATGGAACCCACATCGGTTGCTGTTGATCAGCTGTATGGCCTGTTCGATGGTTTCCGTCTCCAGGCAGCATAGCACCGGCCCGAAGATCTCTTCTTGGTAACAGGCCATGTACGGCTGCACGTTGGTGAGGATGGTCGGGCCGACGAAGTTGCCGTCTGGGTATTCAGGAACCTCGAGCCCTCGGCCATCAAGCAGCACTGTTGCCCCCTCCGCCTCGGCGGCAGTGATCGCGTCTTCGACCTGCTTCTTTGCCGCCTTGGTGATCAGCGGGCCCATGTCGACGCCAGGCTGGAGTCCATTGCCCACGACGAGCGTCTTGGCGATGTCAGCGATGTCGTCGACCCAGTCTCTCGCATCACCGACGAGTACGACGACGCTGAGGGCCATGCATCTCTGGCCGGCAGAACCGAAGGCGCCCCCGGCGATGGCGTAGATCGTCTTCGATTTGTCGGCGTCTGTCAGCACAACGCCGTGGTTCTTCGCGCCAAGTTCTGCCTGTACTCTCTTCCGTGTTGCTCTCGCGTGGTCGTGCACCCTTTCACCCGCTACATCGGACCCGACGAAGCTGACCGCACCTATGGAGGGCTGGGAAAGAAGCTTGTCCACGACGGAAGGCCCCCCGTGAACCACGTTGAAGACGCCGGGAGGGAAGCCGGCGGCGTAGAAGCACTCGGCTAGGATCTGTGCAACGGATGGCGTTCTTTCCGAAGGTTTCAGAATGGCCGTGTTGCCCGCGATAAGGGCAAAGGGAATGGACCAGAGAGGGATCATGAAGGGGAAGTTGAAGGGCGTGATCGACAGGCACACCCCCTGGGAAGCAGTTAGAATGGTGTACGCCAAGGGGGGCCACAGGGTATACATGCCACTGGTTCGTGCGTCGTGTGGACCTCGGAGAGATTGTTGATGTGATGATCTCCGGCCATCTGATGTGATGTGGCACATGCGGCCTCGATAGAGTCGACGCCACGTTCAAACTCGGCCCGGGCATCTGGGATGGTCTTTCCGGCTTCGACAGACAAGCAGTGAGTCTGGATGAGGAGGATGCGTTAGATCATCATGAGGAGAGAACGTGTGGCAGTGATGAGATCACGAACAATACGGTCCGCATACTGAGGTAGGATGGCGAGAAGATTCAGCATGAGCTTTCGCCTCTTGGACGGCGGCTGGGTCGCCCACGTGGACAGGGCGACATCCGCGGCGACGACAGCGCTGGAGACCTCGGCCAATGTCGACTCGGGTACTCGACTGATAAACTTTTGAGTGACCTTTCCATACATGAGCGAGAGTCACATGAGCGAAAGAGGAATGGGCTGCTTACTGGGTCGAATATCTTCACCCATGCTCGGGAGTTCGAGCACTGAAAGTCATTGTCGATGAAGTTGTATGTGACGTCGGGTTGCAATGAATGGTTCGGAGTCAGATCCAGATGCAGATCCTTAAGCAGCTGGCTGGAGATGGACGCAGTCGACATCTAAGAACACGCGTGTGAGAACCAGCAGGTGGTCAGGGGGCGGCCACAGAGCAGAGGTCTCACCGATGTCCTTGGCCTCTTCCTGGCCGCTGTCTCATCATCTGCCAGCGAGATGTTAGCCCTTGGAAACGCATCGGCAAGGCCCTCTGACGGGGCGGCCGGCCTTGCACTGCCAGTGGGTTCTGGCACATTCAGTCACTACTACCTTCAAGTTGCTGCTTGCACGCACAGGTTTACTCAGTCAATGGACCGCCATGGTAGGGAGGTGGCTGTGGCGGTGTGGCCTGTAGAGGACTCACCTGTCCCATAGTACTAGTAAGCATCGGTGCAACCATTGCGGCCACGACCAGTCGGACCCTTGGGGGAGAGGGGCAGTGCAGTGCCGAGGGTACAGGAGGCGAGGGGCAGTCGCCGATACGCGACACCTGCTCGCTGGCGCTGGGTGAGGGCTGTCCCAAGGCAAATGAGACCTGGGAGAGGGGTGAAAGGACACTTGAGGTTGGTTGATTGGCGATAAGGAGCGGCGTGGGCGACAGCGGCATCGGGCTCCATTATCTGCGGTCGGGTCACGCGAGAACTTCTACAGCGTAGTAGGGTGACATGGCCCGGGATGCGCTGCGGAGCACGCCAAGTACTACTTAAGTACTGTACAATGGGCGCTAAAGATGGCTCGACAGTAAGTACTTATCATGCCGGAACAGGGGTCCCGTCAATCTCCACGGGTCACCCCGGACCACTGCAAGCTAATAGTACAACACTGGCTGGGACACGGGACCGCTGACACTTGAAGAGACACCTGAGCTTGGTTGACCGATCCTAAGGTATGAACTTGATGTACTTCATGGGGCATGGCTGGAAGGAGACTTCCGGAGTTCTTCGAGCTGTCTCCAGGAGACCCCGTAGAGGGTGAAGCCCAATAAAAAGACCTCGGCCGTTGGTGGTCGTACGGCCTCGCAAATTATCGCCGCCCCTGGACAAGTTGAAGGACCGCCCCCGTCTGCATCAGAAATCCCGTCCTCCGTCCTCCGTGCGCCGTCCCGCCTCTGCGTTCAGTCAGGAAGTTGCATCGAATCTGTCCCCAAAATCCCCCAGCCCGGGGTTGATATGGCTGCGCTTCGTCAGTACATCCTCCTCAGGGCAACATGTGCTCAGCCCATTCGTTCGACTCACTTCGATGCTGTCAGGTCATTGTCGATAGCGGCCGTGACAACGTGCATGGCCGGGAATCGCGATCGCAGGACTTTGAGACCCTCGCGGCTCGCGATGAGATTGGCGAAGATGATGCTGTCCTCAGACACGCCCAACTCCTTGATCTTCTCCACGGCCATGGAAGCTGATCCGCCAGTGGCAACCATGGGCTCCAATATGACAACGACTGCTCGGATGAATCAGTAAGCGTGCCATTACGACCAACCAACGCTGCCAGCCCTTCATAAACGCACTCTTCTTCTCCATGTTTGGAGGGAACTTGGAGTAAATGTGAGTTGGCAGGCAAGTCTCCTCGTTGCGCTGGATCAAGATCTTCCCGAAACTCAGAGGGCCCCTGTCAGCCGATCTGATTAGAGTCTGCTTGCTTGGAGAAACCAGCCATTTCTCTGAGTCAAGAGTGACTCACGTGTATGAGGACCGCAGAGACGGCTCCAAGCTGCCACCGGCACGAAGAATGCTTACGCCGCATAACTCGGTCGTGTGTTGCACGCCGAGAAAGCTCGCTCCCGTTGGTGTCGTAATCTGCCGCGGTTCGGCGGGGATCAGATCGAGCACTGAAGTGCGAGCACAAGTCAGCTTCCGAGGGTGCCTTGCCGAGCCCGTCTTGACCTACCTGCCACCATGACCTGGGTCGCCAGCCTTCGAACGGTGGCAGCAAATTCGGTGCTGCCAGTGTTGCCATCTCTGAGAGTGGTCATCAACGTCGTGAGGTACCCATTCTGGGGCAAGACTGTCACGCCACCGCCCGCTGACAACTTAATGCTCATGATGTTGAATATTACAATAGGAACGCTTGTGGCAAGGCTTCTGGCGAGCAATGCAAAGGTAGGGTCAGGCCTTTTACAAAACCAGTCCTCAAGATTCCAGGTTAATCAGGGGTGGGACACATGTCGCGGTGGCTGGTGACTGCTGGATCTTAAGATGGATCGGCCGGCCACGGGCATGAAGCATTGCTTCCCTCTGCCCACAGGCGTCTCTATCACGACAAAACCGATTAAAGATTAAAGTCTACGGCAATCTTGGTTGCGTTGTCTCGCTGCGCAATAGAGCACGGGGTGTGGGGTAAACGATATCGAGGGGGTGTGATGGGCTAACACCACGGAGATGTGGGCGATCACCCCTACCGGCCACCGATCAGCGGGTATCTGACGACGATAACTGCGCTGCACCCCAGACCAGATGGGGCTCCGCAGAGGTGTGGATAGACTGCAACACAGAGCGGGATGTGTTGGTATCAATCTGTCCCGATCCTGGGACAATCTGCCAGTGGAGGGAGGCGGAGGGAGGCTTTGGCGAGAGTGTCTGCCGTGGGCGCCTGATCCTCGGCCACGCGGAGAAACGAAATGTACTGGAGAGATTTTGCCATCACGTGGTAAGCCAGGAAAGTGTTGCACATCTTGCACATGGGAGCATCGCATGGCACCAAGGAGCGAGCGGTGATCATCAGATGTGGATAATTCATTGGTTATGGATGAAATTACAACATTCAGCAGTGAAACTATTCTTTCTGTCTACTTACCCAACCCAATACTAGAAACCCCCGTCGTAATCATTGTCCAGGTCCTGCGTTCATGAAAACAGAATCGAAATGCTACAGATTTCAGTCAGTCCGTTCTCTAACCATGGAAGTTTCAATGCACTTACGACTCTCCATTGTGAGTTCTGCGGATGCTTTCGGCAATGGGATAGCTGACATCGACCTGGTGGATCTTGGGATTTTGCCGCGCGTGTTCCGGCAGTGGCATGGTGTTCGAGACGACCAGGGAATCCAGGCTGCTCTGGCTGATGCGATCAACGGCGGGTCCGCTCAGCACACCGTGGGTGACGCAAGCAACGCACTGGCTGGCACCGGACTCCTTCAGCTTCTCGGCAGCCATGGCCAACGTGCCGCACGTGTCGGCGATGTCGTCGACGATGATGGCCGTCTTGCCCCAGACATCGCCGAGGAGAAACATGCGGCTGACCTGGTTGGCCACCTCGCGCTCCTTGTGAATGATGACAAAGTCCACGCCCAGCTTGTCTCTGTAAGAGCCCGCCCTAAAGATTGTCGTCACTCATTAGTCTTGTTTCTGGACCTCTTGGTCGAGATGGAAGAACTCACCGCTTTGCGCCTCCCGCGTCCGGCGATACGATGATGACATCCCTGAGATCGAAATTCTGCTTGATATACTCGACCATGACGCTCTCTGCATAGAGCTACGTATGAACTATCAGACCGCTCCATGCGTAAAAGAGCGTTGGGTATTGGAACTTGCACTACTAGTGGTCAGCAAAGAGACTTGGTCGTGAGGCCTGGGAAAGATTCTCTCCGGTAACCTACTTGTCAACGGGTATGTTGAAGAATCCCTGGATTTGCGAAGCATGGAGATCCATGGTCTGTGTTACGAGTGTCAATAGGACATCAACGATGCTCCCCAAGAACACGACTCTACTCGGATCCCAGAACCTACGATGACATGGTCGCAGCCGGCAACCTCGAGCATGTTCGCCACCAACTTCGCCGTAATGGGTGCCCTGCTTCGGTCTTTCCGGTCTTGTCGAGCATATGGGAAGCAAGGAAGGACGGCAGTGATCCGCCTGGCCGATGCAGTCCTGCATGCGCTGATGGCTATCAAGAGTTCCATGAGCATGTCGTTGACGGGCTCCGATGCCGTCTGCATGATGTAGACGTCGGCATCGCGCACCGAATCCTTGATGGTCACAAATGTTTCTCCGTTTGAGAATTTGGTGCTGACCAGGCCCTCGGATCCGGTTGGGTAGCCAACTCTACTGGCTGTCAGGATGGTCAAGGAAGCGATGCCGTCGCTCACTCCTACCTTTTCGTGACGCACTTTGCGAGCTCCGGATTGCTACTGCCTATGGGTAAATTTAGCATACATAGCACACCGTGAGTCTCGAGTCTGTCCGCACCTGTGAGCAGCCGAATGGGGGATATTGACATGGACATGGTGGGCGGGGCTCGGGGATGTGAGGACGCACTTCAGCAATAGATTGCGGTGATCCCTAATGTGTCTTCTCTAAATACACAGAATTTTGCTGGCTTTACAATATCTCCGTTGACTTTGACTCAAAGTTCTATGGCTGGGCCTACCTGGAAAAGTCACTCGATGCGACGAGTCAGTGAACCAGTTGAATTTGCGAGCAAGCCACCACATTGAACTCTACATGGGGGGGGCGTGTGGAGTGTAGATTGTAGATTGTAATGTCATCTTGCTGCCAAATTCTTGCGGATCAATCCAAATCTCTCCTTCCATGCAAAATGATCTGGGAATCGCAAGAATCAGCCGACTTCTGATGTCTTGGGGTGTGGCACGGTCAGGGTGTACAAAACCGAGCTCTATCTTGGCTGGTCGGGAAGAAAACGGGGGGTAGGAAGGGGGTGCAACACTGGATAAGACGTCTCCGGGCTCTCGGCCCAGGAGATCATCTCGCCGGCAAGGGTCATGGCGGGGACGGCACGCGTGGATGGGCAATCATGGACCCTGTAATCATTCCCTTATGCAGATGATCTGTAAGCCTGGCAGTCTCCATCGCATCATCAAAGTCCTCCCAGATTACTACATGCCTTTCTTTGTCTATTGTCCCACTAACTTCTGGCCCTGGACTGACAAACCCTTCTGACTACATGGCGAGGCGGGTCGTTCTCGGAAGGTTAGCAGAAGGGGGGGAGGGGGCAGCTTCCAACGTTGGCTTTGAGTTCCGATCATCAGGACGTTGTATGCAAGCTTCAACCATATATTATAGTCACGTTTCAAGCACCATGACACCATCTCTGGTCAGCATTGGGCTAAATAGTGACTGAAGGCAATCGGAACGCGCTTTGTAACTCTTTATACGACCTCGACAGCCACTAGTGTGATACGTCTTCCCAGTTCTGCCACCCACGCCCCTTCACAGTCGCCAGCTCTTCTTCCGTGTACTTCTTGCCTGTGGTGAAGTATCCAGCGTTGATCTTGGCATCAATTTCAACACGCGAATCGTCGGGGATCATGTCTGCCAGAACAAATTAGCAACCATAGAGGTCCAGAAGGGAGCGGGAACTCACGGTCGGGAATGGGAATGCGCTCAAGAATGGGAATGCCAGTCTCAACAATCGCATCGTGCTTCATGTTCGACATGGACAGCATGCGGTCAATCTTCTTGACACCCAACCAGTGAAGAATATCGGGCATGAGGGCCTGGAATCGCATCTGCGCCGCCACTTGTCAGTGTTTGCCTCTAGGACGCCGGGGGGGCCGCAGACTCACATCTCTCACGCCTGCAATGTTCTCCGTCCTCGCGAAGTACTTATCGGCGGTATCACCGCCGCGCTTGCGAGCGTTGTACACGAGGTACTTGACAACCTCTCCCAGCGCGCGGCCCTCTTTGCGGTAGTAGATGACAACACCGGAGCCGCCTTTCTGGGCTTCCTTGATGGCCTCCTCGATGCCAAAGGCCAGATACGGACGACACGTGCAAATGTCGGACTGGAAGACGTCGGAACCGTTGCACTCATCGTGAATGCGCAAGGCGAGCTTCACCTTCTCGTCAGAGACGCGATCAGGGGGCCCGAAGATGTACACGGTCAGGCCGCCGATGGGAGGCAGGAAGACTTTGATGTCGGGACGCGTGACGAGCTCTGGATAGCTGCCGCCGGTGTGCTCGAAGAGTGCGCGACGCAGAAGTCCCTCGTCGATGCCGAACCGCTCCGCAACGCCAGGAAGATACCAGACAGGCTCGACGGCGGCCTTCGTGACCCTTACGTCGCCTTCCTGGTTGACGACGATGTTGCCATCGACAGTGAGACGCCCGGCTTTGATGGAATCCGACACCTCTGCGACCCTCATGTGCGCACGAGTGATTGCAATGGTTGGACGGACGTCGATGCCCGCATCTAGATGGTGCTTGTAGTACTGGATGACACGGTCACCGAAAGGGTCCATCGCGACGATCTTCTTCTTGTCGGCCCAGGCATCCTGAAACTGGAACTCGAATGTCGGCTGCGTGTTCTCGAAACTCGGCCTGAAATCAGGCGGGAGATCGCCGGAGGCGATGGCGAGGGCGTTGTAGACGGAATAGCTACCGCCGTGGGCACCAATGGCATTTCGCCTCTTGAGGGTTTCGCCAGACCGAGACACCAGCACTGGACCACGCTCCTGAGGATCGGCAGCTCCCCATTTCAGGGGAAGAGGGTCGACCACGCTCTGGCCAGGGTAGGTAGTTAACTGTTTGGCGCGTCAGTCAAGATGCTCTTAGTTATCCGAACGGTGTGGCCCATGGGCTCGGGAGTTCGGTGCAGATCGAGGAGGGTTCTTACAATGATGCGGCTGTTGTAAAGAGTCTTCTGAGGCGCCTCCGCCTCCTCCATCGGTTGATTAGACATGTTGCTATGATGAGACGGTTGTTGGAGAGAAACACAATCGAGTTGGAAACAAGTCGTTCACTCGGCGTTCTATAAAACCGAGACAGCTGGCCCGGATGTTGTCCATCGTCCCCTTCGATTGAGATGCGTACACCCCGGGGGGTGTACGCCAGCATCTTCGTGTCTGACGAGGGCTGCCGTGGCCGTGGGAGATAAGACCCCCTCAGCAGCAGATAGGACGCTAAGGACGGGTGCGATGCGTAAAGACACCCCCTTGACCGCCCACCCCCTGACATACCACACCCCCGAGCAGCTATCACCATGATCTGGCGGTTTCCTCCTGGGTCCTCGATTGGCCGTGATTGCAATGTTGGCAGAAAGCTAGCCCAACAAGTCGACGATAAGATCATCAATCCGCTGTTCAAGGGCGGTGTGGCCGACATCACATGAGCATTACCATAAAATACCGTGGGAAAAGCTGGGGAGGAGTTTTGGACAACCCATCACCCCTCGAATTTCACTCTCTCACTCTCTCTCACACACTCCCTCGTTTTTGGGCTTCTCCTTTGCTCCCTCTACGTCCCTTCGCATCCCAAATTCAGTTGAACATGGCGCACAAGTACAACCCAACAACACACGCTGAGGGGGAGTGCTACGAGACACCCTACTTCTTGGGCAATGAGTTCAAGACTTCCAAGGCTTCTGAATTCATCGACGTCTACGACCCTGCGACCAACAATGTCATCACCCGGGTCCCGCAGATGACGACTGCGGAGCTGCAGGCCGCCGTCGCTTCGGCACAAAAGGCCTTCCCTGCGTGGCGCGACACCTCGGTCATCTCGCGTCAGCGCATCATGTTCAAGTTTGTCGACTTGATCAAGCAAAACATGGACCGCCTGGCTGCAAACATCACCTTGGAGCAGGGCAAAACCCTTGCTGATGCCAAAGGCGATGTGCTGCGTGGTCTTCAGGTGGCCGAGGCAGCATGTGCTGGACCGGAATACATGAAGGGCGAAGTCCTCGAAGTGGCAGCAAACATGGAGACACGGTCATACCGGGAGCCCCTGGGCGTCGTGGCCGCCATCTGCCCATTCAGTAGGTGCATTTCCTCTTCTTTCATTGCCACGCGATGCCGTAGAGAAACACGAAGGCCTTCATGTGCTCTCTCTTCCCCCACATGACCTCTTGGGTCCCGTCGAAACGCTCATGTGAAAACCTGCCGTGTCAATAGCGCTGACTCCTCTTCAGACTTCCCTGCCATGATACCTCTCTGGTGTCTGCCTATAGCTACCATCACGGGAAATACGCTCGTCCTCAAGCCGTCCGAGCGTGACCCCGGCGCCGCCATCATCCTTGCGGAGCTGGCTTTGCAAGCTGGGTTTCCTCAGGGCGTGATTAATATCGTCCACGGATCGCACAAGACGGTTGACTTTATCATCGACGCACCAGAGATCAAGGCCATTAGCTTCGTCGGAAGCAACGCGGCCGGAGAGTACATCTACACCAGGGCATCTGCGCAGGGAAAGAGGGTGCAGGCCAACCTGGGCGCCAAGAACCACGCTGTTGCTCTGCCCGACTGTGACAAGCACGACTTCTTAAAGTCTGTGGCTGGCGCAGCGTTTGGTGCCGCCGGCCAGAGGTGTATGGCGTTGAGCGTCCTGATTCTCGTGGGCGAGACAGCCGCATGGCTGCCGGAACTGATCGAGTCTGCCAGAACGCTACAGGTCAACGGTGGATTCGAACCCGGTGCTGATCTTGGGCCGGTCATCACCAAGGCCAGCAAGAACCGGATCGAGACACTGATTGCCAGCGCCGAGAAGCAGGGTGCGCAGGTGGTCCTCGACGGGCGAGGGTTTGCCCCCGATAAATACCCTAATGGGAACTGGATCGCGCCAACGATTATCAGCGGGGTGACTCCCGAGATGGACTGCTATAAGGAGGAAATCTTCGGGCCGGTGTTGGTCTGCATGACGGCAAAGACTCTGGATGAGGCCATCGACACGATTAACGCTAATCCCTATGGTAACGGTACCGCGCTGTTCACGTCCTCTGGACCAGCCGCCGAGAGGTTCAGAAGAAGGGTTGAAGCCGGCCAGGTGGGTATTAATGTGCCTATCCCCGTTCCTCTCCCGATGTTCTCCTTTACCGGAAATAAGAGGAGTGTGGCTGGTGGTGGTGCTAGCACCTTCTATGGCCGGCCGGGAGTGAGCTTTTATACTCAGCAGAAGACAGTCACGGCGAAGTGGTCTTTCACAGAGTCCGACCCGGGAGCTGCCGAGGTCGTGATGCCAACACAGCGGTAGGCGAGCCAATCTTCGTTGGACCATGGCGGTTTCCTGTGCATCAGATGACCCGAAATACAATTCAAGCAGCATCTCTCGTAGCTGGGCTTATACTTTCCTCCACGTGAACCATGCGTATAGTCACCGGTGTTATCAATGGTCCCCGGCGGTGAGCTTCTCTCGGTAACACCCGCATCCCAAGCCACGTTTTCAAGTAATCAACACACCATCAAGCCCACGACTAGCCCAGTTCCTACAAGCAGGATCGGCCAGGGCAAGATGCCCGCTTTCATCGCAGCCGAGTCACCATCTCCATCCCCCTCTTCGCCCTCACCCTCCTCCCCAGAAGCCAGTTCTGCGCCGTCAGGAGTGCCGGCCGCCGAACTTTCAGACGAGGTGCTCGAGTGGAATTCCTCGCTGGAGCTCATCGCAACAGTACTATCTGTAGTCAAAGTAGACACTGAAGTCTCGCCAGAACTCGGCGGATGCGTTGGACTCGGTGCCTGGCTGCCAGGGCTCAGCGAAGTCATGGGTGCTCCGATCCCAAGGCCCGCGGACATGACCGTCTGCGTCTCCAGCCACTCGACAAACTCGGGCGGCTGCGTGAACGGGCGCACGGTGACGGTGACGTCGGGCGCGATGGCCGACGGCGTCGGGTCGCCCCATGCGAGCGAGGGAACGCAGGTGGTCGAGTGCACGATGTCGGAGTACCCTTGGACGCACCAGAACATGCAGAAGCCGAGATTCTCGGGGGTGGGGCCCATGGTGCGACAGCCCTCGTTGCACTCGGGGGCGAGGGCGGATTGCTCGGGCGTCGCGGAGCGGTGGACGCAGTCGAGCTGACAAAAGGGGATGGCGGTGGAGTTGATGGAGCCGGGGAGGAGGTCGCCGGTGGGATGCGCGAGAGGGGCCCCGCAGCCGAGGAGGCAGGGAATGTCATTGTGGCGAAAGCGTTGCGTGCCGTCGAGGGTGTCGAGGCAGATGATCGGGGAGGGAATGTCCTGGGCGGCGGCGAGGGCCGTGAGGGCCCCGAAGAAGAGCCCGGCGGCGACGCCCATTCTGGGTGATGGCCACGGATGAGGCTGCGTGAGAGGAGGTTGAGGTTGAGTTGAGGTGCGTGAAAATCATGAGATGACATGACTGACGGCCGGGGTCTTGGCTTTTATGACCCCTGTCGCGTTTTGCCAAGGTCCCATTCCATAAGTAAGCATTATCACTTGCGATCCTTGGTACACTCAAAGGCGTCCCACACGTGCGGCATCATCCAAGCCGTGGCAACCGGGTCTGTGGATTAGAAAGTTAGTAAAATGCCCGTTGGCCATGGCCCTACCCTCCGTCAGCCGATACGTCCACGTTGTCTGGCGGGATTGACGCGCCTATTCTGAAGGCTATAGCTAGGTTGAATGGATTGAAGAGGGCGGTGGTCTTAGGGATATCTCCGATTCTATTTTAGGTCTCAAGCGCGACACAATATACAAGTACCATATACGCGACTGCAGTTAAAGTCGACATGGTGTTCAGACTTCAGAGTTCAAGGGTGGCTGAGTCTGCCCACCACTCCGGGAGCGGCGGAGGGAAGTGTCCAACAGGGCGGAGCTGGGATCTGTATGCCTATACCTCAGAGCTAGGTAGACTCCGATCGTCTGTCATCTGTAGCTTTATCCATTGATGAGATTGCCCAGGTTTTGGGCGTTGAAAACTCTGGGTACTTGGCTATTCTTCGGTTTCTGCAGGCATCACCTCGGACTTGGAACTAGTCTAAAGCCATCATTCGCCGGCAGTCCACTGGATGGAGTGATGTGCCATGCTTCGACCTTCGTATGAGCTGATGGAGTCACATGAATGACCATTTGTGGTATGTAGGTGATATTCGATGCACATTGATACCGGAGATGAACGTGTTGACAAACACTTGTACTTTGAAGCCATATCCAGTCGCCGGCCCAGTTCAATGCCGTCCGTCTTCCACAAAACTTTTAACGGCGAACGCAACGCTGGCTGAATTGGCCGCTGAGCTGGCAGATGCAGGAACCAGTGCAGGTGGGTATGCACCACGAGTTGGCAGAGCAGCTTTGGCGTTGCTCGAGCGTGGGCGGGCCGGCCATGTTGGCGCGCCTCTTCATGAAGTTTTGCTCCCGGGCGATCTGGTCGAGGAGTGAGGTCTCATCGACGCCAGCAGAGCGAGCCTTCATCTCGCCGCCGTTCTCAGAAGCCCACTGAGTCATGTGCCTCTCCTCGAGCTCCTGGCGGGCTACGATGCGGTAGTCCTCAGAGATGGCGCGGACAACGTGGTCGTCGCCGAAGTGGTAGTAAGCAGCGCCCTCAGAGCGAGCAGCCAGAGAGCTCATGACATCATTGTACGAGAGCTCAGTCTGTGAGATATGATCAGTGAGTTTGGGTCGAGAGTACGGAGTGGGGTTGCTGGGAGCGTACGGCATAGACAGAAGCTGCAAGAGCGGCGAAGACAGCGGCGATGCTGGAGGCCTTCATGGTGATTTGGTAAGAGTTGAAAGTGTATTGATCGGGATTTGCTTTGTTGCGGTATGGTGAGCAGCTCTGAAGTCGGACGATGGGCGGGAGAACGTGGCTTATATAGATGCCGTCGTCGTGGATGGGTCATGTGTGATGAGCGGTCGAACATCCAACTTCTGTCGATGGTCTACTATGTCCTTCCTATCTAAGAGTCTGCGGGGTAATGCAACTTTTCACGGCATCCTGCATCCCGCGGGGTTCGCATCGCCAAGTGATAACGAAGACATCGACATCGTCGTGGCGGCAGGACAAATTTGGCCTTGAACATGCGGTCCCCAACAAGAAGTAAAAGGTGGTATCATTCTAGCGGGCCTCGTATATCTCTTCATCACTGAGATCTTATAGATGCAGCCAAAGGTGACGATGTGCCGTAGTTGCTGGCATGGTACCACTGCTGCTGTGTATATCAAATCGAGCAGCACCAACGTCTTTGGGTTTCTGCCTCTAACACAAGCCACCTTGAACACTCAAGCCTGCTTGGAGTTTTCGAAACTGGCAGGTGGACATGAGGCATGTCCGCTGCCGGTGCTGATTTCCTTGTGTCCGGTTGACTGCCAAAACTACCTTCCAGAATTGGCAACATCACGGTCAGCGATCAGCATCCTGGCTCTCATTCTGGCGTGCCTCCGTGCTGTGCCGCTGTGCTGTGCCTCCGTGCTGTGCCGCCCCCGCTGTGTTGATAAGCCACTCCTACAGGTCTCAATCTTGGCTGTGGCCTTGACGCGTCTCCATGCTGTGCCTCCCCCGCCGGACGACAAAGTCCAGTGCCAACCAGCGGTACAGCCATCAACATTAGCCCGAGCATGTCTTCTTAGTACGCTGCCCCAGTCCATCAAAGATCGGCCTACTAATATTTAGATAGTATACTTTCTATTAGAGCTTATATAACTCCTATAGTGAGTTATATATATAGCTATAGAAGTAATATTATTACTTTTAATTCTCTTTAAGATACTTACTAATATAGATATACCTTAAAATAGATTTAAGAAGCTATTTAGACTTAGTTATTATTTTAACATATTAGGATATTATTTTATATATCTTTATTAAATTTATATTAGTTTAGTCTATAATCTAGAATTTACTGCTGTTGTTGCTAATGATTGATGCTTTAGGTCTATCGTCGGCGTCATTATTGTAGACTTCACGCGAAAGATTGCTGCTCCTGAATCCTCGTTGACCCAGGGGATTCCCCTGGTCTGCAGCTGCATGGCTACCATCAGCATCGTGTCCACCTCCACATCGGGTGTCATCTACGACAAGTATCTCTGGGAGCCGCTCGCCATCAATGACACATGGGAGGGCAAAAGGGGGGAGAGCGGCAGCATTCTTTGCCAGTGTGAGTTGGTGCCTCGCTCGGATCTGTGTGAACATCTCAGCCACGGGGATCAGCGGTTCCAATGACATGGTGAGTCTGTGGCCGAGATGGATCAGCATCAAGAGAGGAGCAATTATCATCACGATTATCGGCGGCTTGGTCCAGGTGCCCTGGAAGATCTTGCACTCTGCCGCCCCACTGCTTGGCTTCATGAATTCTTGGGGTTGGTTTTCACCATCGTGGCCATTCATAGAACACCGCTTTGAGAATTCTCTCTTCACGATAAATGTACCTAGCATTTAGTAGTTTGAGCACACTCCAGTTGTGCGGGTTTGGCCGGTTCGCTTGAGGACAGGGAGGCCACCATCGTCTGCGGTTGGGCCATCAGCCTCTTCCCTGGCAGACTGCATGTTCCCACTCATTCTTGCCCCTTCAGATGAATCTCTCCCTCATACTCATCCTCCCATTCTTCCCCCTCAAGACCATTCTCTCCCTCATACTCATACATCCATTCTTCCTCTTCCAGAGCAGTTTCTTCGCCATACTCATCCATCCACGGGTCAAACTCCGTAATCCACCCCTTCGCCGCCTTCTCCAGCGCCTCCCCGAACCTCTCATCATCCAGCTTCGCGGAGATACCCCCATCAAACGCCTCCAGGAACCGATCCCTCAGCTCCAAGCTCGGCCAGTGGTCCCAGCCGACGAGCGCGCCCACGTGGAACGGGCCGTATCCGAACCCGTTGTCGCGCTGCCAGTCCTCCGGGTGCGCCATGCGCATCTTGTGCGTGAGGCCGCCGTCCTGGTGGTACGCGACGAGCGGGTGGCCCTGGGACAGCATGGGCGTGCGCGTCGTGCCGTGGTAGCCGTGGTGCGCGGAGGGGGCGACGAGGAGGATTTCGCCGGTGGACTGACGGATGAAGACGACGATGTTTTCCCACTCGTGCTGGTGGCCGACGCCCCAGCTGCCGCAGACGGTTTGGTCTTTGAGGAAGTAGTAGGCGTAGCTTGGTGGTGTTAGTCAGAAGTGAACGGCATGTGGACGTGGGGCGGGGTGAGAAAAGGGGTGGGAGGAAAAGGGGCCGAGAGAGGCAGACGCAACCACGCAAGGATCAAAAAGTTAAAGAAAGGGCATACTCACAGGATGGCGCAAATGTCATTGTTGCAGCGCATGCGCGAGTAGACGTTGTTGTCAAGTAGCTGGCTCTCCTCGCGGCATCCATCGTTGGGACAGGCGCTGTTATGCCCGAGGCCCGGGTTGACGTACCCCGATATGTCGATGGCGACGCTGTTGTAGCAGCTGTTGTCGAAGAACATGCCGGGCTGGTACCCGAATTCGACGTCCGACGCCGCCGGCTCCAGACTCTGTAGTGTGCTGAGGCTTAAGTCTATCCCCCAGGGGCCGCCCTGGACGACGGCGGCGATGCTGGCCAGGATGGTGCTGTATTGGGAACGCATGTTGGGTGTAGGAAGGGGTGGTGGTACAGGTAGATACTGTGAAGGATTGTTGGTACAAGTAAATGATGAGAAGTGCTGTAAAAAGCTTCTATGGTGTTGAGTATGCGTAGCTTGGGTAGGTTGGAGACGAGATCAGTTCATGGCGAGAGACCTGTCTCGTTCTTAAATTGACACCAAGACTGCGACTTGTTTCCCGGTATGGCAGACGAAAAGCTAATCGATCCTTGGAAAAGCATAACCTTGCGGGTGGCTGATATGCTTGTGTTGTTTAAGCTACCTAGGTGACCAGCCCTGCCGGTGAACACCATCGCAAATTTTACGTTCGTGGCGTTCAAGTGTGTATGCAACCTCTTCATCTAATGCGCAATGTGCTATTCATCCTATCATTGCCTCGTCCGCCTCTCTTGCGGCGGCATGGCTAGCCAGCCACACGTGTAAAATCAAAAGCATAACCCAGGTATGCAGCACCCCAAAACGCCCCAACCCATGCTTGTTTGTGTACATTCTCCCATTGGCGAATCACTTCTTCGCCGCCTGCCGCGCAATCTTCTTGAAGAAAGCGTTGCTCTCGGCTTTCTTGCCCACCTTGACCTTCTTGTTCTGCTCGATGTACGCCATGTCCTGGCCGCCCGAGAGGTCGCCCAGCGTACCCGCCGTCCGCCGCGCGCCCTTGCCTTTCTTGCTCGGCTTGCGGCCCTTGGTGCCCGAGTGGAAAAGGTCGTCCACGATCTCTTCCTCGCCGGTCATCGACACGTTCTCCACGAGAACCTTTTGTAGAAGCTCGCGACGCTCCGCAGCAGTGGCGAATGCCAGGCCAGGGGTGTTTTCGATGTTGGCGAGCGACGTGATGACCTTGAATGCGTATCCCTGGTCCACGAGGAAGGCCTGCCGCTTCGACGAGAAGTACATTTCCTGGGTGTCTTTGGACACCAGCGAGTAGAAGAACGCGTTGAAGCCTTCATCGTTCCTCCTCTTGGCTCGCAGGATGCGGCCCAGGCGCTGCGCCTCCTGACGACGTGAACCGTAATGAGAAGATATTTGGATGAGGCATGTGGCCTCTGGCAGATCCAGAGAGGTATCGCCAATCTTGGACAGGAACAAGGTGTTGACTTGCGGGTTGTGCTGGAAGTTTTCCAGCACCTGCAGGCGCTCGGCCTGGCCAGTCGCTCCGTAGATGAAAACCTTCTGCAGTTTGGTGGCATACTGCTTCAAGGCGTAGACGTTGTCGGAGAAGACGATGATTTTATCGCCTCTCGCCTCGTGATAGTTGATGAGATACTGGCATGCTTGGAACTTTGAGGGGTTCATGATGTAGAGCAGGCTCCTTTCGGTCTTCTTCTTCTTGAGGTACTCATCATAGAACTCGGTCGGCATGGGGCACCACACCTCAGCGCACTGAACACGGGCGATGTGTCCCTGCTGTGACAACTCCATCCAGTTCGCCTCGTAGAGCTTGGGCCCGATGAGGAAGTTGAGATCGGAGATCTTGTCATCTTCTCGGAGGAGGGTAGCCGTGAGACCAAGCTTCGAGTGCGTCTTGATGTGGGTCGTGACCTTGCGGAAGATGTTGGCGGGCACGACGTGCACCTCGTCGAGCAGCATCAGACCCCATTCCCTCTGCTCCAAGAAATCCATCATCTTCTTCGCATCGTGAGAACGCTCCCTCGTTTGCGAAACCATCGCATACGTCGTGACAATGATACCGGTCGAGCCAGAGAAGGTCTTGCCCTTCGAGTCCGAAGTGAATGCCTCGATATCCTCGGGCTTGATGTTGGACCATTTGAGAAACTCGTTTCGCCACTGTACGACAGACATGGAACTGGTGCACAGCACGATGACGCCCTTCTTGATAGTGCAAGCAGCTGTGATGCCGACGAGCGTTTTTCCAGCCCCGCACGGCAACACGATGAGCCCGCTCTTGGCTCGCCCGTTACCGAACATCTTGCTGAGACTCTTTTCTTGGTAGGGTCGAATTTGAGCTCCCGGGCGCAGGTCGATCTCCAGGTTCGGGTTGAAGTCGTCCTTTCTGAAATCGTACTCTTCTAGCACAGGATACTGGAGTTCTAGGCATCGCTTCTGCACAGTCTCGACTGCGTTATCGGGAATTTCGAAGGAATGTGTGACCTCTGCGTCATCGTCGTCGTCATCATCATTAAGCGTCGCGTAGACCTCGTCCTCGTTGGCGGTTTCGCCATCCTTGCCCGGCTCTTTCGACTGTCCTGCTTGCCTGACGCCCTCCGCATTTTTCGTCCCGGGAATCACGAGCGGCCCCTGCTTCCGTGCCGTCGTGACGGTGATCTCTTCATCGGGATGCGTGCGCAGGGGGCCAATGATAGGGTCCTTGAGCAGCATCTGCAGAACGACGGGATCCGCACTTTCCACAAAGTACTTGGTGTTCTTCAGCACCAGCTTCACCTTGCCAAAACTAGCAGTGCAGCCCTCAATGAACCCGCGAACCGCGTCGGGTAGTGGTGTCTTCAGGAAGCGGTCGAGGGTATTGATGATATCCGCCGGAGACAAGCCGACAGAGACGGCGGCGTAGAGACTGTGAGGCGTGATGGCGTATTCGTGCAGAAAAGAGGGTCGGGACTGAGGTTCGGCAATGGTGATGAGGAAGTCCTGCGCCTGGGCAGCAAGAGGGCTGAAGCTCTCCAAGAAGATCCTGCCCAAGGTGGCGTCGATCCATAGCGGTCGGTTCTGGTAGTCGGGCTTCAACTTGAGGTAGGAAAAGTCCCGGTCCTTGAAGAGGTGCGATGTCGAGGTCTTGGCCGTGTTGCCCTTTTGGAATGCCTCAATCGAGAATTTGTCGATGGCATTTTTGATGTTCTCGTCCTCCGGCTCACTAAGCGCGGAGGACTCGTTGTCGCTACCAATACTTCGCGGAGTAGCTGCGCCAGCAGGAGTTGCGACTCGGGAGCCTTTGCCTGCCTTGAATCCGCCAGAGACGGTGCCGGGCGCCTTGCGCTTCGCAGGAGGCATCGTGATATGGATTGGAGGCCTGCCCAAGTTTGTCGCGGTAGTGTTCCTGGCGACGGAAGGAACGCCTGCGAGAATCCAGCAAGAAACCCGCTGTCTTGGAGGGGAAAGAAGTCGGAAAGTTGTCCCAGGGCCGATGCGTTAGGGAAGATGTCTTGATTTGAAAGACGGGCTGGGAGCTTGGAGACAAGTAATGACGAGGAGCTACAAAGAGCTGCCTGTCGATTGATTAATCAGCCCCGTCAGCGATAAGATAAGGCGCCAGGGCGGCGCTAATGCACAGCAACCTCCAGGGGCCAGGTCGAGCCGTGGGGTCGGCCCTCACCTCAGGAGAGCAACCCCACCACCAATTCTTGAACATTCACGGTCAAGAGGAGGAGGACAAGGCCCTCTCTGGAATTTACCCGAGTCGACACCCCAAGAAGTTGAACTGGCCAGTCTTTCATCATGTGGTACGAGAGCTTGGTCTAACGACGGCATCAACAGTGCTAATTTGTCCACAGCAAACACATTCTCAACGCGCAGGTCTCGATCCGCTCGCCTTGCTGTACGTCCCGACTTCCGCCCATTCCACCCGATCCTGGAACCTTCCGGCGGCTTCCGAAGCGCTTGCATAAACCTCTTCGCGGCAAAAGATACTGACTCCACGAACAGGCAAGAAGTGGTTCGACTGCGCCCAGTGCCACCAGGAGCAGGAAACCCACCCCCTCCTCCAGACCTTCGAGATGGTCTTCATCTGCAAGAAGTGCAAGAAGGCCTTCCGCAAGGATGCCCAGGAGTTCGAGGACGCCGACGAATACTGCCCTCACTGCGATAACCACTTCGTCATCGAGGCCAAGACGCCACAGGCCGCCATCTCTGTGGAGGGCGAGGACGCTCGCGTGGACAGCAGGATGATCAAGGACGAGCGCATCAGGCAACCCAAGGGAAGGACGATATTCGACCCTATTGACGAGGCGGATAAGCTGGGGTAAACGGGCGACTAAGCGGAGGATTCAAACTTGAGCACGGCACGATGTAGATGACACATGACGAAGATGACGAGCGGCGGCACAGCAGGCGGTGTTGAGATCGCCGCCTGCTTCATACTAGCACGCACGAATACCCTTGATATTTCACGTTCCCTGCGCGCCAGCCCATCTTGTAGTAGGTGGTAATACACTGGTACTCCTATCTCTCGAAGCACCACCCCTCTCCAACGCTCCCTGGGCCAAGATCTATGCGAAACGCCTGGTCAAGTCACGCGCATCCCTTACTCGTCGCCGCCGGAACCCTCACCAGGCCGCGTCAGTATGGCGGCGCTGCCGGTGCCGGGCGTGCGGCCCGTCTTCTTCTTGGCCGCCTCCTCTTGCTTCTCCTGCTCGATGTTCTTGACGTAGCTCTCGATCTCCTCGACGGGGAGCATCTCGATGTTCTTGCCGGGCGCCATGAGCGCGATCTCGATGTTCTTGGCGCCCGTCTGGACGACCTCGAGGAGGGACTTGATGGCGAGCCGGATGGTGGCCTCGCGGTCCATGTCCTCCTTGTAGTTGCGCTCGAGGAACTCGCGCACCGTCTTGCTGGAGCGGCCGATGGCGTTTGCCTTCCTAGGGGTATGTCAGTGACTATTTTGCGAGACCCGGTGGGTTCCCGGCGTGGGTAAGCGACGCACCATGCCGAGTAGATGCCGGAAGGCTCCGTCTGATACAGCCTGGGGACCTTGCTGCCCTTGTCGAAGCCGACGATCATGGTGCTGATGCCGAAGGGGCGGACACCGCCGCTCTGGGTGTAGCGCTGCTGCACGCCGGCGACGTACTTTGTCATGTACTCGATGGAGGCGGGATCCTCAACGGTGAGCTTGTGGGACTGTGCTTCTAACCGGGCCTTGTCGACGAGGATGCGGGCGTCTGCGTTGAGACCGGCGAAGGCGAGGCAGACGTGGTTGTCGAGGAGCTGGATCTTGGACGGTGTGATTCTCGTGTCTTGCAGCTTCATCGCCGAGCGCTTCTCGCAGCCGAGGACGACGACGTCGCTACCCTTGACGCCGACCGCGCAGGTTCCTGTGGACGGGGAGTGTGAGCGGGCGTTTGGGGGCATCGGGAGGGAGAAGTCGGCGGCTGTGTACCTCTCTTGACTGCCTCTCCGGCATACTCGACTTGAAAGACGTGTCCATCGGGACTAGGTGTGCGTTAGAATGGGTAGGAGCTGGGGATGTCGCGCGAACGAACCTGAAGACTATCGCGGATGTTAGCTGTTATCACCGGGATTGAAGGGTGTTGTTGCTTACCAGAGAGAGCTCTGTCGTATCCGGAGGCCATGACTGGTGATGTGAATCTGTGTAGAGAGTGTCGAGTTGAGTTGGGTCGTGCAGCACAGGGTCAATCGGTGGTCGTGATAGATTGATGGTATCGGCGGGTTGTTGCTGGTTGGGAATAGTGACGGGGCAGGCTCCAGGTCTGACGAAGCTTCGTTACCTGGCGCTGGAACGCCGAAGCTCTGGGAGCTCCGTGCTTGGGCGGGGAAACCTCGGGTGGACGATGGCGTACTGTGCAGACGTACAGTGCATATAGACTAATCTACTGTTCGCACAGTACGGCGCTTTTCACGGGAGCTATCACTTCGCGACTGATGGATTTCATATTGATGCAACTTCAACTACCATGTTCTGGGCCAATGTAAATCGTATCCTAAGCGGCTGATATGGCTTCCTCCCACACACACCCAGAGGCATATGATCTCACTCAGACTTTTGAATCGATCAAAATGAGCCACTCGTGATAAAAGACCCTTCATCGTCAACTACTAGGATGGACTGATCAGTTGACAAACAACGTATTCGCTGGTAGACAGCGGACCAGTAAAGGCATATGGTATCTCTTTGCTATGTGGTGTACACGTCGATCTACATAACGGCAGCCATCTAGATCTCTATCAAATTTTCGTGGACGCCATAGCGACCATAGGAAGACAGGTTTGAAGCCCCGCTTCGAATGCGCCACGCTACAGTCGCCCTAACCTCCGCGCAGTAATCAGATGTACTTGTACGGGTTCATGATGCCATTCTGAAATCATTAGCCTTGGTCCTCACGTCATCGAGTGAGTCGACTTACCGGATCATAGAGGTTCTTGATGCCCTTCATCAGGCCGATCATGCTGTCCGTGCGGCTGTAGCCGATGAAGTTCTTCTTGGCCACGCCGAGGCCGTGCTCGGCGCTGATGCTTCCCTTGCGCTCCTGGATCCACTCGTAGACGAAGGGCTCGAGGATCTTCTCGACCCTGGGGTCGTAGCGGCGGACGGCCACGTTGAGGTGGAGGTTCGAGTCGCCCATGTGGCCGTAGCCGACGGTGCCGACGACGGGGAACTCGTCCGTGTCGCCCGAGAGGCCGGCGGCCTTGATCTTGGCGTCGACGTCCTCGACGAGCTGGTACAGGTCCTTGAGCGGGATCGACACGTCGTACTTGTAGGTGCCGCCCCAGTGGCCCAGGCACTCAGGGATGCCCTCGCGCCAGCTCCAGAGCGCCTTGGCCTGCGTCTCGTCCTGCGCCAGGACGCCGTCCGAGACGATCTCGTTGGACATGACGTCCTCAAGGAACTTCTCGAGCTTCTCGTAGTCGTGGTCGCCGTTGGAGCCGCTCGTCTCGATGAGGCAGTAGAAGGGGTGCTCGTCGTCCAGGGGCTTCTTGTTCTCCCGCACGCGGTGGACCAGCGCCTGGCTGCCGTTGTCCATCAGCTCGAAGGCCGACAGGATCTCCGACAGCTGGCCCTTGGCGGCACGGAACGCCTTCTGGGCCTTCTCGTATGACTCGAGGCCGAGGAACGCCACGTTGACGGCGCTCGAGCGCTGGGGGCAGATGATGGAGACCTTGGTGATGATGCCGATGGTTCCCTCGGCGCCGATGAAGAGCTGCTTCAGGTCGTAGCCGGTGTTGTTCTTGCGGAGTTCACACAGGTCCTCGACGATGGTGCCGTCGGGCAGGACGGCCTCGAGACCGAGAACGTTTCCGTGCAGGCTGCCGTACCTCAGCAGCCGGAGGCCACCAGCGTTGGTCGCGACATTGCCGCCGACGTGGCAGGAGCCCTTGGCGCCCAGGTCGAGAGGGAAGATGTAGCCTTTCTCCGCGAGATACTGGTCGGCCACTTCCAGGATGACGCCGGCGTCGACGACAAGGGTGCCGCTGACATCGTCGAAGGAGCGGATCTGGTTCATGCGGTTCATGCTGATGATGATCTCATCGAAGACGGGGACGGAGCCTCCGACGAGGCCAGTGTTGCCGCCCTGGGGAACGACGGCGAGCTTCTTGTCATTGCAGTACTTGAGGATCTTGCTGACCTCCTCGGTCGACGCGGGCTTGAGGACGAGGCGGCCCTGGCCCTTGTACTTCCGCAGCCAATCCTCGTTGAAGGCCAGAATGTCGTCGGCAGCGTCCTTGGTGACACCGTCAATGACACCAGCCTCGCCCAGCAGGTCCTTGAAGAAGGTGACATCGGCCTGTGAGACCTCGGCGAATCGCGAGTCACGCTTTATGCTGGGGTACGAATCGGCCGTGAGCTTGATCTCCTTGAGGCCGGCAGAGCGCCTCACGGCGGAGGTGGCGATGCATCGTGCCGGCGCCGCAGTCTGGAAAATGGCGCGCGAGGTGTTGGCGAGAGCCTGGCTGCGGGCAGCTCTGAGGACCGGCAGCACTCTTGACGAACGAGATGCCATGTTGGGTTGTGGTTGTCGAGGTCAAGCGATGGCAGACGTCTGGAGGTTTTGAGGACGACTTTCAGTCGACTTTTGATTGAGCGATCTCGGTCACAGAATCCCGACGACCCACTTATCCGTCAAGCCGGTTGGCCGGTCCGGCCCGGTCTGGATGATTTGTACGCCGACCCGGAACAGGTCTTTACACCCCGGGACGTTCATCGCCTAGGAATACTCATGAGGTCTGACCAAAGCTAGCTTTTGGTGTCAATGGCATCGTGTTGGACCTTAAGGTTGGCCGTTTTGCTACTACTTGTGTGGCGCACATCACTGCTAGTATACTGAGTGGCATGCGTCAGCCACAGTTGGCTACGGACAGCTAAAAGCATCGCATACTTAGTAGCGACTGGCTTGATGTTTCTGTTACAATGGGGCACTTTCATCAGCCGTGATCGAGGCAATGGACCTGTCGTCTCAAGTCAGCCGTAGATGCGCAAATTGGGCTTACTCTCCAAGGGAAAGGAGACGGAGCCAGCACCGTCCGAAGACACGCCCAGCAGATGACACGTTCCCCCATTCCGACACGCCCATATTCATGCGTGGTAGGTGTCTCGTGTAGACAAGCCGTTGGACGTTTCCTCCGTCACCTCAACCTTTCACCTCAAAGCTTGAACCATGACTTGCATGGGAGTGGCCGATCATCGGGTGATCGTCAAAGACAGCTGGGCATTGCTCAGCCGCCCCCTATTCCGAGTTCGAGACACAGGCGCGGTCCCTGGGGAATGCCAGGAGGCGACCTGGGCCGGCCAGGCTGTCTTGCTTTGAGGGCATCGCGTCCGCATAACAGAGGTGGCCCAAAGGGGACGAAGCGTGTCCGGGATTGATGGTCCACATACGGACGGATCGACGCTCATTCGCGGGGTATGCACCCTGATCCCTGGGATCGAGGCCGAGGGAGGACGATTCCGCGTGGGATCGGGAGAGTCCCGCCTGAGACTTTGCGTTTCAGGAACGCTCTTGACAAGAGCTGCTGTTGACAGGATGCCTGAACTGGGTTCGAGACGCGACGCCGACCGTCTGTGGTTGAAGAGGGAACATCCATGTGGATGATGGGTGCTGGTATAAGGGAACAGGATGGCCCTCGACTTGGCCCCTGGTGTGCCCGCGTGTTGTTGCTTCTCTCACCCTTCCTGTCTCTACCTCGAGTTCATAGTTTGATTCTGTCTTTTCTCACAGCTCCAAACTTGGATCTCACCTGGCAAACATCAGTATCTATTCAGTCCAACGGAAACCGGCAACTCGGCCTCAGCAGCGCTCATCACCCGTGGACCCTCCCAGTGCAGTCCGATAAGGCCCGATAAGGCAGGACCCCGGCGAGTACAGCGGGCACCAACCACTAAACCAGCCTAGCGACCCACTAGCGGTGCCCGAAATGGCAGCGACTGGGCACCCAACTCAGGGGCCTGAGGGGCTCTCTGGGGCATCTGCCCTCCTGCCCGGCAACGAGCGGTTCCCCGATTTCTGTTTACGCAGCCAAGACCAGCGCCAATCCCATCACCACCACTCCCACTCCACAACCTCCAACGGCTCAAGCAGCAGTACTCCCGCATCAACATCCCCAGCATCCACAACCCCTCCCTCGCCCACCGCCACAGACTACTCGACCACCCCCCCCCTCAGCGTCAACGACGACAAGAGCACCCGCGCACGCAACGACAGCACCGGCGGCTCCCCCACTCCGAACAGGACCAGGAGGGACAAGAAGGAGTTGCACGCCGCCCGCCTGCAGAAGAACTCCAGCGTCAGTCTCCCCATCGGCAGCAGGAAGCAGAGCACCTCCAAGGTCCAGAAGCTTCGCTACTCGAGCTCCTCGTCCCCTGCCGACGCACTTGCCGCCATCGAGCCGCCGCATGACCAGGGCTTGACGAGGATGGCTTTTGCCGAGCAGCAGCAATGGGTTACGGTCCAGCAGAAGACCTTCACAAAATGGTGGGTGGTTCCGGCGGCCTTGAATGCACATGTTCCTGACCGACTCGTTTAGGCTTAACGCAAAGTTGGAGGCTCGGAACCTCGAGGTTCAAGACCCGGTGAAAGATCTAAGCGATGGTGTATGTTTCCTGCTAGAAGCCCCCAGGGGTCCAGCTTTGGCTAATAGATTCACTCTCTAGGTCAAGCTTATTCACCTGCTGGAATGTCTATCCCAAGAGCCCCTCGGCCGGTACGCCTCGAAACCCAAGCTCCGCGTCCAACGGTTCGAGAATGTCAACCTTGCACTGGACTTCATCCGGTCCAGGGGTATCCAGATGATCAACACGGGCGCCGAAGATGTCGTGGACGGAAACCAGAAGATTATTCTGGGCCTGATCTGGACGCTCATTCTGCGCTTCACCATCAGCGACATCAACGAGGAGGGCATGACAGCCAAAGAGGGCCTGCTGCTGTGGTGCCAGCGCAAGACGGCGTGCTACGACGAGGTGGACGTCCGTGATTTCAGTGCGAGCTGGAACGACGGCCTGGCGTTCTGCGCCCTGCTCGATATCCACAGACCAGACCTGATCGACTACGACGCCCTGGACAAGTCTGACCACAGGGGCAACATGCAGATGGCTTTCGATATCGCTCATAAGGAAATCGGTATCCCCAAGCTGCTCGATGTGGAGGACGTCTGCGACGTTGCGAAGCCCGACGAGAGGTCGCTAATGACTTATATCGCGTATTGGTTCCACGCCTTTTCGCAAATGGAGAAGGTCGAGAACGCCGGCCGAAGAGTGGAGAAGTTCTTCAACAACATGTCGGGGGCATGGGAGATGCAGAGCGCGTACGAGAGGCGGATGGCAGAGCTGCTGCGCCAGATTAGAGGAAAGATCGAAGGGTGGAACGTATCCCAGTTCGAGGGCTCATATGCCGATGCGAAGGCTCAGGCTACGGAGTTTGCGGCCTACAAAAGGGGGAAGAAGCGTGACTGGGTCGGAGAGAAGAGCGAGCTGGCGACGTTGTTGGGAAACATCAAGACGAAGTTGGGCACATATAGGCTGCGGCCGTACGATCCGCCGGCAGATCTGTCCCTTGATACGATGGAGAGGGAATGGGGGAACCTATCCAAGGCGGAGATGACGAGGGCGCAGCTCATCAACGAGACGATCAGAGAGTAAGTCTTGAAAGCCAGCAGCGTGGCCACAGACACTGACAGCTTTGCAGTATCAAGAACGCCCTGCGGAAGTCATTCGCAGACAAGGCCAACGACTTCGCACTGGCGCTCAACACGATGCAGCTGGCGATATCTGGCCTGGACGGCGATGTGGCAGACCAGCTTCACCACGTGCGGAAGCTCAGCGACAACCTCACGCCGCTCGACAGATATCTTGAGACCATCGAGGCTGTGGACGTCAAGTGCCAAGAGGCCAACATCGAGGAGAACGACTTCACGACGTACACTTACGACGAGCTGTCTTACGAGCTTGGCCTGGTCAAGTCGTCAGTGCAGAAGAAGCTCTCTTTCCTCGAGAACCAGATGGTCGCCCGCGACATGACCAACCTCACGCCTATCCAGCTGGAGGAGTTCGAGTCGGTGTTCCGCCACTTCGACCGCGACGACTCGAACCACCTGACGGAGCTCGAGTTCTCCGCGGCCCTCGCCTCCCTGGGCCTCGTCTTCTCCGAGGAGGAGATGCACGACTACTTCCTCGACACGTCGCACGGCCGCGACCTCGTCACCTTTGAGCAGTTCATCCGCTTCATGGTCGACGTCACAGAGGACCAGAACACCGCCGAGCAGGTCTTCCAGTCCTTCCGCGAGGTCGCCGACGGCAAGCCCTACGTCACGGAGATGGACCTCCGGCACTCCCTCGTCCCCGACGAGATCATCGACAAGCTCGTCGACCTCATCCCGCCGCACACCGGGCCCGACATGCTCGACGACCGCGGCATGCCCCAGTACGACTACATCGCCTTCATGGACAAGCTCATCGCCGACACGGGCAGCGCCGGCACCGCGCCGCGCGACGACGTGCCCGCCGACGTCCTGCAGGACCGCGCCTCGAACAGGGGCTCCAGCCCGCGCAGGGACAAGGTCAACGGGATGCACTGAGACCAGCACACCTCACGCACAAAACGCGCATCCCACATTTTGTATCTTTGGCAGTTCAGGATATACCACCCTCGGTCTTGTTATAGCTCAAAACACCCTTTTTAACTCTCGACACCTTCCCTTCCTTTCCCATGCCAGTCTCATAGAAGAGCCATTTTCCTTGGTCGTCAACGCATCATCGGTGTTCCGGAGGAGAGGGACATTTGGGTATACGGGGGCTTCACATCGCGGGGATGCGGTGCCCGTGTGGGTTTTTCCTGTGTACGAGCGCGGGCTGGTCCGCCCTCGGTAGATTGGAGACGCGAGCAAGACGTGCAGACGTAGTAGAAACGCGAAATCAAGCATTCACAGCGTACCCCTTGAGAAGAAGCGTCTGTGATTCGGAGAGACTAGTGTGCAGGCCTGACGTGATGGCTATTCAGGGGACTAATGAATGGGGGCGTTTCGGCCACCGCGGGCGTGCGAAGTATAAAAACAAAACTGCCTCCTTGCGCCGCAAGTATACACGCGTTTCTATGCATCCAGTATCACACACCCTTGTCTCCGTATCATGCACCATACTGATTCCAGCCCGTCGAACCAAGGGACTACCTCCCGTGGAGGCGGGATCTGCCCTACTTCGACCCCTCAAATGCCTCCCGCTCTTTCAAAGCGGTCGCGAGCCTGCGGTAATCACGCAGCAGCTCCAGCACCTCGCCCAGCTTCAGGTCACCTGGGTTCTGGAGCTCCATGAACCGCTTGTTGGGGGGCTTGATCTTGGGCGTCTCCTTGGGCGGGAGCGCAGGTGCGATGTCAGGGAAAGCCTAGATACGTCGATTAGTCTCTTTTCGCTAGCAATACTTTGAGGTGGCGAGTACTCACAGCAGCGAGGTCGCCGCCCTCCGTCGCCTTGGCGGCCGCGGGGTCCTTGAGCGTTGGTGCGACTGGGGAGGACGCGGTACGCCCAAAGCCGCGCATGACGTTCATACTAGACAGCCTGCCGATGGGGTTGAATGAGTTGCCAAAGTTGCGCACGGCGTTCTCGAGGGGGTTGCCCGGGTTCGACGGGGCCGGAGAGGGAGTCGTTGTCGGCCGCTCCCGTGACCCATCGGCGAAGAGGACCTTCTTGGAAGCACTGGCGCTACGGGAGCTGTCCGCACTGCGATCTCTGGCCGGGGCCTTCTTGCCGCCGATGAGGTTCATCATCTTATCGTCCCGAGGCGGGGGCCGGTGCCAAGTGTCATGCTCGTCTGCGCCGTGCGTGGAACTGGCGCCGCTGACAGAGCCTTCCTCATCTGGGGGCGGCGTGCTGACCAGCTTCCGTGCGTCGTCCAGCGTACGGGGGACAACGAGTGCCTGGCCGGTCTGGGTCGGCGCGCCCTGCGTCTCCCGGAGCTTGCCGAGCAAGAAGTTGTAGCTGTCTCCCAAGCTGTTCGTGATGTTCTTGAGACTCTGATCGGCCGAGAGCAGGACAGCGTCGCTGGCTGCGCCGATCGCCTGCGCAGGCGTGTTAACAAGTTCACTAAACCGTCTATTACGAGCCTGCACGACGGCTTTGAGCCCGGAGGCTGCCGCTGGAGAGGGGCCTGCTTTGCTTCCCATCACGGCGTTGGTGCTGGTTTCGACTGTTCCATCGGCCACTGTGGTCAACCCCGGCGGGAATGCCGGGGGGAAAGTCTCGGTCTTGGAAGTTCCTCCGGGTGTAATGGCGTCCTTTGCTGGTCCTTGTGGTAGCTCATCGGCTCGGAGGGTAGACAGATCTACCGTCTGAAGGAAGCTGATGGCGGCTTCCAAATTTGTCAGGCAGTACGCTGCCTCGCCTGTGAGCTTGGGCTCCCATCTGAAGTTCTCGATGAAGTGAACATCGCTAATGACGTTCAAATATTCTGGCGGTAGGGTGATTAGGGTGTAGATGAGCATAGGCATGATCTCATCTGCCGAGGCCGACGGGTGGAAGTGTGCCAGCGTATCGACGATGCCCTTATGGGCAGCCTTGAGGTGGTTGAGCTTCCCCAGAGGGTAGCGCTTCTCGTGCATCATGATCAGGTCTTTCCGAGCCGGCTCGAGCCAGTCCCTGATTTCTTGTGTCTTCTCGGCGGTTGCATCGGGGCCTTCTACGGCTTCGTCCCCGAGCACGATGCCCAAGTCTGCTGGACCGATTCCGACCAGAGCCAGTGCTGCTGTTTTGGATCTCAGCTGATCATCTTGAGCCTCGTCCTGGGTGCTTCGGTGTCGGTAGATGCGGTTGTAGACACCCTCACAGAGCCTACGCTCGACCGCCTCCTCAAGCAACGCTCTCTTCCCCTCCAAAGCTTTGCGAGCCTTCTTCCTATCTACAAGCTCGTCTTTGGTGATCATCTGCTGCTCCGGTTCGGTCTTGGTGATGGTAGGCGGCTTATCCTTGCTCCCCAGCGATCCTGCTTTTGCTCTCAGTCTACTGACAGCCGACGGTTTGGAGGCGGGTGCCGGCGATTGCGATCGGTTCTGGCGTGATGCCAGGGCCGCAACGTGTGTGTTGACATGGTTCGAGGCCAGCTGGTAGAAGTCCTGGAAGAGCTGTGATACATTATCGACCGTAGGTGGGTTCTTGTGTGTTTTGGAGGTCAGCGACTCCAAGAAGCTTGTATCTGTCAGCTCAACTGCTCGACAATGAGTTGTTGCGGCCGATCCTACCTGTCTGTCAAGCTGACGAGCTCAATTGGCAAGTCACTAAGATCGATGGATCCCCGGATCACGTCGGCACCATCGCTATCATCATCGTTGTCGACATCAGCATGGGTCTCGAAGGCATCCGGGCCTCGTGTAGATTCGGAGGACTGCGTCCTAGCTAGGGTGCTGGTGTCGGCAAAGGTATGGGCCTTCTTGACAGCTCGGCGGGGTTCGTCCTTGCCGCCATCGCCGGTCGACGAGGGCACGCGGGCGAGATTGGGGCGAGCAGGAGGGCTCTTGGAGGGGCCGGTCGACGCCATGAAGACGTGTGTAGCACTGATAGCCGTCATGTTAGAAACTGCGGAAGCTCCGGACGGGGTAATCGTGGGTTTCTGCCAACAAGCGACCAAGGGAAGAGGCGTGCTTACACCCAGTGTTATAACACCCAAGCCAAGGTCAGAGCGAAAGGCGAAGCTAAAGGTTGAAACAAATATCGAAGGGCGAGAAGCTTGGCAGGAGAGACAGTCGCAAGAGATGGACAGGCGATGCTCGATCCACAGATGTTACGCCATCTGTCTGGTGGGCGGTGTTTCTATTCCGGATCCTGAGACGTACGTGTCGAGACTATGCGCGGGCAAGGCGCGACCAGACAGATGCTGGTAGCGGTTATGCTCCAGTCCCGCAGACCTAGAGACTTCCGGTCTAGGCGGTGGCAGAAGAAGGCGATGACGAAGGCGGTTGGACGTGCGTTGGTGGAATGCTGTTCTGCGCTGTTCTGGGGAACGAGCACATGCTAAGAGCCGAGACTGTCGATCCGTGTCCTTCTTGACGGGAGTCCCAGGCGCAGCTTCCGGGTCCGTCGAAATTGGATAAGGACCTTGAGGGTACCTCAATGCAGGCGGCTGGGCGCTTCTAGCCTGGAAGCACCTCAGGGATTACAGGGGCCGGCAAGCACTAAAGACCCCTTGTTGCAGCGCCTCAGGTCATTTGATCGCGCGGGTGCCTGGGCTTGTTAGCCGCTATCAGTGGCTGCAGGTGATGAGATGATAAGAGGTACCCATCTCAAGCATGACTCTGAAACTGTTAGGCTGCTGCCCAGAGTCTCTATCATTGACTATCAGATTACTCCCCGTGACCCACTTCGGAACACTCACCCCCGATGGTGCATCATCAGTTGGTCCGTGGTCCCCCGCATGATCGGGTTCCGAAGGGAGGCGACGTCAACAAGTCTCCCACCTGACGAGTGGATAGACCAGTGTATGTCACCCACCTATTCAACACTATCCTCAACTTCCATCCCGTCTCGTCAGCGTCATCAACTCAGACTCTTCACGAACCTCGTCTGTCCCGACCTCACCGCATCCGCCTTCCCTTCGTACACACCACATCTCGCTCACCAGAAACGTCACCATGCCACGAACGAGGCGGCGGCGACCGATGCTCCGAGCGCTCCTCCTCGCTGCTGCACCGTTCCTTGCGGCGGCATCGGAGCAAGATAACGTCAACGAAGCCATAGCCTTACCAGGCCCGATACTGCCCTCGCCCCCCGAGGTTGTTGTTCCCGCAGAACACACCTTCACATTACGCCATATCTTCCATCACGGCACATATCGGCATCCTCAACTCCACCGCAAGCGCAATGTCGTGCACTCCGATGTCGAGCCTACCGTTTGGCTCGCTGCCGAGGGCGAGCACGCAAAGGAACCACTGGGAACCCTCAAGGCCAAGAGTGCGCCACTAAGTATCGAAAGACTGATCGACCGACGGCCAGCTATTGTCGATCCCATGGTTGCCCACGCAAGGGAGCATGGCTACGTCAATATACTCGCCCCCTCAGCTTGGACAATAGAAGAGACACCAGCGCCCAACATCACAGACAAGCAAACTGTCCTCACTTTGGCCCTCATGGCTGCCGATGCATACGTGGAGAACGAAGATGAAGCAGACTGGGAGGACGTGGGTGTGCCATTCGATCGTAGAGCCGATTTCGGGTGGCAGAGTGATGGTCTTCGCGGCCACATCTTCTCCGACGAGACCAACTCGACCATTGTCATCGGCCTGAAGGGGACATCCATGGCTGTCTTTGACGGAGAGGGCACCACGAGCAACGACAAGATCAACGACAACCTCTTCTTCAGCTGCTGCTGTGCTCAACAGGGTCAGTGGACCTGGCACCAGGTCTGCGACTGTGCAACTTCCACGTACACCTGCAACAACACCTGCGTCGTAAAGGCTCTACGAGAGGAGAACAGGTATTACGCCGCTGCCCGTGAGCTCTACTCCAACGTCACTGAGATCTACCCGGATGCCACCATCTGGATGTCCGGGCATTCCCTCGGTGGCGCGGTCAGCTCACTGCTCGGTCTGACTTACGGCCTGCCTGTTGTGACCTTCGAGGCTGTCCCCGAAGCCATGGCCGCCGGACGTCTGGGTCTCCCGGTACCTCCGGGGATTCATCAGTCCCTCCACCAAACCCGAGAGAATACCGGCGCCCATCACTTCGGCCATAACGCAGATCCAGTCTATATGGGAACTTGCCACGGCGCGACTGCATCGTGCTCCTTTGCCGGATACGCCATGGAGTCTGTGTGTCACTCGGGCAAGGAGTGTACGTACAATGTCGTCGAGGATAAGGGATGGCGAGTTGGCATTGGGACACACAGGATAAGATCTGTCATCAACGATGTCATCAAAAAGTACGATGACGTTCCCAGCTGTTTTCGCACGGACGAGTGCCGCGACTGCGCCAACTGGAAGATGTATGAGAGCAACGGTACCGAGACAACGACGACGTCCTCCTCGTCCACGACCTCCCCTGTCCGTACTCGTACCCAGACGTGTCAGACACCCGGATGGTGGGGATGTCTCGACGAGACGACGTCGACGGGCACCCAGACTACAACAACCACTTCGTCGACCTCAACATCAACCTGCGAGACACCCGGGTGGTTTGGCTGCAAAGACAAGACCACAACGGAGACGACTACTTCGACTACCTCGGCCACGCCGACATCTTGCAAGACGCCAGGCCATTTCTGGGGCTGCTATGATGAGCCGTCGTCCACTGCAACCGATGCCTTCACCACGACCGAGGCGCCGACGGCTTCCTCAACATCAGCCCCGTCGACCTCGCCAGAGGATCCTCATTGCAAGCGAAGATACTGGTTCGGGCTGTGTAAGGAATGGGAGTGGGAAGGCAAAGAAGAATGGTCACCTGACGAAATATAGACTGGCTGCATAACGGTTTCCTATCTGTCACTAGCGAGGTGGGCATGGGTTTTGGAGTTCTTGATACACTGGTAATTGACTATACTTTCACCATGACTGACATCCAACGAGTGCCAGAGTTCTCTTCTCTTGCGAGCATCAGAGCCCTTTTATCACAACAACCTCGAAATGATCCAGCACCGGCAGGGCAATCTGGCCATCCTTGACCTCCAGCGCGACATCAGCATTGAGCGCATGGGCAGTGACACCGCTGTTCTCGACCGTGATAGAACCGCCCGAAATGGGAATATGCGAACCGAAGTTCTGCTTCCGAGCCCCAGACATGTTGACCAGGTGCACAACGACCTTGTCCGCGTTCCTGTTGATGGTCACCTCGACCTGCTCGGCGATGCTGACGGAGACAGGCTCTTTCGGCCCGCCCTCTTCGACGAGGACCTTGGCGAACAGGTCGCGGAAGACCCCGAGGCCGATCTCGCGATAGCCCCGGCCGATGGTGAAGGGGATGACAATGCCCCTGCCCGCTCCGAAGGCGCCGATGCTGTACCCGCGCTGCTCGACCTGCAGGTTCCCGTAGGCCTTCTCGGGCGGCGCAAAGGGCGCGCGCGCGAGCACGGCCCACTTGCCCTCGGTGCCGTCCTTCCACTCGTACAGGTTATAGGTGCCGACGAGGGGCACGAGGGGCCCGGTGTAGGTGTGTATGCTGCGGCTCGGCTGGGGCGGCGCCACGTACGAGGAGAAGAGGAGCTCGCGCTTGCTGACGACCGCGCGCTGGCGCGACGACGGGAGGGACGCGAGCTGGACGGCGCCGCCGTCGCCGACGCCGCTGTTGCCCGTGGCCAGGAGGCGGCCGCCGCCGGAGACCCAGGCGTCGAGGGCCTGGGTCTCTGCGGCGCCGAGCCTGCCGAGGTTCGGCAGGACGAGGACGCTGTAGCGGGCGAGGCCGCCGTTGTCGGAGACGGCGGCCAGGTGCTCCTGGGCGAGGACGTCGAAGAAGACGTGCAGCTCCTGCATGGCGGTGTAGAGGCCGCGGAACTCGGAGAGGGCGTCGTCGAACTGCGGGCCCGTCATGAGGGCGCGGTCAGGCCGCACGAGGGCGGTAACGGCGCAGGGCCGCATGCCGTCGTACACGGCGTCCCAGCGGCGGTGGAAGCGGAGGATCTCGCCGGCGACGTCCATGCAGAGGTAGGGGATCTTGCCGGGGACTCCCATCATGTAGGTGGACGGGTTGCCGCCACGGGAGATGCACTGGAGGAAGTACTGGGCGAAGTGGGCGGGCTCCTCGCTGGCCATGCGGTACGGCATGTCCATGAAGGTGGTCGAGTTTGTGAGGGCCGGCACGTCCGGGCGGTAGGAGACCCAGGTGCTGACGACCTCGGAGGTGAGGTGGTGCCAGAGCTCGCGGCCGACGGCGTTGTTGCCCTCGTGGAACATGATGTCGGCCGTCTTGCCGAGGATCAGGCCGGCGTCGGGCAGGCGGTCGGCGATGAAGGCCCGGACGCGCGCCGTGATGTCGTCGATGGTGTCGCGGCCGAAACGGAGCCAGGTCGCGTAGTTGGCGTCCGCGGGGCCGGCGGGGAGCTCGAGGCCTCCGGCGTACTCGAGCCAGCGGCGTTGGCAGTTGCTGCAGTGGCATACACCGTGGTACCGCTTGTAGTAGTCCTCCTCGTTCATGGTGGTCCAGTTGATGAAGAGGCCGTCGATGGGGTACCGCCTTGTCACCTCGTCGAGGATGTCGAAGATCCTCTCCTGGTAGTAGGCGCCGCTGGGGCACACGGAGACGAGATCACCCGTGTGTTCCTGGAGGTCTCCCTCGGGCGACATGTAACACCAATCTGGATGCTCCGCTGCCACCTGCGCCGTGACCTTGGAGAAGTCCATCCTGGCCAGCAGCCGCAGGCCTCTCGTATGAGCAGCACGGACAGCGTCGGCGATGAGATCGCCGCTCTGGCGCTTGGAGAGGTCCGCGTTTTTGGCGTGGAAGGGCAGACTTGTTGGATATTGGGCTTGAATACCACCGATGCCGATCAGCCAGGCCCTGGCGCCGTGAGCGACGATGTAATCGGCCACCTCGTCGACGTCCATGTCGATATCGATCTCGCGAAGGTTGGTTTGGAGCATGCCGAACGGCCTGCGCCACCACTTGCCTTTCTCCAGCTTGGGGACATCCTTGAAATCAATTTCAGGTTGAGACCTGTCCACAAATGTTGCGTCTCCCATGGTGATCAGTGTGGTGTATGGTTCAAGGAGGTAAAGGGGCAATAAGAGGATAGTGGTCTTCGACCCGCCTTGTCTTCTCGTTCATCTTGAGGGCCTGAAATGACCACACTATATGAAAGTCGACCTCAAGATCTCCAGGACAATGGCCCCTCCCCTTCTGAGATAGATTATCTCAGCCATCTTCAAGTTGCCGTTCGTCGATAGTGGGGTTTACTGTGACGTTGATGGTCGGGATCTTCAAATCTGAAAGCCGGAACGGAACGCCTACAACATCTAATAGCCGTCCCCGGCCCAGAGTCGCCACACTTCCCCGCTTCGACCCCAGATCTCTTTCAGACCTACTCCTGGCCTGTGGCTACCAAGTCCGGGGTAGCGGTCCCGGGCCTGATCCCCTTGAGGCATGTCTAGCCGCCTTGCCTGGACGCCGAGGGCTCTATCGAGGAGACGAATGCCCGCATGTGACTACCGGGAGACATGACCCTTGACCTCAAAATAAGGCGGGTGTGATCAAGGCAATAGCAAAAAGGCTGTTAACGAGAGATGAATGAGGTGCCGCGAAGTGGCTGCGTTGAACGGAAGATGTCCTCCTTGGATGGACAAGTCATCCACACTGGTAGCTAAAGTCGATGGCATGTTCCATATCGAGCTTGCTTCCATGTAAAGTGTGTCATAGAACATGTACTGTTACAAAATGAGCAACAGTTTATTGGATAAACATAAGATTTCAGTGTAGTCACCGCCCTCTGCCAGATCACATCGCAAAACAATCTCCGGGACTCAGAGACATCATCGGTACTCGCTCCAGTCGCGATGACCACGCAGCCGAAAGCATTGAAAATCATTGATGGGGGGACTTGACTTGCTAGAAGGAGGACAAGGAAGAAACGGGTAGGAGATTGAAAACGACGATTAAATATGACCGCAAGCATATGTCAAGAAGTTTAGACTGCGAATGCTAATGTTCATTGACCAAAATTCGGTTCGAGATTTCAAACAACAATAACGATTGAATGTCTGACCGGGAAAACTAAAACCTTTTCCGTGTAATCACGGTTGCAGTCCACCGTTTCGCAAAGACCCAAGTCATACGCAGTAAGCCAAAACCAAGCACTAGGACCTATCATCCAGCTCGTTAGACTGGAAACCATCTCACCACCGCAAATGGATGTCGAGGTACGGCTCAAGCCGCGTTGATTGGGTCCGTATCGCGACGAACAGTGACAGTGTCGACCTTCGTAGTGGCGAACTTCCAGGCAGGAACCTTGCGCTCGAAGAGCTCATCCAGCTCGGCAAAAGTACGGCCCTTGGTCTCTGGGACAAGGAACCAGACCAGTGCATAGATGATGGAGCCCGTTCCGCACCAGAAGAAGACTGCAGATTGTTAGCAATGTCTCTTGGCACGCGGTGACGTCTTCTTACCGGTGTTGCTCATGCCCATGGCCGGAGCATTGAGCATCTGCGGCGCGATGTACACGTAGACCGTGGCCATGCCCTGGATGAAGACGATGGCGATGCCCGTGGTCTTGGCTCGGAGACGGGTCGTGCTGGTCTCGGCGACGTAGATGTAGCCCATGGGGCCGGCGGACAGGTTGTATCCCACGGTCCAGAGGCAGCTGTTGCTGGTTAGCAGAGTGCGATTGAGCCTCGATGCGGAGTATCACATACGCAAAGGCAATCAAAATTGGACCGACTGCTGGGCCGTCCGTCCTCAGAACGCCTCCCATCACGAGCAGGGAGGCGATGCAGATGGGGGCACACCACAGCAGAAGCGTGCGGCGGCCGAGGCGCTCGATCAGCGGTACAGCGAGCAGCAGCATCGTGACTTGAACGGTACTAAACACCCGATCAGTATAATTCTGACTGGGATAGGTGGCTAGAGCATCTGGGAGACCTACTTGGTGGCCACCGTGCCATGGAACGGGTTGGAAAGCCCAGCCATGTTGAAGAAGTAGCTCGAGTAGGTGCCGATGATCGGGACACCGATGGCAATCTGCCAGTGCCAGGGAAGGAAAGAAACAATGAGTCGTCGCTAGAAGATTATTAGCACCACGTTTGAACCTCTGGTTGCCCATATCGTCACTCACGCGGTTGACGCCACGGAAGACATCCCAATATGTGCCTCCTCCCTGAATGGACGCCGTGACCTTGGCGTTCTCGATCTCCAGCCGCATCTTCTGGTACTCGGCCTCGACGTCGTAGCCCTCGACTTTGCCGTTGAGCTTGGTCAGGATCTTCTTGCACTGCTCGGGACGGCCCTTTTGGAGGTGCCAGCGGGCGGACTCGGGCAAGAACCACCAGGCGATGAGGGCAACGCCGCAGAGCGCGAACTGGGACAGGACGGCATTGCGCCAGTTCTCGGGCCGGTCTTGGGACACGATGTTCAGGGAGATGGCGGACAAGAAGGAGCCGACGGCGTACTGGAGCAGAAATGTCAGTGTACCATTTCTAGCGGAGTGTTTTTGGCTCAATGACATACCATGAGCTGCATCAGACTCATCAAGGCACCTCGGCCGGCGGTTGGGGCGGTCTCGCCAATGTACACATTGATGCAGCACTGGGCCAGGCCGATGGAGAGACCCTATGTGGCTTTAGCAAGAAGACTGAGAGCTCGGGGTCAAATGAACGCACATCCATGAACCGAGCGCCGAGCCAATGTGTCCAGTGCGTGGCAAGCTGTTCCAGGACACAGCCCCCAACCATGATGACCTGTACCATGAGGATCATCCACTTGCGCCCAAGCTTGTCCGTGGGATAAGAGCCGATTCCGGCGCCGATCATGGCGAAGACGTTCTTCATAGCTGGAGCAGTCGTCAGAAACAGACAGCTTGTAGACATTCTTATCGGGTTGATGAGAACTCACAGCCCCAGAGGGATATGTACTGTGGGTTAATCACGTATTGCCCATTTTCCTGAAGATCGCCAAACTGGCGGATAAAACCGGGCAGGGCGATGATGCTGCCAGACATCTGCACCTGGTAGCCATCGGAGAGGGCGCCGATGGAAGCGAGGACGCAGATGAAGGAGGCGTACTTGTACTTCCTGAGGCACTGCACCAGCGTCATGGGCTTGGCTTCGGCCATGTTCTGGGTGATCTCGACAGGGATGTTGTCGCCGTCATCTTTGCCCTTGCTGGAGTCCATGTCCTGCTCAGGTGCGTAGTCCTGGTGCGAGACCTCTGTTCGCTTGTCGTCGGTGATCGCCATCGTTAGGAGTTGAGACTGGGAGATGTAGGCTGTTTGTCGACTTCTTTGATGAAGGCACACCGAGCTGGCCCCTTCTGCTGGTGCCGAGTCGCGGACGAATCCATCATATAGGCATCGTGGCAGGATGCTCGATCGAGAGTTGGGTGTTGCACCAAGGTGAGTCTGCGCAGAGGTTCAAAGCCGGCAACTACATTTGTGAGGGCTGAGGTCAGGTTGCCGCCGGGTATCAGATTCTGGCCACGCTAAAAGGGCGCCAACGTCGTGTTAGTCCCTCACATCTGGAAACCGGAACAGGGAGTGTCGATGCTCGCCCCCTCACTTTCTCCAGCGGCGCTTGGGGTTGCCAAAGGTGTTCTGGGGAAATCCGGGGATCAGTCTGGGGAAGTTGGCCTCATGGTGGGTGGCATGCCTGCATTACCAGACGGCCACATGATCACTTCCGCGGAAGATTTATCCGGATCTGGTACCA
This sequence comes from Furcasterigmium sp. R96-07A1, assembly GCA_037042015.1. Lineage (NCBI taxonomy): Eukaryota > Fungi > Ascomycota > Sordariomycetes > Glomerellales > Plectosphaerellaceae > Furcasterigmium > Furcasterigmium sp. R96-07A1. Next base: position 390,864 of record JAXQJP010000326.1, on the reverse strand, counting down.
TGCCTTTCAAGGGGATTCAGATGCTGTCAGCGCCATTTAGTAGCGGATAAACACTTTTGCTCCAGCGGTCTGTACCAACGGGTCTCCTGGAAGTTTTGGATGGGATATCCTGGCGAGCCGTACTTCGACGTGAGTTTGAGGAAGTGAATGGTGGCGTTTGTGCGGTCTAAATTAGAGACTTCAACTCATGGATTCAGGGTGTAAGACTGCGAACACTGCTATTACTATGCTACTCTAGATTTCCCGGGGGAGCCACCATATGCGCTTTGGCGTCAAATGAGAGACGCCAGCTGTATGAGCCTGTCCACCGCAGAAAGCAGAAACCTCCTCTGAGCACCACGGTCCTCGCCACCATTCGCATCACTACTAGCTGCGAAAGCCGTGTTTGCAGGAGAGAGATCATCCATAGGCCAGCCGCCAGCGGCAGGCTGCCCCTGGCACGCCGCAGCCATGGCATCGTAAGGCATGTTAGAAAAGGGTACTGCGCAGGCCGGTGCAGAACCCTGGCCCATACTCTGCCCGTGTAGCTGCTGCATCTCTTCCGTGTTCGTGAAGGTCTCTGATTGTACGGGGCCGCCGAGCAGGTCGTCCAGCTTGAAGTCGGTATATGGGTAGTATCGGTTCACGGGGTCATGGTATTGAAGCTGCGGCTGTGTCATGTCCGGAACCTGGGGGAAGTCTGCAGCGCTGAAAGTAAAGACATCATTTGTGTCTGGTTGATGAGGCGGGTATATTCTGTCGAAGCTCGGAAAGCTCTGCTCGGGCTGTTCGTATACTGCAGCTCCTGTAGGTTCTGGCAAGAGCGGTTCTGTGTGTGAAATTTCCTGGTGACTCTGATGCTCTGACTCGAGGTCTTCTCCTGTACTGGTCAATTTGCCAGTCTTGTCGGAGGGAACTGGCTGGGTCTCGGCATGATCCTCTGGCGTGGGAGATGAGGACCTGCCTGCACTTCCACCGTTACGACTGGGTTCGAGGTCAGCAAAGGACCTTCGCGTATGTGGAAAATTATCGGAGAACAGCACTTACTACAACAGCAGAAGCATCTGTATGCCCGACTCACGGACGAACGTGGAAACATGATGCTCCCCGGACTCTCCAGCCATGCGTAATGCCACGCGAAGCACGAGATCTCGGCGCGAGCCAAGCCTCAGCACGATCGAGGCCGCGAACGGGAATATGGCAGCTCGTTGTGTCATTCGAATGGCATCTGGTACTTTCAGTGCCTCAACGAAGATCCTCGTTGCCAAAGACAGCAAAAGCTGTTGGTGCCCGTGGTTCTGCTGTTGCACTTTTGCGGCGTGCGAAGACTTGAGCCGGACCTTGGCAATCTGAACGGCAAGAAGAAGCCAGCAGCTGAGAGCGTCATGTGTGAGGTACCAGTTCACACGAGGATCGTTGTCGCCGGGGCACCATTTCCGAGTCCACTCCTCGATGTAAACCTTAGTATGTTCCAACTCTGCATCGAGCAAGAAGCCGATCCTAGAATTGGCCTCAAATTGGGCAATTCTTCTCCGAGTGTCCCTCTGACAAGTGAGTTTGTTAGCTCTGGTTCGTTTCCCTTGCTGAAAATAGCCTTACGTCGAATAGAAAGAGATGGTAGAGCGCCGCGACGCTCCCGTGGGACTGCATATCTGACTCTTCAGAGGCGAGGCGTTCCAGTTCGTCATCCTGAAGCTCGAACTGCGGAAGGTCTTGAGGTCGACGACCATTAAAAGTCGAAAACCTACATGACGGGCACCGGGCGTTAGATAGAACATCTTGTGACGACAGACTAGTCAGAGGCTGCTCACCGGTGCTCGTTCATGATGATGAAGGCCCGTGTTCGTAGGTCGTTCCAATGGAGAGCCTCAATCCTGGCCGCTTCAATGCCCGTGAGATTTTCATTACGCCGAGGGGTAGCGAGCCCAACCTCCTCAGCCATTCTGGGTATCATGCCAGAACGTATCCAACGGTTCTCGCAAAGACGAGTCTTGGGGGCGGTTCCCCAGCGACACAGGAGCTGTGAGATGAAATCGGTCAATGCAGACCCGGTCACGAGTTGTGAAGCAACGTACAATGTGAGCCTGAACGATCTCAATGGACTTCGCCCCTGTCGCAAAAATGACGAGACTGAGTTTTTCAACATGCGCATGGAGACTCAGGGCTTCCGATATCTGTTCAGGCGTGCTGCCTGGACGTGTGGCGAGCGATGTCGAACCGATGGCCAGGATGGTTGTTGTGAGGAGTGCTGATCGTTGACGGACTGCGTCCGGCGTATGAAGTTTGGCGTCAAGGAGGGACCATTGCGCTTGAATCACATCCCAGTACCTGAAAGTCTTAGCTCCGTGATTCAGCACGGCTGACGGTTTGAGCCACGTACTCTTGGAACAGATCCCGGGCTCTCTCTTCCGTGACGAGTCCGTGGTTGATGGGATCCAGTGCCGGCGCCACATCGCACTTGGATGCATATACTCCATGCTTGAAATACTGACTTTGCTCTTTTTCTCCCTTCTCTAGAGCCTCAATCGACCACTTATCGAGAAGCCTTGTTTCTTCGACAGATAAGCTAGAAGATGAGAGGGCTTTCGGCTGCGGTGGTGTTCTCTTGCGCTTTCCTTTCCCTTCGTGGACTTCCCATCCTCTTTTCGCCAGACCTGCCATCAACCACAGAGGTTCTTGTAGACCCTTGGCTCTACATTCACCAGCGACGGCGTCCTGGCCTTTGGTTTCATCTTCGACCGGAAAATCTCCCATGACGTGCAGAATGTTACGGGCAAGCGTGATCCGGTGGGATGCTTGCCCAGTTCCCGGGATCGTGTTCGGACCAGGGCCTACAAAGCTGCCATGTCTCGACCGCGAGTTAGCATTCTCGGAACACTGCGGCGGTCCAACTTCATCGTCGCTCGATTGTCCGAGAGATTCGACATCCTGGCTCTGTCGGGCCGGATCTGAAGGCGGTGCTTGAAGCGTTTCCTGATGCAGTGTCCTGTTCTGTGACATTTGTTGCAGCGTGCGGAGACTGAGACTTGTCAGCCTTGGCTCGATGCACGGCCTTAAGATCGTCACAATGAACTCACTTCTTGCTGCCTTTGATTCTGCCACGCCTGCTGACGGCGAAGTGGCACGGTAGAGCATTCACGGCACACCGACGACACGTCGTCTGGTCAGAGCCAGCAGAGTTTGGCTCGCATTTCGTCTTTGCCTGTGTCACAAATCAAAAGTCAGCGCCAGTCGGCACCTCATTCGAGGTTCGTTCCACTCACGAGACGACATCTAGCACCGGGGAGGGCAATTAGCTCGTTCTCGGGTTCTGCTCGGATGCGGCCCAGCACTCACCCTTGGCAGGCCCGGCTTGATCGACGCTGCTTCATTCGTTGGGAACCAGACGTGTGATCCATTGGAACATCTGGGATATTTACCGAGAGCATGAGTATGCAGAGAAAGAGACCTTGAAAGGCGTAGGAAGCGGGACTGGGCCCCGGCCAGTTTAATAGCCGGTGGACGTGGAGTGCCGGAATCAGTTCCCCGACCTCGGACTCTTGACGGGCGCACCGTCAGACGCCTTCCCGAACAGACTATCAGACCTGCCAAGCAGCTTACTTAGTGCTAGCAGTCGGCCTACTTTCCCCGCTCTTCAGGGAAGCCGAATCCTGTTTAGCACCACAGGAATGCTGGCGATCTCCCCCACAGCGTGCGCCATATCGGTGTTAGGCACCCTGCGATGCCCACACCATCCCAGCTTTCCCCAGGTCTCCCCCGCAAGACTGGCCTGGAAGCTTCGTCATGGATGGAAGTAATACCTTGCCGGACTCAACGCTCAAACGCAATCTATGGCGATGCCGTGGGAAGAGTTTGAAGGTTGAAATTAATACAGGATCAATATGTCGCCCTACAGCAAGTACCTGATATTCTATGGGGTGCTCTTGGACACGAGGTGATTCCATTCCATGCAGCCCTTTGTAAGGATTAGGGTTAGGGGGAATTCAAGTTGCCGGTCGATCACCCCATGGCCGTGCCATCTTAGGAACCATTCAAATACAAGTTAATGAACAACAAGAAGTAATAAAATGGAGTCTCAGAGGTGGATCGAACTGATTCAATACCCAACATTGTCATTCTCTAAATCTAGGCCTGACGTATTACTGTTCCCTGACGCTTCCCTGAAACCTAGACATCATGGCTGCCAAGACACACAACTACAAGCACCTCACGCCTGAAGATGCCGTGCATTTCTTGACGAAAGGGTGGCTCCGCGTTCCCGGGGCCATCAAACAGGAGTACATCGACAGGTGGATGGAGGATCTGTGGACCAGGATCGACTACGATGAGCATGACAAGTCCACTTGGCACACGGAGTATCTACACCTCCCCCGTCATCGCGAGGTTCCCGCAGAAGAGTTCGCACCCGAAGCCTGGAACAAGATTATCGAAATATGTGGCGGGGAGGATAGAATTGATCCAGTCAGGGAGAGATACTACGGTGACGCCTTCATTATCAATTTTGGCACGGCGGACAAGACTTCGGCTGACAGGGACACTTTTCGGCCCCAGGACCAGACCGGATGGCACACGGACGACGATTGGTACCGCATGTTTTTGGACTCGTCCGGCAACGCGCTGACAGTCATACACGTCTTCACTGACATTCCTCCCCACGGAGGCGGCACTTGGGTGTGCGAGGATGGCATTGAGGGTACGTGGCGTTGTCTTCTATCATGGGCAAGGTTCGCAAGGAGTAACCCTACTGACCATCTGTCCCCAGGAGTCGTCAAGTATCTCTACGACCACCCCGAAGGAATCGACCCTCCCATCAGCGCTCGCAACTGCGCGCACATCAAGGATTGCAACGACTTCTCAGCGGTCGTCGCGAAGAAAGGAGACGTCATCCTCCTCCACGGCCTCCTGCCCCATGCTGCCAGCCCGAACTTCCTGCATTACGCCCGAGTCATCTCCAATCCTCATGTTTCCATGCACAAGCCATACAACCTCAACCGAGAGGATGGTAACTATGTGTGTTTGCCTCCATAGCACTTACTGAAGTTCCACTCTAACATATATGAAATAGAGTCTCCTTGAGCAAGTGATCCTCCGCGGCCTCGGGCGCGAGTCCCTTCCTGAATGGAAGCCGACGAGGGAGCGAGCGGTCTACTATCCCCGCAACGCCGGGTTCAAGAGAGCAAAGGCCGAGGCTGAGCTTGAGCGAATGATCGCGGCGGCCAAGTCCAAAGGGCTCGATGAGAGCGCCGTGGACAGCATCTACTTGCGACAGGGGACCAGGGAATTTGAAGAGTTTGAGAAACGAAACGGATTCGATAAAGAGGTCAAGAAAGGAGGCAATGGACTTCTGATGGAGCAGCATAAGCTGTGAGTGGCGATGAACTGGTGCATGCGGGACATTTCTAACAGATCTTAGCGTTTGGACCTGATGACACGAGGTTGGTTTAATCGGGCTTTCTAGCAAACAAGGCAAGTTGTAGCGGCGGCTACCGGGTTGTTGTTCTGCGGCGAGATACATGCTACGATAAACACCAGAATCATAGCATTGAGAGTAAACATTTTCTTCGTTATTGTCCCACACCGTTTCTTCACGCAAGCGATGGAAAACCACCTTGATCAAGCTCCGAACGTCGAATCGGCCTCAACAGTAGCTCGACCTCAGTGGGCCCCGCTTCAGAGGTGCAGCTCGGGTCAATGGCTTGGAAAAAGTGTTGATCAAAAATAGTTTCGGGGTGAGCACGCTGCTGCACTGCGCGCCATGTTCCGGTATCCCATCTAATCCCCGGTGTCTAGTAGCCGATGTTGACCTCCACCGCCGCCGACCCCACGCCGCCCACACGTGTGGATCTGATATGAGCGACGACAGATATAAGAGAAGCATGATCTTGAGAAAAGTAGCAGCTCGTTTGAAACAACAACCTGATTGCGAAGAACAAGACCATTGCGAAGTCTCACCCTCGGTCAACTGCCACTCACGATCCCCAAGATGTCGCTCTTCGGAATAATCTCCCGGTAGGTGCTGGCAAGTTGTTTTGGTCTGGTTCTGGTACTGACATGAGAAGTCTTGCGGGGAAGACAGGTGAGGATCACAAGAGTTGATGTTGGGACCACGTCCCTGACATTCTGCAGCCCTCATCACCGGCGCGTCATCAGGTATCGGCGCCTCGACTGCCATTCTGTTCGCCCGCTGTGGTGCAAACGTCATCTTGGTCGCTCGCAGAGCCGACAGGCTTGGTGAAACCAAGGAGAAATGCATCGCGGCGCACAAAGAATCAGGAGCATCCGGCGCTGGTGGGGATGTTATCACGATCCAGGCAGACATGTCCACAAAAGCCGACATTGAGACCCTGGCTGGCCAAGTCAAGAATAGAAAGATCGATATGTAAGATTCTTTACCACATGTGACGTTTCGCCGGTTTGCATGCTGACGACATCTAGACTGGTCAACAACGCTGGTATGGTTCGGGGCAGAGAGCACGTTGGAGGTATGTCATTCCTGAGTGCCCTGTAGTATCAGAGATCTCACAAGTTCCATAGATATCGGTGAATATTACCAGGAAAGCTACGGAATTGCTCTTGCTGACAAGTTGGCCATAGCGGATGAGGATATTGAGGCTATGATCAACGTTAATGGTATGTCACTTCAACGAAGCGAGCGAGATTCAAGTACTAAGAAGAAACAGTCACGGGCTTGATCAGACTGACGCAGTTTATCGTCCGTCAAATGAAGGCCCAGGGCTCGGGGGTAAGTCAGGAGTTGCGATTCCCATTTTTACGGTAGCCCGAGACTAACGGGTGCCATTCAGTCCATCATCAACCTGGGCTCAATCGCTGGAAAGGAGGCCTACGTCGGCGGTATGCTCACGCCCTGCTAATCAAGGGGTTCACGGCTTACACCAGCAGGATCCATCTACTGCGCGACCAAATTCGCTGTCAACGCGTTCTCGACCTCCCTCATGAAGGAACTCGTCAACACGCCTATCAGAGTGACCGAAATCCAACCTGGCAAGTCTCTGAGAATCCACAATTCAGTAATTCTTGCTGACCCGTCTCCAGGCATGGTGGAGACGGAATTCTCCGTCGTGAGATATCGCGGCGACCAGTCTCGTGCAGACAATGAATACAACGGCCTGACACCTCGTACGTCAAACCCATATTTCCCATTATCAACTGAACGAAAAGTTAATAGTCATAGTCACCGGTGATGACATTGCAGAGCAGATCGTCTGGGTCGCGAGCAGACCTGACCACGTCCAGATTGCGGAAATGCGTGAGTTTTAGACGACTACTTCGAATGTTGATTGTTACTGACTCGGACTTAGTCATTTTCCCAACCGCACAGGCTGCTGCGACAATCAGCTACAGAAAAACAGCCTAAGCAAGACCGGGAGCTGTTACGCATGATGGGGTCTCGAACCACGTCCTGACAGCACTGAAATGAGCTCGTAGCACGATAGGAGACATGGGACTGGGTCAACTGAACTCCAACCAGTTCTTTTCCTGCGCCATTACGATTAGGCTGCATTCCGTTATCACGATTTCAGTCAACTCTAATGCTCTCTGACATCAGCTGTGACTTGTTGCTTGCCGTTCAATAGCCAATGTCGAAGGTATAACATGCAGTCCCCGACGGCGAGCTATGACAGTCCGGACACGTTGTTCTGGGCTGAGGCATAGCAATTGAGGGTCAAATGTGTCGTAATTGAAAGAAAACAGAATCCATTTTATCCCAATGCCCTTGAAATCTGTTCTCTAAAACAACAAACGTATATAAGTGTGTCAATCTTCAGCACAGGTTATGATGCAATGACTGGGAAACCTTTGAGGCCTCTCAACGCCTCTGTTTCAGTTATATCTGTGGCGCTGCTTTGGCGTACTGTCTGGCGAGAGTGGCAGGTGGTCATAGAGCCATACAACTTCGCCAGAGTCGCCATAACACCATCACGGCTGTCTCATTCTGCCACCACCATACTCCGACGGAAAAGCAGTCTTACCCACTACATGTGGTTCTCTTTAGACTTACAGTATAATAACGATACAGGATCAGTATATCCATCTCAAGTGGAGAAGACCAACAACACGATGATCAAGGTGGCTTTTCGAAGGCTTTTCACGGCCTCAGCTCGTGGCCGTCCGACAGCAACTTAGTCCTGGATATCGGTATTCACATACGAAGAGCCGTCTGCGTGGCCCACGATTGACGTTCCTAGAGACGGTCGGGTCGCCGGCTTTCAGGACACCGAAGCAAACAGTACCACCTCCAGTAATGTCTCTGACATGACCGTGGTAACTGGATCTTCCGGAGAAAGGGTGTCAGGGAGGCAATGGTGGCGGCAGTTGCCGCTATTGCCCGCGGTCAAGGGGATACTCCTACGTTCACACGAACATTCAGCTGACAGCTGGTCTCGTCGCCGTGCATGCGCTCAACGCTTCTGCTTTCTGACATACCCAGAGTCAAACGTGGTCTAGACTCCGCGTACTCGTCTTTCGCTCGAAGGGTGACCCCCTAAAGTCTGGGTTCTTCTTCGATGCATCGGGAGCATATTTAAACATGGGTCGGAACGGCGGGCCATTAGTCTTTAGGCTCGAAGGCTCAGGAGCCCTTCTTGGTTCATGCATTTCAGACGAGACATTGAATTGACCCCAATCACTCGAATGCTAGCTGCGCCTCTCGCTGAATATTCTCATGGGCTTGAGGATGGAAGGGCCGGATTCCGCTGTTGAAGTAAGCACCACATCAGATGATTGGCGGCATGAGACAGAATCTGTAAGCCTCAGCGCTTACAAGCCCACTTGAGCAAGCGCGTGGGATGTTACCGATGCTGCCGGATAGACTTAGATCATAGTTGCTGGATTTGGACTCAGTTATACGTATACGGTCCAAAAGAGGAGTGTCTATCTTGTTACTGTTGAGTGAGGGGATTTTGTCTAGAGTCTAGACTCGAGACATTTTGGCTGTCGTTCGCGGGATCGGGTCGTCTGACTTCAAGAACTACCACGCCGCGATGTTGAGCACGGCATGGGATGGAACATAAAAGCCAGACTCCCCTCAGTGAAGGACACACTTGAAGAACCAGGCAAAACAACAGCTTCACAGCCCAACTCCTCTGGAAAATCTATACCACCTCACCTCCCAAGATGAAGTCCTCACTGTTCTCGGCCCTCCTCGGCCTCATCGCCTCTGTCGCCGGCACCCCCGTCTCAACCAGCGACGGCCCACCACCCAGCTCCCTCGCCGACAACCTCGACGACGGCGGCTACTACCCCGACCCAGGCAGTGACACGCCCTGGAACGGCACCGTCATCTCCCCCGACGAGCGCGATCTCGACTGGACCCCAGACGAAGCCCACGACTCCCTCACCAAGCGCCACCCGAACTGGTTCACCTTCTACCGCCGCGACTGGTTCTACACCTCCTGCAGCAACCCCAGCAACTGCCAAAACTACCAGCTCGACCACATCCAGGTCCACAACGACTGCAACGGCGGCAACTGCAACGGCGACTACTGGCGCGACACGGACTGGGACGAGAATCTCTGCGACAAGAGCTTCAAGTCCTGCGGAAAGACGTACACCATGGGCTACACCGGCAAGGAGTGGAGCTGCGCCCGCCTCAGGCACTTCATCCCCGAGGGCGCGCACCACGGCAGGACCTACGCGAACCTCATGGCCGGCGGCCGAAAGGTCGGCACTTGCAAGGTCTTCAACAAGAAGAGATCCGCCAGAAGCTGTGACGCCTTTGCGGCGTCGTCCTTTTGGTCCATGGTTCAGTGCCAGATCTACTGAGGCAGGAGCCGCCCGTGGTGATGGACAAGGTTCGCCTTCTTAGGGAGTTACGTTGATGAAGGGCCTACTTGGCATCCCTCCATCTTGGAACGGGTCACTTTGGAATAAGAATGGTGAACTGTGTAAGCATTAGACCGAAAGCGACTGCAGCATGCGCCATCAAAACTCCTGTCTCGTTTCAGATCCCGCTTCCATCCTGACGTGGCCAACATATCCTGTCGCAACCAGAGCCAAAAGCAAATCCAACGCCAGTTTCTGGGTATACTTCTCACCGCTCCATATATAGCAATAAGAAAATCCCAATGGTCAAACCCAAGATCAAACATAAATACTCAGCCCCGGCCGAGACACGATGAATTCCGCGCCGGTCTTGTCCTCCGCTTCATGACCTTGTAGCTCTTCAAGTACTCTGGCGCATTGGTCACCGCCATCGAGCTTGTCCTTGACGTGGTAGAGCACAACTTTGATCCCTTGGAGTGGAAGCCTCTGCGGTGCGTCGATACCTCCATCGACAGTTGGCACTGCGCCACCAGGTGTTTGCTCAGTGTCCAAGGTACGAGCCTCAACATCGCGAAGTGATAGCTCTGCGGTTGGCGTCGAGATATGCGGGGTATGGAGGGGACCAACGTTATCTGGCAAGTCCTCGTAGTCTCTTCCGTGGTTGTCGTCTGTTGCCGAGTTGATGCGGCTCTTGATGGTCTTGGGGCTCACCGGCTCAGTGCCCGAGCTGCCACCCGTTCGACGCCGTGCTAGCCCGTGCAACCCCGGCACGCCCGAATTGTTGCGCTTTCGTTTCTTATCATGAGAGACGCTGCGGAGGCCATGCTCCTCGTCGTGCTGCTCGGTGCCGGCGGCACCAGGTTCCGTGGTGAGATACCTGACCTCGCTCGCCAGGTTCCGCAGCTCCTCTGCAATGAAACTTGGCTTCAGATGGCCGAACATTCGGTCGTTGGGATGGCTGTCATCATAGCTGCACTCGAGGAAGATGGCACGTAGATCTCCGCGGACGATCTTGGGCGCCGCTTCCTGCCAAATACCAATATTGCGGGGGAATGGTGATAAGCTGTCCGGTTCGACGTCTCCGAAAATAAGGACCTCGGATCCCGTTACCGAGTCTCGGATGAAATATGCAGTCGAGTCGTTTACTTGGGGTTGGGCAGGTTGAGATGCGGGCAGGGATGGTGATTGCTGGGCGGATTGACTCTGGAAACCCGAAGGGAAAGAAGGCGTGCGGTGACCGGCGTTCATGTGGGGTTGAGGGTAGTGATGCACAGAACGCGGCGACGAGATGTGGGCGCTTGGCGGAAGATAGTGATGGAGATGCTGTTGCGACTGTGATGGTGTCATCGACGACGCATCGAATGATGAGTAGCGCGCTGGGGTACTGGCTGAAGAGTGCGAGCCGCGTTGAGCGGCGCTCGCAACTGGTTCGCCATGAGAGATGGAACAGGCCTTGATGCACAAGTTCTCTGCAACTTCCAGATAACCCCTTCCTTCTCCCACCCCCAACGCAGGGCTGCCGCCGTCCACGAGACCCAGATAAGTGATGAGGCCCGCGCCAGACTCATCTGTCAAATTGGGCCAGATGACATCGTTAAAAATGTGCTTCTTGAAGGCGTCTATTGTGGCCGGAAGCCCGGCGAGCCGCTTAGGTCGAGGCCCGGGGCCTGGGAGACCAGCCGTGTTGATGACGAAGCCGGCGATGTGGTCGAGGTGAGGGTGTGTGAAGAGATACGTGTCGACGAGAGAGCGGGCAATGTTGGCGGCGTTCTGACTTGCGAAGCGTGAGTTCACCTCCAGGCCTGCAAAAGGCCCTCGCTCAATAGTATGCGGCAGAGGTACAGATCTGATGTTGTCTGGCAGCGTCTCCTCCATGATCCTGTTGATGGCAGCGAGATGGACCCCGGCATCGACGGCGACCATGCAATTCTTCTCCCATTTCGAAGCCACGGCTCGGACGAGAAGAGAAGTGGTGTTGTCCTCTAGAGGACCACCACCGGAGCCCTGTGTATCGTTAGCAAAGTCGGACTTGGCTGGCTGGTCTTGAGACTGTGCTGCGTGCGCCCGTGGGGTGCAGATGAAGTTCCACGTCACATCTCGTTTGTGCCCCGATGGCTTTCGACTTGTTTTCGACGACATCCGAGGACGCCGTCGTCAATGAGCAGCTTGACAAAGTTCAAAAGGAAAACCATCGCTGGCACTGGCCTGACTGGTACCGGCACTGTCGAGGCAGGTCGCTGCGAGATTTCCCTCGGCGACATCTTGGCAAGATACGCGATCGATATGCAGGCGGCCCACGTGCCGGCGAAGTTGAGATGGTAGCATGACGTCTGCAACATCGATGCGACAGGGTATGATGCGCACCCGTACAGCGACGATCGGGGTCGAGGCGCAAAGAAAAAATCGGAGAAGAAACCTACAAGCACGATAATGTGTAACGCAGGGGCGGCGACATGACCACGGTCCTTTCCGAGCTGTCCGTTCCCACGATCTTTAGGGTTCCCGTTCGCGATCCCCCCCATGATCTATCGCGGCGCATGCGATATGCCTATGCGCAGGTGCCGAGAACTACCCGGAGAATTGTCGAGGATTGGCAAGCGATTGATAGATCGAATGATGATGGTTCAGCGACCGCGTACGCAGCTGCGGACGCTGTCTCGATGAGCGACTGGGGGATTGAGAGCGCTGGGCGTAAGCTCAACAGGGTGGCGCGAAGCGGCTGACTTTGGTGTCCAGGGCGCGCGTGCGGCGCAGGCTCTCAGATTCGAAATGCGCTGCGGTGGCAAGCGACGAGATGCGGAGCCGATCCGGAAGCCTCGAGCCCAGCCTCTTCAGCAGACCAGGAATGAGATGTGGCCTTTGTTATACTGTACTGTCGTCGGGGAGCGAGTCAGGTGAGTCTTGAGATGTCGCCAAAGGTTCAGGAGTGTCGAGGCATTCGTGTGTTGCTCGTGAGTCGCTTGGTCCGGTCCCAAAGCAACCGGCAAAATCCCTGGGCCCAGCGCACGCTCGACGGGGTTGACGGACGACGGATGGAGTTGACGTTGTGATGGGAAAGGGAGTGAGGGAGGGAGTTGAGAAGTGTTAAGTAAGGGCAAGCCGAAAGAGCCAGCCAGGCATTGAACTCTAAACGAAGGACAAGGTACGAAGGATGGATGGATTTTGATCACTTGTCTTGTTCCTTGTTAGGTACCGCGCCCCTGCCCTACGTGATTGTCGCCTTGTCCCTGCCCTGCCCTGTTGCCTGTCAAGGACTCGAGGCTGTTGCCGCCCTTTGTTCCTTCCCAGCCCCGAAAGACAGAGGAACAAGTACCTCGGCCAGGCGGTCCTGCCAACCCTGCTGTCGCTCCGAGTTCGCACCAGTCCATTGTAACTGGAAACGGCCTCGCCGATGCTGAACTGACCAGTCACTGCCGGTCTTGGCTTCCTGGGGAAAGCAGGACCCAGCAAGGACCCAGAGGCCTGGCACGCGTGCAGGTACTTGCGCACGGGCCATGCAAGCTGCCCGATCATCATCCTGTGCCTCCTCCCGCTTCTCCCCTCCATTCCAGCCCTGCTTTTGTTACCTCATCTCGTTCTCCGGCGCACGTGACGACGGGATTATGTTACGATGATCTCTGAGCAGGAACTGCACATCAACCAAATGTCGATCCAAGACCACCATGCACAATCGTCATGAGCGTCCCTCGACTTCAGACGTCGAAATAGTCTGCCCGGAATGACCGACACAACGAATCCCCTCACCAGCGTCTTTCGCGTCGTCCTCCGCATATGGCTGCAGACCGCCTCCCACTTCTCCCCGGTACCTTTTCTGGCCATTTCGACGCTTCATCTGCCCCTTCATTTGATCCTGTGCCACAGTCGCGCATGCAGTACAATCTCCGTGCCGCTGCATCCCACTCCCGGGCCGCCTGCTCCCCAAGAAGCCGGCCTACGATCCTGCCCACACGATGTTTATCCACCCCTTCGGCCGCATCACGCAGACCGTCTTCACCAGTCGCGTGTGACGCAAGCTTGCAGCAATGGATTCTATCGGACATCCCGTTGGGCCACGGTGTGCTTGCTCGCGTCGCACTGCTGCTTCGGCATTGCCGATGCGGAGTCCCTGCATCAACCTCCCGGCCCCATCCCGATCGCTTAAGCTCTCGAGCTCACCGGAGTTTGACATGCCTTAGCGCCGGGGCCTGTAGGATGGCAGGTGGCTGGTTGACGTGTCAAGACTCGGGGCAGCTCTGAGAAGCCGACTTGCACGTGGCCATGCGGGAGACGAATGTCGGGCACCGGACCGCTTCCGGGGTGACCAAACCAGTCGTTCATCGATGATCGGCACATGCTTGGCTGTTCTTTATGCCACGTTTATCAGTTCGCCAAATGATCTGACGGTCTCCTTGCGTGTTGGCATTGTCCGATGGAAACTGCTTCTAGTTCACCGCTTCAGCAACGGCGAGGTAGGAACCTTTACCCGCACAGGTATCTGAAGAACTCATCGTCAACTGTCACCAAATTCTAATGAACTCAGCGCTTAATGACATGCAGTGATAATCACGATTATTGAAGAGACGAATGTGCTCAACGATACTATTTCAACCCTATATACACCGGCGGAGAGCATTTAAAGCGACCCGCCACCCTCCCTCGCGAAACAACGACCAAACGCCTACCATGCTTCGCTACACTGATGCCGCTGCGTCTATTTTAGACGTCATGAAAGACGAGGACAAGACAAGAAAAACAGGTACACTACGCAAGCAGGCTGACTAGAATAGCCAGACGAGCTCGATACAAAGAAGCGGCGAGAGTATCTAGCTGGCTCGCTTTGTTGCTCGACGCCGAGGACACTCGTCCCATAAGGGTCGAATCAACTTTCGATACAAAGGGTCTCTCCCGCTCCTTTCTTACGTGGGTGGTAGGGCCTTGTTAAACCGCAGAAAGAGGCTCTTAGAAGGACCGGCGCTCGCGGTTTTGGCGCTGCGTGGGGTCGATCTTGGGACAGGGCTTCTTCGCATTCTCAAGGGCATGGACGAGGGTCGGGTCCATATTGTAATCCTCGATGGCGACGGTCGAGTCCGTGCGGTCCCGAGGCTCATCGCGGGCCCTGCTCTGCCGCGCGATGCGCGGGGAGCGCCGCAGCGGGCTCCCAGGCTCGCCATCGTTGGCCCGTGACCCAGCGCCGACGGAGATGTTAGTCGGCCTCTCGATCTGGCGGCGCTTGGGCGACGGGGCGACGGTGATCTCGTCCTCGGCTTCGTCGTCGCGGCCGCGCTTGCCGAGGGTCCGGGGTGAGCGGCGCAGCGGGCTGTTCGGTGGGCTCTTGTGCAACTGTTCCCACTCGTCGTAGCGTTCCTTCTTCTTCTTGTTGGCTATGCGCCGCTGCTCCGTCAGCTTCACGTACAGCGAGAGGTCACCGCGGTGCTTGTCGATGGAGTTGCCGCCGCGCTGGTCGCGGGTGGACTGGCGGGCGGACGACTCGAGGGCCAAGTGCTGCTCCGTCAGGACGGACCAGAGATAGTCCTGCCGCTCGCGGTGGCGCCGGTTGCGGCCCACGTTCATGCCCTGAGCTTGGCGCGTCTGGAGGTCGAGTTGCCATTGCTTCCAGGCGGTGGCCTGGGCGCGCTTCCACTCGACATACGTCTTGATGATCTCGGGGTGGTCGCGGTCCAGGGCCATGGGGTTGCGGTCCTCCTTGCTGAAGCGGCGCGTGTCCGGCTTGATGTCGTACTGGGCGATCATGCCGACCAGATCGAAGCACCGCTCGAAGCACCAGAGGTGCATGTAGCCAGCGTTCATGAAGGGGTCCGTCGTAGTGCCGGACGTCATGGGCCGCTCATCAAAGGCGACGCGCCAGAAGCCCTTGAGAATCGTATGGTTCTTGGAAGGGCAGTCGTCGTACCGGCACTTGCGGGTTCGCTCGTCCGGGCCGCCGCGCTTGGTGCAGCCGGCCGGGGCGTTCTGGATCCAGATACGCAGGGGGAGGTTCTGTTGCTTGCGGCTTTGCATGTACTGCGTGAGCTGCTGGTGTGAGAAGACGAGGTGACCCTTCCACTCGCCCGACCTGCTGTAGATGAAGTCGTTGATAAACGGGGTGGGGGTCTTGGGGAGGGCTTCGTAATACTTGGAGTAATCAACATCTCGGCCCTTGCCCTTGCGAGGGATGCGTTCCAGCGTCTCAGGCTCGTCGTCCGGCATATCCAGCACCGACAGCGCAGGTGTCTGAAGGCGGGACGGACCGACCGTCGCGGGATATACGCTGGGTGAAGGGAAGCCCGTGGAAGGAATATGCGTGGCAGGGGCAGAAGCAGATACAGGTGGAGGGCCTGGAAGCGCGAGCGCGAGCTGATTGTTGTAGTACTGAACCCCGCCGGCATTTCCTTGATTATGGTACGAAACAGACGGCTGTTGAGATTGATTCATGCTCATGGTATCGATACTTGCCTCAGGCGTAGAGTTACAGATTTGTGAAGCTTGGTAGGTATTTTGCGCGGGCTGATTGAGGCACTGGGGATCGAAGCCCCCCATATCCATAAGAATCTGGGGATCAGGATCTGGATAATTGCTAATATTGATGTCGTTGCCTGTTGTGCCGATCAAAGCCTGGGACGCATCGAATTGGTTCTGAGCATATACGGGCTGGGGTGCGGCGAGCTGTAGCTCGGGATTCGTGTCCAAGTTTGAAAGATCCAGGTCAAGCGGGCCAGCGTTCCACTGATCGACCTTTTCAAGAGGGTTCATCTCTGTGTTTTGACTCATGTCCAGGATTTGGGGATCGATGATGATCTCGGATTGATCGAGAGTATTCGTTACTTCAGGCAGCTCACGGCCAGGCTTATCAACGTCCATCGCTGAGGCGTCGAAGTTGATATCCCCAAAAAGGTTTTCATCATCAAAGTCCTGGTTGTTCAGATTGACGCCGAAATCCCCTTGCGTCGGGGGTTCCCAGTGGTGAGCCATCGTGTCGAGGTGAATGTGATACCAACTTTGCTTTCTTCCAAGGCGACGATGTTGAAGGTCCAAAAGTCTCGATTTCGGGTGCTGGGTTGAATTGTCAATTCTGATCGGCAGAGGAAGATGTTCGAGACGAATAGCCGTCTTAATAGCATCGAGCAGGCAGGCTATGAGTAGCGGGCTTTACGGGGAAAAGAGGTCAAATGCGCACGAGGACACTCGAGAAATAAAGGCTTGGACAAAGCGTCCGGATATCATTGTTGGAGCGTTTGACGCGACTGTAAGAAGGGTATCGGCCTAGACAGGTTCTTTGATAATAGACAAAATGGTGCAAGCCAGCGAGCATTGTCGAATTGGCGTCCTGCCACCCCGCACAAAGTGTCCAAGCAAGGCCGCGGCCTTCCTCGTGGGCGAAGCGACAACAGTCTGCCCTGGAGCCTTTCTTGCATATCGAAAGAGAACCTAAATCCAGTCAGAATTGATTCCGATGCCATTGGAAGCGGATGGAGCGCAGAAGCGAAGGGTAATAATCAGGAGATGGTTGCAAGTCTGTCGACAGAGGATTCCGAACAGGTCTGTGTAATTGCTGATCTCATCATGGAAGGCTGGGGAGGGGGAAAAGAAGAATTGAGGGGGTTGCATACCGTCGTGCAGGAGGAGGCTCTCTCCGGAATCTTCATGGTGAGAGAGCCTCCACTCATTCGAGCGACGAGCCCAGTCTTCAGACAATGCCCAGTCTTCCCAAGTCTTTTGTCATCGCAAAAGAATGGTGTCCTCGACTGGCTTTGTCATATGTTCCATGACCGAGACCGTCTGTGTGCCTTGATCGAATGGGCCGCAGCTCCCGAGTGGCATCAATGACATTGTGCAGCAGACTTGAGCTGGAACAGCTCAGGAGTACTGAAGACATGGCGACGTGGACACTTGTCCATGATGCCGCTGTCATTCATAGGGTTGCTTGATGAAGCGAAGGACTGGGTCCCTCGGTGTGGGCAGAGGGTCAATCACCAGTAACAAAGTCCATGGTGACAATGCCTTGTCGAGGTTGAAAGACGTTGAGCTTGGATCTAGTGGAAAATTTCCCGCGTGAAGAAATACAGGGGATCTGAGGCTTGTGCGTGATTGTGGCTGGTGCCATTCTTGTAGTCGTGGCTGACAATGAATCGGCGGAGAATTTACCCGTGCTCCAATGGGGTTTGGCGGGGCAGGAGCTCTCCATGATGAAGACAAGAAGCAGATGGGGTGTACCTTCTCAAGAAGTGCATCGGAGGCAGCGGAAGAGGCACATGATCAGACCTTGACTGCCTTAGTATCTTGAGGATACTCTCTGCACTACATCGCGGACTGGATCACGAAGTGTAGCGGTCAAAGTTCACAGATCATCCCCTAAAAATTCCATCTCCCACCTCCCGTCACAACGTGTGATCCAGCTAGAAGGCTGTCGCTGGTCTCCCCTCTAGCCGGCTTTCGACGCTTCGTTTAACCCAACAATTTCTCGAGCGCAACATCGAGTTCCGCCATTCTCGCAGTATCAACCGGTCTCGTGCGACCTCCTATCGCCCACGGTCTGGACTGCGAGACTGCCGGTTCCCGCCTCGTCTCATTTGTTCGCTACCTTACCCTGCCCTGCAAAGGCCTCGGACAAGACTAGGGGTCCGAGATCAGCACTTGCAGTCGAGATCTCCTTGACTTCTTCTGTGCACCGAGCATAGCTTCATAATCAGGAGATACCACATGTCCCACAACAGCAGTCTGCTGTCCAACGGCGCCCTGGCACGCCATCCGCCATCCTCCCCTGAAAACCGGCGTGTCCTGGCCCGTGACCTTGGCAGTTGGAGGGTCTGAACCTGCTGTTGGACCTGACTTATCTGGACCTAGACCAGGCCCCTCTCGTATTCCCGCACTGGCACCACTCTGCCCGCAAAACCCCTGGACTCCTACGTCACGGACGGCCATCCATTGGACCACAGGGCCACTGTCCTAGCCGGTCCGCCTCTTCCACACTGCGCGACCGTCCTCCACCTACGGCGTGCCGAAAACCTTCACCACGCACTCGCGCGCCGTGCTCCCCAAGGCTCGACTCTGCATCAATAGTTGCTGCCGACCGCTACCATGGCCGCGCAACTGGACCCGGATCTGCAAGACAGGCTCGACGAGCTCGAGCGAGAGCTGGAGGTGTGTTCCAATCCTACCGTCCACGCGACACCTGTGTGCCCGCAGTTGCAGCTTCAAACGCAGCGACAAGCTTTGCGCTGGAGCTTGCGAAGCAGACCCTCGCCTTTGCGCCAGAGCCGTTACTTGATCTTGTGCTAATCATGCTCACCTTGCAGGAAGGCGACATCACTCAGAAAGGGCATGTCAACCCCCCTAATCCGAACGAACCCCTCAATGCAGTCTTCTAACTTCCCCCGCCTTTTAGATACCAGAAGCGTCGCACCCAACTTCTCTCCAAGTTCATTGCACCGGGCACACTCGACATACCCCAGACTGACGCACGAGGAGGTCTGGGGATCCATTCACCCACCGAGACACCGAATGAAGGCCACAGGGCGGCGGCTCTCGCTGCCCTGGGCAGCCGAGACTCCGACCCAAGCAGCCCCATCTCACCTACCCATCGATCGCAGTCGCCATATGCTCAGAGCTCTGGTGGCTATGCCTCCCCCGAAATCGACCCGCCCAATCTGCTCCGTCCCGGCGGCCCCATGGGAGACCACCGCCCCGCGGTAAGACAGCACGACTCGCTGTTCCTCGCTCCGGCGCCGGCCGACGCATCTTCTCGATCAGAGACCATGGTCTCAGGAGACTATGCGTTCAATCCAGACCAACAGGGCACATACATGCAGCAGCCGCCTGGCGATTACCGTGATCAGCGGGCCATGTACGACAATCAGTATCAACACGACCAGTACCAGCAGGACCAGTATCAACAACACGATCAATACCAGCATGATCAGTACCAGCAGGAGCAGTATCCTCAGGATCACTACCAGCAAGATCAATACCAGGGCCAATACGACAGTCGATCTGGAACTATGCTCGACTCGACGGGGTACTTTTCTGGCTTCACGGGTCAACAAGCCACCGAGCAAGCGCAGGCCCCTGGCCCTGCGTCGCGAGACGAGTTTGGCAGGCCTCAGCGATACTCGTCCAGCGAGGCCTTTTCGCCGACGGCCGCCATGGCACCGCCGATGCTGACCGCCAGCGACCTGCCACCTCCCGAGGTGCTCGAATACCAGCTGCCGCTGGAGCCTCGCGAGGTACCGTTCGCCATCAACGACCCGCATGATGCGAGCGTATCCATGTCCAAGTTCGACAACATCGCGGCCGTACTCCGACACAGAGGACGAACGACGGCCAAGTCTCCCGCGTACTGGGTACTGGACAACAAGGGCAAGGAGATTGCGTCCATCACTTGGGACAAGCTTGCCTCCCGGGCGGAGAAGGTGGCTCAGGTCATAAGAGACAAGAGTTCGCTGTACAGAGGAGATCGAGTGGCGCTGATCTATCGTGACTCCGAGGTCATTGACTTTGCAATCGCGCTTCTCGGCTGCTTCATTGCAGGCGTGGTGGCCGTACCGATTAATGACCTGCAGGACTACCAGAAGCTAAACCACATTCTCACAACGACACAGGCCCATCTGGCCCTCACGACGGACCAGAACCTGAAGGCCTTCCAGCGCGATATCACGACACAAAAACTTAACTGGCCAAAGGGCGTGGAGTGGTGGAAGACCAACGAGTTTGGCAGTTACCACCCGAAACGCAAAGACGAGATTCCGCAGCTGACTGTCCCTGACCTGGCCTACATCGAGTTCTCTAGAGCGCCCACGGGCGATTTGAGAGGTGTCGTCCTCAGTCACCGGACGATCATGCACCAAATGGCGTGCATGAGCGCTATCATCTCCACAGTGCCGGGCAACGGGCCGGGTGATACGTTCAACCGGTCCCTCAGGGACAAGAACGGACGATTGATTGGCGGTGTCGCCGGCAGTGAGATTCTCCTGTCTTACTTGGATCCCAGGCAAGGCGTCGGTATGATTCTCGGTGTTCTCTTTGCCGTGTATGGAGGCCACACCACAGTTTGGCTGGAGAATAAGGCGGTTGAGCTTCCCGGCCTCTATGCCAATCTTATCACCAAGTACAAGGCCACACTCATGGTCGCCGATTACCCTGGCCTCAAGCGAGCCGCGTACAATTATCAGCAGGATCCGATGACCACAAGAAACTTCAAGAAGGGCATGGAACCAAACTTCCAGGCAGTCAAGCTGTGTCTCATTGACACATTAACCGTCGACAGCGAGTTCCACGAAGTCCTCGCGGATCGGTGGCTGCGGCCACTTCGGAATCCACGGGCCAGAGAGGTCGTGGCGCCCATGCTGTGTCTACCAGAGCACGGCGGCATGGTCATCAGCATCCGGGATTGGCTCGGCGGAGAAGAAAGAATGGGCTGCCCTTTGAAGCTCGACCTCGGCGAAGACGAAGACACCGACGAAGAGAAAGAAAAGGATGTCAAGCCGACACCCTCCAACGGCTTCGGCAGTTTGTTGGGTGGCAACACTACTGCCACAGAACAAAAGGCGAAGACGGAGCTAGGCGAGGTCTTGCTGGACCGTGAAGCCCTCAAGACCAACGAAGTCGTCGTTCTTGCCAGCGGAGACGAGGCCAGGAAGAGATCAACCGAACAAGGCACCGTGCGCGTGGGATCCTTTGGCTACCCTATCCCAGATGCCACTCTCGCTGTTGTAGACCCCGAGACTGGCCTCTTGTCTTCTCCTCACTCGGTGGGCGAGATCTGGGTCGACTCGCCTTCGTTATCTGGCGGCTTCTGGGCACTGCCCAAGCACACCGAGCAGATCTTCCATGCCCGCCCTTACAAGTTCGCCGCCGGAGAGCCGACGCCGACACCTGTCGAGCCCGAATTCCTCCGGACAGGCCTTCTCGGCACGGTCATCGAAGGCAAGGTCTTCGTCCTTGGGCTCTACGAAGACCGCATCAGGCAAAAGGTCGAATGGGTCGAGCATGGCACCGAAATCGCCGAGCATCGCTACTTCTTCGTTCAGCACATCGTTGTCAGTATTGTCAAGAATGTGCCAAAGGTCTACGACTGCTCAGCCTTCGACGTCTTCGTGAATGAGGAGCATCTACCGGTCGTCGTCCTAGAGTCGCCAGCAGCCTCAACACTACCATTGGCATCGGGACAGCCGCCTAGGCAGCTCGATCTGCCCCTGCTCGAGTCACTTGCCGAGCGATGCATGGAGGTTCTGATGCAGGAACATCACCTGCGATTGTACTGTGTTATGATCACAGCACCAAACTCGTTGCCCAGGGTAGTGAAGAACGGTCGTAGAGAGATCGGGAACATGCTCTGTCGGCGGGAGTTTGACCTTGGCAACCTTCCGTGCGTTCACGTCAAGTTCGGCGTCGAGCATGCGGTGTTGAACCTGCCCATCGGCGTCGACCCTATCGGCGGCATCTGGTCGCCGGCGGCTTCGGACTCGCGAGCCGACCTCCTCATTCCTACGGACAAGCAATACTCCGGCATCGACCGCCGCGAGGTCGTTATTGATGACCGGACCTCGACGCCACTGAATAACTTTTCCAGCATCACGGATCTCATCCAATGGCGAGTCGCTCGTCAACCCGAAGAGCTCTCCTACTGTACCATCGATGGTCGCGGCCGAGAAGGCAAGGGCATCACCTGGAAGAAGTTCGACACTAAGGTCGCCGCTGTGGCACTGTATCTCAAAAACAAGGTCAAGCTCCGAGCAGGTGACCACGTCATTCTCATGTATACGCACTCTGAAGAGTTCGTGTTTGCCGTCCATGCTTGTATCAACCTGGGCGTCGTTGTCATTCCGATCGCACCCCTTGACCAGAACCGCCTCAACGAAGATGTTCCCGCCTTCCTACATGTCGTGGCCGACTACAGTGTGAAGGCTTGCCTCGTCAACCAAGAGGTCGATCACCTCATCAAGGTGAAACAGGTGTCGAGCCACATCAAGCAGTCCGCGCAGATCCTCAAGATCGCCATCCCGAACTACTTCAACACCACAAAGCCGCCTAAACAGAACAGTGGCCTGCGAGATCTTGGCATCACGATGCAGCCGGCATGGATTCAGTCTGGCTACCCGGTCATCATCTGGACGTACTGGACACCCGATCAGCGGCGAATCTCGGTACAGCTCGGCCACGACACCATCCTGGGCATGTGCAAGGTGCAGAAGGAGACCTGCCAGATGACCAGCTCCCGGCCTGTGTTAGGATGTGTGCGCAGCACTACGGGTCTGGGCTTCATCCACTCGGTGCTCATGGGCATCTACATCGGCACTCCCACTTACCTCTTGTCTCCTGTGGAATTCGCGCAGAGTCCCATGTCTCTCTTCGTGACCCTTTCGCGATACAAGATCAAGGACACCTACGCGACACCTCAAATGCTGGACCATGCCATGGCCATGACGCAAGGGAAGGGTTACACCCTGCACGAGCTTAAGAACATGATGATCACCGCGGATTCTCGGCCGCGCGTTGATGTCTTCCAGAAAGTGCGACTTCACTTTGCTGCCACGGGTCTTGACAGGACAGCCATCAACACCGTTTACTCGCACGTCCTCAATCCCATGATCGCCTCCAGGTCGTACATGTGCATTGAGCCAATCGAGCTCTGGCTGGACACCAAGGCTCTGCGGCGCGGCCTGGTCATCCCGATAGATCCTGACAGCGATCCCAAGGCTCTGCTCATCCAGGATTCTGGCATGGTGCCCGTTTCGACTCAGATTGCTATCGTCAACCCCGAAAGCAGGCTGTTGTGCCACGATGGCGAGTATGGAGAGATCTGGGTGGACTCCGAGGCGTGCGTGAAGGCCTTCTACGGGTCCAAGGATGCCTTTGACGCCGAACGGTTCGACGGACGGACGATAGATGGCGACCCGAACATTCCGTACGTGCGCACGGGCGACCTGGGTTTCCTGCACAATGTCAGCAGGCCTATTGGGCCGGGCGGCGCGCAGGTAGACATGCAGGTCCTCTTCGTGCTCGGCAGCATCGGCGAGACGTTTGAGATCAACGGTCTGAGCCACTTCCCGATGGACATCGAGTACTCCGTGGAGCGATGCCACCGTAGCATCGTTCCCAGCGGATGGTGAGTTTTGCCTCTGTCGAGATTTTGTTGGTTTACTAATTCTTTGCAGTGCCGTATTCCAAGCCGGTGGCCTTGTTGTCGTCCTCGTCGAAGTAGCTCGTAAGGCGTATCTAGCTTCGATTGTTCCCGTCATCGTCAACGCCATCTTGAACGAGCACCAAATCATTGTCGACATTGTCGCATTTGTCAACAAGGGAGAGTTCCCCCGGTCCCGCCTCGGCGAGAAGCAGCGGGGCAAGATCCTCGCGGGCTGGGTCACTCGCAAGATGCGGACGGTGGCGCAGTTTGCGATCCGCGACATGGATCCCACGGCGCTGCCTGGCGAGCCGGGCGGCGCAGAGACAGGCGAACCTAACCGAGTATCTGTTGGCAGCCAGCGCAGCTCTGGCGTGCCAGCGGCGGGGTCCTCCAGCTTGCGGAACGTGGAGCACGCGCCGCAGATTCTGGAGCAGGAAGAGCTGGATCAGCAGATGGGACGCATGGCTGAGATCCCCCCAGCCGAGATGCCTGGAGATGAACAGCGGCCATATAGCGCCCGAGCTCCTAGTGTTGATGCTCAGGGCTTCAGCATGCAACAAGGGCGCTCACTGGTCGACCCCCAGGCGGGATACGACATGGCCAACTTCAGCAGCTACGGCGAGGAAAAGCCGCCCGTCGTGGGTGCCAAGCCAGGGGCTCCGGGCCCCGGCGCGCCGCAACTGAGGCTCCCCGGAGTCGATGGACGCGAGAGCATGGACGAGTGGCGCCGCTCCGGGGGCGCGCAGGACGAGGATGACTGGACCGCCGAGGCCATCATGCACATGAACCTGGCGAGCGACATGGAGAGGCGGCAGAACCAGGGCGGGAACTAGGAGACCCTCCCTATACGGCCGTCGGGTTACAGAAGCAGGACGCAGGGATGGTGAGAGAGGAGGCTTCCCTTTGTGCTCTTTTTCCATTTCAGTACCTAAGCGATGGCATCGGGGTTGGGGTTTTTCTTGGTGGCACCTGTACGGAAGCTGGCTTTGAGCATTCATTGGAGTATTCGAAAAGACGATATTGATTGGATTCTGTGAGTCCCGGGGATGGTGAATCCGTACTTTGGCGGGACGCTTGACTGTGGCAGAGTCGACCGGCTCTTGACCAGCAGCTTATATCTCTACGCAGCATCATGGACTCGGCAACATTAACATCAAATTTACAGCTCATACGGCTCGATTTGCACGGTCGAATTATCAACGAGAGCCTCCCTGATGGCCTCGCACACCACGAGAGCTGCGAGCCCCGCCTCGGCCGTGCAGCTGGGCGCCTCCTGCCCGCGCACGACGCGCACAAAGTGGCGCAGCTGCAGCTCGAACGGCACGGCGTCCGTCACGGGGACCGTCTCCCTGCGCATCTCCGTGTGCCAGGACTTGGGCCCGTCGTGGGACCAGACGGACATGTCGGGGACGCTGAGCACGGCCTCGGTGCCGAAGATGCGGTAGAAGTCCTGCCCGGCGCGCGGGATGAGCGGGTTCTCGCCGGTGCCGGACTCGAAGTTGTACGGCGAGGGGGTCGCGTCAGACAGGAGGAAGGAGCCGACGGCGCCGGAGCGGAAGCGCAGGGTCAGGGCTGCGCCTTCCTCTGCGGCGTGGCCTCGGAGCGGAGCCATCTTCTCGGCGTGCACGGAGGTGAGGGGGCCGAGGAGGTGGTGGAGGAGGTCGATCTCGTGGATCATGTTGATGAGGACGACGCCGCCGGTGGGGCCCTGGCGCCATGCCGCGGGGGGCTGGAAGTATTCTGGGGGTTTGTGGAGGGCCCAGATGCCGCTGATGGCGCGGATGGGGCCGAGGCGGTGCGAGTCGAGGACGGACTTTGCGGCGACGATGTACGGGTTGAAGCGGCGGTGGTGGCCGACGAGGGCCTTGACGTTGGAGGCGGCGATGTGGGCGAGGAGGGCCTTGCCGCTGGGTATGTCTGTGCTGACGGGCTTCTCGATGAGGATGTGGACGCCGGCGGAGGCGAGGTCCGTTGCGACGGGGACGTGGGTGTGGTTCGGGGTGCAGATTATGGCGGCGTCGGGCTTGTCTGGGGAGGCGAGGAGGGCGGCGACGGAGGGGTAGTGGGGTGTTTTGAGCTCGGCGGCGAGGTCGATGCCGCCCTGCATCGGGTCCACGATGGCGACGAGGGCGGCGTCTGGGTCGCTCGCGACGACGCGGGCGTGGCGGGGGCCGATGAGGCCGGCGCCGATGACGGCGATGCGCAGGGGAGGTGCCATTTTGAGGTGATGGAGAGACGCCATGCAGTGGCCTGGATGTGCTGGTCCTTACCTCTATAAATACTCTTTGTTCACTCCTCCCGTGGAGGTGACCCCGTGGGGAAGGATGTCGTTTTATCTGGGGCGGAAAAAGACTTATCCTTGATTCCTTGATGTTGGAGTTGTGGCTGATCTAGTAGTTGAAGGTCCAACGCTAGGGGAAGCAGTCGGCGGCCGAGACACGGCAAGTCTGGCTGTTTGCCCGTGTCGAGTGGGCAGAAGACGGGAGTCGTGGGCAGCTGTGATGCCACGACCGCTCTGAGTTTGAGTGGCGTGTAAGGATAGCTCATGCCGGATGCGGTCCTCGACAGAGGTGGATGCTCTGAAAGAAACCTAGCTATCAAGTGAGGCAATTACTAGACGACTTGGTCGTTCATCTGGCAGCTGAGTCGGCATTCAGTTTCCAACGTGTTCATGCTGGGGTAGATGCCAAATGCCGATTGTGCTCGTGCATCACGTCGTTCGGCCTCCGAAATTCATGAACGCGGATCGGACTTTTAAGTCGAGACTCTCAACTCGATTTCAGCATAATCAGGCGCTATTTCTCAATATTATTAAAGTGTCTACTTCTGCATGCTTTACACTGTTAGATTCACTTTTTAGAAATACCAGCCTGCACAGTTCAACCGACCTGCTCCAGAAGCTACTATCCTTCCCAGCAGCTGTGTCGATATCATCAACTGGCTGAGGCTCTAAAAACATTTGCAAAAAAAAGTTCCGTCTAGCCTGAGTGAGAAAATCATCTCCATCCAAGAATCTAGTATAACATCTTGCACAGGATGATCGGAACCCCGCCTACCATGTGGCACGCTCCGCAGGCGTCATTCCTTCTCGCCCATGACCCTACACCACATAATCACATCACATGGCGCATAATCAGACCAACTTGCTCTTATAAGATTATGATTATATCCAGCTACCACCTAGCTGTCCACCCTACTGTACCTCACCACGGCCACCTCTAAAACTCCATCCACGCCTCCGTCTCCTCAACATCACGCTTGAACAGCACCTCGCCGCCATCCATGGTACCACCCGCCTTGGGCACCCTCAGGATCCCCTCCTTGACCAGGTCCAGCGCCAGCTTCGCCAGCACGCCATCGCACCCCTTGGCCGCCAGCACGTTGACAGCGACAGGCAGCACCTCGTCCACGCCCGTGATGGACGAGCGGCTCGCGACCTCGCCCAGCGGGAACACGCTGTCCGGCACCTCTGCGAAGACGGAGATGCGGCTCGAGCTGAAGCCCAGCGGCGCCCCGGGGACGGAGGCGCTGTACCTGTTCCTCGGGCTCGGGTTGCCGCTCGCGCCCGGGTAGAAGACCAGGGACTCGGTGCACTGCGTCTCGTCGTCCGAGGGAGGGAGGACCTGGTCGTTGAACCAGTCCATGAAGATGGTCTTGTTGCGGATGGCGTCGGCGTGCCAGCTGTCGGGCACGGAGTCGCCCCAGGCCCAGCGGGACAGCGGGACGGGGTTGACGAAGGGGCGGCGCCCGGAGTGGGCAGCGGCGTAGTCGGCGTAGAAGGGCTCGCGCACGAGCTCGATCTGCTCCTTGGTGATGAGGGTCGCGTACGTAGGGGAGAGGAGGGTGTTGAGGTCTACGGCGGGGGCGTCGGCGGGGCGAGACTCGGACCAGGCAGAGTTCATGTTGAAGGGCGAAACCGAGGCGCCGGTGAAGGAGGCGACGGCGGCGGCGAAGTCGTTCATCATGCGGCCGGCGGCCGAGTTGGAGTTGGGGAAGCCCATGGTGCGGATGGTCTTGGGGTACTTGGCGGCCGTGCCGGCGAGGGACGTGTAGTTGGCGCCGTACATGGCCTTGTTGGCGGCGTCCCAGATGGCCGGGTCGCGGACGAGGAAGCCGGGGGTGTCGAGGGTCGGGCTCAGGGGCATGACGTTCTCCAGAGAGACGAGGCCGTGGGAGGGGCGGTTGCCGAAGAGGCCCTGGGCGCCGGCGGGGCCGCGGATGGAGCCGCCCGTGTCGGAGCCCACGGCGATGTCGAGCCAGGGGTACGAGGCGACGGAGGCGCCGGCGCCCGAGGACGAGGACGAGGGCCCGTTGTAGCCGTCGCCGCGCGGGTTGAAGGGGGCGATCTGCGAGACCCAGTCGGCGGTCGGGGACTCGCCGTTGGCGAACTGCGAGGTCTTCTGGTAGCCCACGACGATGCCGCCGGCGTCGATGAGGTTCTGGATCGCGGGGGCCGTCTTGTCGGCCTCCGGGTACAGGTGCCACCAGGCGCGGTTGCCGTTGGACTTCTTCTGGCCCGCGAGGTCGTAGATGTCCTTGACGCCGATGCGGACGCCGGCGAGGGGCTTGTCGGCCGTGGGCGTGTAGTAGAGGCGCGAGGGGACGCCGATGGTGGGCGAGTTCGAGGCCGGGATCTGGGCCGAGAGCGCCTCGAATGTGCCGTCGGGCGCCTGGAGGAGGGACTCCGTGAAGGCGCTGCCAAAGTCCGAGTAGAGGCGGAAGGCCTGGTAGATCTCACCGGTGGCGACCTCGAGGAAGTACGGGCCCGAGGGCGTGTCAGACGAGCCGGAGAAGGGCACGACGAGGGACTTTACGTCCTCGTGGAAGGACGCCTTGGAGACGCAGGCGCCCGAGTGGCCGGCGAGCAGGACGGTAGACAAAAAGGCCGACTGGAAGACGTCGTCGTGGGCGGTCCAGTTGCCGAAGAGGCCCTCGAGGGAGTCCTTGCTGACCTTGTCCGAGACGACAGTCACAGGAGTGAAGCCAAAGGCCTGGGGGATGTTCTTGACGGCGAGGGCGCCGTCGTGGGCCTTGCCCTGCGAGTAGGGCGACACATAGTAGTAGACGTCGCCCAGTTTGAACGAGGCGCCCGTGGTGACGAGCTGGGCGGCCGTCGAGGCGACGAAGCCGAGGATGGCAAAGGTCTTCATGGTCGGGGTCTTGTCTGCCTCGTCTGGGGCTTGTCGGTCTGGATCAAGGTTGGAGAAGTGCCTCTGGTCCTTCCAAGAGGTCGTCTCATGAGAGAGGGACGGGCGCCCGCACCATCTTTATAGCCCGGCCGAAGCGAGGGGGGAGGGGATCATGTTGATCTCTCGACAGGGGCGCGAGGTTGCAGCGCGTCCTGCTTGGCGGGAGGAGAGGAGATGAGCTACGATGCAGACTCCGCATCTCGAAGTGGAAGCTCCAGCTCGGCCTGTCTAGGTGGTAGTAGTGACATGACAGCTCTCGGTCGACGGTGAGCTAGAGGGACGCTTCTTGGAGTCGTGCGGTCTTGGCGGACCGGGGATGTCGACGGAGCATGATGATTGGGTCTTCAGGGGTCCTCGATTGGGGGTCAAGGCTGCTTCTTATCAGTGATTTGGAGTCGATGCATGCGATGATATCGAGAGAGATGCAGCCTTGGTGCTGTCAGGACGTGGACACCATGGAATGTCCCAGGATCCCTTGCTCATCCGCGGAAGTTTCCTGGACCCGACCTCTCGTTCCTGGCGTCATGCCTCGTGGCTGACAGGCACTATCGAATTCGAGACCGCAAACCTCGTGTCATCTGCTCGCTCGTCTCGAGAGATAAGAGTCTACTTGCGGTGGACGTGAGGTTGTCACAGGAGGGGATACAGACTGATGCGGCGAGCGCAGAATGGTAGTCTTGTCCCATGAGCAGGACCTCGTTCATGGTCATGTTGTTGTCAATGAGAGCTGGCTCTACTCGGTCTCATGTATCACCAACCCTCCGCATCGTCCAATCCCACCCAGCCCAGCCAGCCAGCCATGTCTCCAGGCCACGCCGTTACTCAGGAACAGGATGCAACGGTGCATATCCTAGCCAGGAACGCGCCCTTTCAGTCCAGCCACATGGGGTGATCGGTTCCCAGCGAACCCTTCCCATCCGAAGCAGCCGATATCTCTCCTCGCCAGTGTGGCTTTCCACGCGATCCGGTGAGCCTCTGCTGAAAGGCCTCGATTATCGATTCTTGGCATCGCAAGTTCCTCGCCGTCAGAGATAAGACCTCTCTTCAATTATGCTTATCATCGGCCAACCGAGACTGCGGGGTTATTCTTGTTATGCCTCCCAGACCCCGGCGACCCATATGCGCCATATCGTGAAAGTGCTCCATCTTCGTCGCCGTCATCGGACTTGAGACGTGAGCTTCGCCCGTCGTGTATACGATGCCATTAGACCAGACAGGCAGCGGTTCTCTCGCTGCCCATCGTCCTCACGACAGTCCGCACAAGTCGAAACATTCGTCGGAAGAAGACAAGCTCTCCAACCACAGGAGACAAGAGATAAGACGACCATAAACACGCCGCATCCCTGCCCCGAGACTAACCTTGATCAAGAAGCTCACTTCACCCCTTCGCCAGCCGAACGCCGAGCCCGAGCTCTCCCAGCGCCAGGGGTCCCCGGCCCGCCCCGGATCATGACGATAGCAGTCTCCATCCGCGCCCTGTGCTTGCGGTGTGTGTCCGTGTTCTGTCCGTGTCTTGTCCATCGGGGTATTTCCAAGCGCGTGTTCCACCCAGGCGATGACCTCGAGGCATTACGTGAATACATCACCACTCCGCCGATCCACGAGGTCCGCCTGGCCGTGCGTATGCGGACATGCAGCCGACCGGAGGGACATGCGATCGGCCGACGGGGAGATGCAGCTGCGGCCGAGGGAGTTCCGCTTCACATCGTATGATTTGCACACTAGAAAGAGGAAGAAGCTATCGCAATTGGAAAGCGATGTTCAGCTTGGGTCGAAGCCGAGGCTGCAGAAGTCGTCTTACGTGATGTGATGGTGATTGAGACCCGCCAGACAGGGCAGACCTCAGTGATCACCGGGCCTCACGTCCTCACATGCCTCACAGCACTAGACACGAGTGTTAACTTGGACTGCACAGAGCACTCGTACGGTCCCTTCATGTCCAATTTTACAATGCATCGCTCTCGCATCGCTTACATCGCTTGCTCGCTTGCCATGCATTCCACGCTCTGCTATGCAACAAATTGGCCCAACATTCCAGTCGAGAGCCCTGGCCCACGCTCGCCGTGACATGAAATAAACAGCTTCGTCCGCATTGTCGTGCTTTGGGTATTCCTCCTCCGTCTCCTCCTCTTGTGCCTGTGCCAGGACCATCTTGAACCGACCAACTCCCCCTAACTCAACCACCCCAACATGTCGAGCGTCCCCCGCGCGTCCGACGCGCTCATGCCGCTCACGTTGAGCGTCCGTGCCTGCGTGCCCTTGCGCAGCCGCTGCAGGCCCGCCGAGAGCTTCCACGCCTCCTCGTCGTCCAGCACCACGAGGTACCGCTTGCCCTCCTGGTCCTTGACCGTCGCCCGCAGGAGGTGAAGGCCGCGCGCCTTCCATTGCCCCGTCTGCCCAGCCGAAGTCGACGCATTAGTATCTCTCAGCTTGCCATCGCAGAGCCCAAGACGGCAGCACTCCCTGCACGTCCGGAGCAGCTCGTTCAGGTACACGTCCGCATCGTCTCCCACGAAGGTCTTGGAGGCGCTCCTGTCCGCCTGCCGCCCGAACTGGCTGGCCGCCATCTTGTGAAGGAAACTCGAGGGCTGGTTCGGGTTCGAACCAGACGCCGAGGACGCAGGAGCAAACAAACAGTGCGGGGGGCACCATACCTCGACCGACTTGAGCGTCCAGGCTTTCACGTCCCATTCGCGCTGGGGCACGCCGCGGACGTCGTCGTCGATGAAAAGGCCGGCCGTCGTGACGCGGAGGATCAGCCCGTCCGTCACGCTGCCGACCCCCGACAGCAGGTTGCTCGCCGGGGTCTTGGCGAACTGGTTCATGAAGAGGTACACCGCCTTGATGACGATCTTGTCGGGATCCTTGGTCGAGTACGGTCCGCGCATGCTAGGCGGCGGCGTCGTTCGGGCCGTCGTGGCCGAGGGAGCCCAAGAAGACTCGGAGCCGATCGAGGAGGGGGCTCTTCGGTGTGCCTTCTTGGGTTGGTCATAAGGTCGGTAAGAGTACGCATCGTCGTCGCCGAGATGTGTTCTCGCTGAGGGGGCCGGGGGCCGGCCGCTTTTGTCGGTCGAAGCTGTAGAGCGCGCAGGTTTGGTTGGCGATGCGGTAGACCGGGGGGCGGAAGAGGGAGGAGGTGGAGGATTGGTGCCTTTCGGCCACGGGCTGGTCTTCTCGCCAACCCCCGAGTAGGCATACGTACTTCCCTGACGGGCCGTCCGAGCGGCCGCTTCAGCTTCACGCTTCTTCCTCTCTTCCGCTTCCTGCTTTCTCTTTTCCTCGAGCTCCTTCTTGCGAGCCTCTTCCTTCTCCTTGGCTTCTCGTTCTGCCTTTTCCTTTTCGAGGCGCTCGCGCTCTGCTGTCTCCTTCTCCAGCTTCTTCTTGAGCTCCTCTTTCTCCTTCTCCTCCTTTTCAGCTTTTTCTTTACGCTCCCTGGCCTCGCGTTCCCGCTTCTCACGCTCCCGGGCTTCTTTCTCCCGGAATTCTCGTAACCGTCGAGCAGCCTCGGCCTTGCGCTTCTCCTCTTCCTCTTTCTTCTTACGCTCCTCTTCCTTCCGCTTCGTCTCCTGGCGTGCCCTTTCCCAAGCGCTCGGCTGTGGTGGTGGGGGCGCTGATTGCGGTGGCGGTTCTTCAGATCTGGTGTTGCTTCCTGGAGGCGGCTGCTGCCACGACGACTTGGGGGGCGGGTTGCCGGCGCTGCCGTTGTGATTCGGAGGAGGGTCGTTGCGCGGCGGCGGTGGCGGCGCGGAGCCGGCATTAGGAGCAGCACCTGCGTTGGCACCTGGGGAGGCGCCACCGTATGGACCACCCGCACCCGAGGCACCGTTTGCCGGTGCTGCCTGAGCCTGCCACTGGCCCATGGCCCACGCCACGAGGCCAACGGCGAGGATGAGGGTGAACATGCCGGTGGTGCCCATGCCCTCGAAATTGCTCCACCATGCCTGGAAGGCCGGTGCGATGCTCTGGAATATGACAACGAGTATAAGGGCGCTGGCGAAGCCTGCGGCGAAGCTAGGGCCGTTGGCATTCATGGCTGGAAGGTAAATGAAGCCGCCGCCCTTGTCTCGTTGGGGTATCACGAAGATGTCGTAGTTGCCGGGACCCAGACCGCCGCCAGCGCCATTTGTGGTTTTTGGGTTCTCGCCATGTGGCGGGGGTGGAGGGGGTGGTTGATCCATGGTGGCTGGGTTGTTGTGATGTGTTGTCAGGCACGGCGGGCGCCTTCAGGGGTAACCGTTGTTGTGCGAGCGAGGGCGCTCGCAAAATCAAGGTCGGAGCACGGGCTTCAGCAAGGCCTCTGAGCTCGAGCTCGAGCTCAGGGTCCTGGAGCTCTCGTGAATGCGGGTTACGGAGAAGCAAAAGGGTATATTGTGGTTGCCATTTGGAGGGTCGTCAAATCGTTAACTGTGCAGAGGTCAGTATCGAGTGATGGATTGAGCGGCGAGTCTCGGTTGATCACAAGCCACAGGCTGAGGTTACAATTGACAAGACAACTTCAATTTGAGACGGACAGGGTCGACGTACGGAAAGAAAAACGCCAGGCTCCAAGGACAATGCAAAGAAGCAGACGTAAAGAAGTTGGTTGGTCTGTTGGAAGACAAGTCGATGGGCAGCCAATGCTCGCGGTCGCTGTGTCGGGTAGCCTGGGCTGGAATGAATCTGTTTCGACAAGACTTTCGAATCGATAGGAGTCGTTCGCTGTGGGTTAGTATGGATCCAGAGGACGAGCCGTTCGGTGGTTTCGTTCGAGGTGATCGAGAGGTGAAGAATTAATCGATGGAGTTGAACTTGGGGAGACGGGGGTAAAAGTTGTGTTTACTCCGAACCAACATGGGGGAAGGAGCTTCGGGGCATGGGCGCCTGCCAGGTTTAGCGACTCCTTTCTGCACGCCCCGCCATTGTGACAGACGCAGTGGGAGCGGCAGGGACGGTCAACCAATTCTACCGCGCTATACTCGAAACTCCACTGATTTTTAGGTCAAGCTGTGGCAGCAGATGACGCAGTACAGCATAGAATCCATCAGTTCACAGACGGGTTCCTTTTTTTGTCTGCTCTTGTGTTTTGCTTCAATCGATGAACATTGTGATCATTCACCCGAGAATGTGGAAGTCTATCCCCTCAAGTCCAGAAGCCCCATCAGACAAGCCTCAGGAAACAGTCTCCCCTGCAACTGTACCCTGGGCCCGGGACTGGTAATCCCCTACTCCATCTCGCCATCCTTCGGGTCCTCGTGATCAAACGTGCAAGAATCACTCAGCCCCCAAGCCCGTCGTCCAGCCATCTGCCCATCACCGGATCATCACAACAAACCACATCTCCCTGCCGCCTGCACGACCCATCACGAACCACAGCGCGCCATCGACTGCAGCTCGCACGCATCCGCACCGCAAACCCCTCACGTCGCCGTGCTCTGACAGGCTCGCCGCCGTTGTTCTGGCGGTGAATGGGCGCCTGCGCTCCACCCCGCGCAGCGAATCGCAGGCATCCGTCCGTTGTTCCACGTCTTGTGCGCGACGAACCCTCTCCCGCGCGGGAACCAGGACGTCAAGCCGATAGAAGCGCCCGGGATGCAACGCAGACCCTGAGAAAGTATAAAAGCTTCTTCTTGCAAATTAGTTCGCCAGGAGGGTTTAATTTCCAACCGCCGCGAACGGCTCTCAATGCAACGGTCGCAGGGTGGCCGCTGGTGCGTGTGGATGCAACCACTTCCGCACCACTTTTTTGCTTTTGCTGCGTTGCCGGGCAACGGGCGGGACGACCCTTGCTACCCGACGCGCTACGTCACGTAGCGCCTCCCGAGCGTGGGGCGCATGCGATGTGGCTGCAAGCGGGGCCGTCACTTGTCCGGTGGTTGTGATTCGGTTCTGCTGTCTGCCTGATGGTCGAAGGTTCATGGTGAA
The DNA here is from genome assembly GCA_037042015.1 of Furcasterigmium sp. R96-07A1. Taxonomy (NCBI): domain Eukaryota; kingdom Fungi; phylum Ascomycota; class Sordariomycetes; order Glomerellales; family Plectosphaerellaceae; genus Furcasterigmium; species Furcasterigmium sp. R96-07A1. Next base: position 355,914 of record JAXQJP010000326.1, on the reverse strand, counting down.
TACAGCGACGAGATCACTCAAGGCAACAGAGGATGATGGTTAGAGCCGTACTGTGTTTACTTGTTTATCTAGTGAGACACGGGGGCAGCCATGGCCGGAAGGTGCAGGGACGCCAGTTGACGATCCAGCAGGACGGCGCTGTCACACGTGGGACGGCAAGGCCTGGCATGCAGCCAGCCCTCGAGCCGGGTCATGGAGGAGATTGCTTCTTGGTCGGATGTAGTGTCCCATGTCGTCGGGTGTGGTCTCTCCTCCTCGTCTTGATATTGCCAAAACTGCTATGTGTGCTGGGGTAGAGTGTCTGATGGACGGCTAGGCGACTGGCTTCACATCCCAAGGCAGAACCATGCCCTCGAATGTCAAACAGATGACTCTCACCCCAGGAAAAACGTCCAAGAATCGAATAATTAAGCCGGTTGTATTACAATGCCATCAATAACGCCACCCGTCCTCCCAATCCCACAAACGCTATGCTACAAAAACGGCCGGGCCGCGCGAGCCGAACCAGTCCGCGGCCTACAGCTTCTTGATCCTGTTCTTCGCCACGCGCATCTTGCCGCCGACGCGGTCCGCGTCGTCGTTGATGCGGTCCAGCATGTCCGTCTGCGCCTCGATCTCGTCGTGGATCTTGAGCCCCATCTCCTTCTGTCGCCGCACGATGGCCGCCAGCACGTCCACCTGCTCGTCCTGCTCGCTCATCATCTGCCGCTGCAGCTGCGCCACGTCCTCGTTGTCCAGCTCCCGCGTCCGCTGCGTCTCGGGCAGGGGCGCGCCCAGGACACGGCCGCCTGCGCGCGGGCCGCCGCCGGAGGATCCGCCGCCGAGGAGGGCGGCCTTGTCGCGCGAGCTGGCCCAGCCCTCGCGGCCGCCGCCGGCTGAGGCCGCGCCGCCCTGGATCTGCTGCAGGGCTGGGGAGAGGGAGGAGCTGAGGCGCTCGAGACCGTCGCGCTCGACGCGGGCGGAGGAGATGAGGTCACGACGGCGGCGGAGCTCGCCATCTCCGAGGCGGCCGGCCTCCTGCATGCGCCGTAGGCCGTCGGAGAGTGTGGTGATCATGCCGCCAGCCTTGACGAGGGCACGCTTGGCGGCAGCACCCGACTCGGCGGCTGCGGTTGCGTTGGACGAGTCTGCGGCGGCATCGCGCCGGGAGAGGGCGAGACGGGCGTCGTGAAGAGTGGACTTGAGCTCGCGGTGCAGATCGAGCCAGGTGGTAGGGTCGGCACCGATGGCCGCGGAGGCTGGAGAGCCAGCTGGTGCGAGGCCGTTGACCGATGCAGCCGAGGTATTCGTCGAGTTTGTGGAGGGAAGGTTGAGGAAGGCCCGCCAGGCGGGTGTGTCGCGCCAGCGGCGGTCGGGTGACTCGGCGATGGTTCGCAGGTATGTCTCGAGGCCCCGGCGACGGGTCTCTGTGAGCTCAGCCGAGTTGATGGTTGATTTGAACCACGACTTCCCAGGAAGGGGCGCGGGCGGTGGTGAACCAACGTGCGAGTTGAGGCTGGTGTGGAGGGTGGCGAAGTCGGAGTAACGCTTCTGAACGACGAAGGAGCGCAGTGGCAGTCGGAGGGTGATGTTGTAGAGCGTGAAAGGCTTGCCTTCTCCAGAGGAGGTGCTGGTTGTGGGTATGGAGATCTCGGCCGGCGGCGGCATCGTGACGTGGTTGCTCACGTTGGCGGCCGAGGAGGCTATCTTATGTCGGGGACAGAGGTCGTCGGATTGATGGTGATGATGTGATGTGCCAGGCTGACCGTCTCCTATCGACGCGGTGATGGGTTGGACCAAAGCAAGGTTCGATGTGTGCAATGGCAAGAGCGAGGATGGGAGTATGACGACGTTGGGAAGCTACGGAGGACTGGACTAGTCGAGTCGAGGTAGGCGGCAGCTGTTTCGGGGTCCGGTGACTTTTAAGGCGCTACAGCGCTAAGAAGGTTGCTAGGGATCTGAGTGGGCCGTCGTTTGCAGCAGGTCCACTCCTGTCCCGATCCCCCGGGATCGTTGTCATGCCCGTTTCATCAACCAAACAATGCTACGCACCGTCCTTACTGGGGTGAAGGTCATCATTTCTCGCCGACCAGTCTTGGGCACGAATAACATATCAATGTTTGGGTATCTAGATACATATGCGCAAGGAAATCCCGGCTATTGCTTGCCAACGCTCACCTCTCGACCCACCTTCTTGAACGCCTCTATACACGTCAGCTCATGTGTTCAACCACCAAAGACGGGGTTCGAGCCAGCACCCTTTTCCATAAATGACATGCAAAAACACCTCCATCCTAGTTATCACCTCCCGCGGAGTCTTCGGGACTGTCGGCTTTCCTGCTACTTCTGCGTCGACCAGATCCAGTTGAATATGGACCACCCCTTGTGCTCAACCGTGTAGTATTGATTGACCACGCGTGGCTTCCTGAAGAGAAGATAGAGCAGCAAGAATAAGACCAAAACAGATCCAACAATTATGCCGGCGAGCTGGCCGGTCGTCAAACCGGCGGAATCATCTTCTTCTGGCGGCTCAGTGTCATCCTCTTCCCTCTGGCTGTCTTGGCTGTTGCCCTCCACCTCATTGTCGGTGTCATCGTTGTCGTCGCCGTGGTCAGGTGCCGGGGTGCTCGTCGATGATGCCGTCTCCGACGGCAGCGAAGGTAGCTGAGAGCAAAGAGTTAGAAATGTACGGCTTTGCTATGTCATTCGGGATCCATACCGTGGACTGGACCGCTGCATCGACCGAGTCTGAATCTTCGGTGCTGGTAGGGGCAGGCGAGTCGTCCACGCTGAAGACATCAAGCTTTTGAGCCATCACCTTAACACCATGGGCGTGAACCGTGACTGTCATTCCGACTGTGGCAGCAATGTTGTGGGTGTAGGTGGCGCCATTGGTGATCTCGGTGATCGGGCTCATGGTGACCGGTCCGTCGATGGCATAGTGGCACATGAACTCGGCGTCCGATGCTGCACATATAGGACTGCCGAAGTCCCATTCAACATCGACCCTGTGTTTCCATTTCAGTCAGCAGGGCCAATAGCAATTGGATCCTCCACAGCATCGCAGACGCTATGGTCTGACCAGTCGGGATAGGCAGGGTTTGTGTCGGACTCACAAAGGGCAGCAGACGGTCACTGTGGCCTCCGAGGTACCAGTGGTAGTGACGGACTCGCACACACTGACCATGTTGTCAGGGCAGACGCCCGGAGCATAGTACGCCTCATGGTCTGGCGCGAAGAAGGGCGGGAGGCATTCGGGGTTCTCCTCGAACACGGGCCCGAGGAAAATGTGGCTCAATTCTGGGTTCACCGTTCCGTGGACATAGTAAAGCCCAACGCTGCTTGCGCAAGACGCAGGCGGGATGAAAGTCGTAGTCAGGGGGCCGAGGTTCATTGCTTAATGGTTCGTGTGAATGGTTCGAGTTGCAATTCAGGGAAGAGCAATCTAGAAGATTGGAGGTCGGTGATGAGTACAAGAGCCAAGTTCGAATTGTTCCAGAGGTCCGGACGGACCTTATAGACGGAGGATTGAGTACATCATCTTCAATGAGGCTTGTGTAACAGCACCTCGTGGATGGCCCACGGACCTTTGGGGAGGGGAGGCCCCCCTCGAGGTCTCTGCAATAGAATCGTGTGGATGGCAGATGAATCTGCTGGAAACCAGAGACTCATCTGTTCGCCAGAATAGGCAGTGTGGCTTGTCTTGCAGGAGGCAACCAAGCCGGCCCGCCTGCCAAGGCAGCGTTTGGTGGTGTGCGCACCCTCTGAAGTCAACCTGGTGTGGCAGTGTCCCGTTTTGAAGCATAGAAAGACCATTCCAGCCAGACTAGCTACGTCAAACACCCGCTTCGCTGGCAATATTGATCGGTGGCTGTAACTGAGCGGGCAATGGTGCCTGAGCATGCTCGCAAGGCTGCGAGTGCGACCAGCCGGCAGCAAACACGCTCGGGGTCCGAGTCTAGACCATGGGAGATGAGGTTTCGTACGAGAGATGACATCATGGCAGGCTCGGGGCTTCAACTACATCCACTGGGCTTTCCCAAGGCTGATCATGGGCAGGTGTCGTGGTCTCAGGTAATGGAGCCAAGAAATACTCGGACACGACCTCGAAGCCTGTAGTGCCGTGCGTCACATCAATCCAGGCGACCTCCCGGAGCCGACCCTGAGCTTCTGCCCATGTAGAGCCCAGCCAGGGGATCACGAGGGCAGCTAGCCTTTGTCGGATCCAGTCCTCTCCAGGATCCTTGAGCATCGAGATGGCACCGACCACCAGGCACCAGGCATAAAGATGATGTTCCTCCTCGAAGACGGGCGTAAAGGCCTTCAGGGCCGCCTCCATCTGCCGCCCCAGGAAGCCAAATGGAAGCCTCAGTCCAGGGACCGATAAGAACAGCGTGGATAGATACGCCAGCAACGACAGGCGCACGAGCTCCGCCAGGCCGGCGTCTCCGCCGCACTCGAAGCCGAGGAGGCGGTACTGCAGCGACGTCAGAAGCTGCTGGAGGCTGCGGGCGCGCATTGTCTGGCCTGTTCCGGACAGGGCGTTGGCCAGCTGCGAAAGGGCGTGGAGGTCCTGCAGGACGTTGCCGAGTCGGAAATCGAGATGCTCCACGGTCGAGTGAACCCGCCCGAAACCCGGTGCTGGTTCGGGCCGGACCGCGGACAGCTCTGACGCGGCTGCAAAAGAGACGGCGAAGGAGGTGGCGGCGGGTGCGAAGATGGGTTTCTCGCCCGTCAGTATGGAGTTTCCGTAGTCGACCCTTTTGCGCAACAACGTCAGCGTCGGGCACGGCAATTCGGGGCCGAAAGTGATGCTCACCTGCAGAGCTTGTAGTAAAGCTCCTCGTTCTGCATGAAGGACTCAATGCCGCCGCGCATCTCGACGATTCTCCGCAGGCCCCGAATGTGCGTGGCGACCGAAGCGTAGTCGCCAAAGCACTCGGCGATCATGAGAAGGGACATGATGACCGACGCGGTCGAGTCCGTCAGCGCCTCGTCGACGTGGTCGACGCGGTCTCGGAGGGCCTTGACCGTCCTGTACAGGTGGTACCTAGAGGCCGCCTCGGATGATGGGCCCAGGACGTGGTCGAAGAAGAGGGAAACGGTGTACAGGCAGGCGTGCAGGCAGCCCGGGTCGAGGAGCATCCACTTGAGCCAGATGCTGCTGGATGGGTTGAAGCTCGAGCACCATTCCATGGGATAGATGATCTGCTTGACCGTGGTAAAGTCTGGCAAAAGGGGGTTAGGGGGTTGAGTATCTGAGGAATCGGTGGCACGTCTTACAGTAGGCCAGCTTGCCCCGGTCGCCGCGGCTGATGTCCTCGCAGAACACGAGCATGCTCATGTCATTCGCCGGGGGTGGAACGGAGCATTTTGCGTTCCAGACTTCATAATGCACTCGAGAGGCTTCCGAGACTGCTGTCTCCGGGGACCCTAGGAGTGCATCTTGCGAGGTGTCGACACTGCCCAAAGCAGGCTCTTGTTCCACGCGGCGGATCTGGCGGCGCACTACGTTGCCCCGTCCCTGTGTCACTGGGACAGTCCTGTTGGCGCGGGTGTTCTTGCCGCGCATAACATGACTGCGGATGGTTTTCCGCTTGTCGCTTGTCACGCAGCCCGAGGCGTCTGTGGCCACGAAGACCAACTGCTTGGGCACTGGGCACGCTGGTTAGTGCTCCACTGGGCACAGAAGGTGGCATTATGCCCGCAAATCATCGGGAGGTAAGCATAATTGGTACCCTGGTTCAAAGTCGCCGGAGACATGATGTCTCTCGTCCAGACGCGGGGCCTCAACAGCAGAGGCCCTGAAAAATTGGACGTCCGACGGAAGTCCCAAGACCCGGAGCAGCTCGATGGGTTGTTACACCGACGGTCCGTCAAGCAGGCGCGAAGCAGATGAGAATCCTGGGTGTCTTCGGTAGGGCCTGTGAAGGGCAAATTCCATGAAGCGAGACTGATTTCCCGAAGAGGAAAACAATCGAGCAAAGGTGAGAGGCGGTCGACACCAATGTTGCGTGGTATCGAGATGAGGCGAAGGTCTAGACGCCGGAGTTAGCAGTTGGGGAACCAGCCCCTTGCCAAGACATTGATTGTTTCCCTCTTTCGGAATAGCGTCGATCAGGGCCCACGAGGTGACAGCTTCCTGCCTTTCCTCTTTGGGAAAACAGTCATTGCTCTCGAACCGACAACTCCTTGCCACCTGTGATGGATGTCGACAACGAGAAGCACGAGACTCGTCTTGCCCGGCCCGGAGATTGAGTCCAAAGGAAATATGATGGCCATCACGGAGTTAAATCTCGGGATGGACTCGATACGACCGTCGGGATGTCTCTATATAACAATGTCAAGGAGATGCCATTTTCAACCTGACACTCAACTCATCACCTCAAACTATCAAGCTCCATCAGTTTGAGACAGCTCTGCACATCACGAAGTTCTGCGTATAGAGATCAACTCACATCATGGTCGGCAAATCTACTCGCTTCCTGAGCGCCTCCGCCCAGCTCCCCCAACTCAAGCAAGGCATGGGCGGCCTGTTCATAAGCTCCCAGCTCCGCACCAAGGCCCAATACCCTCCCAGCACCACGAACCTCGCCGGCCAGACCGGCATGGTAACAGGCTGCAACGTGGGCATCGGCTTCGCCTGCGCCGACATGCTCATCGGCATGGGTCTCACGCACCTCATCCTCGCCGTGCGCTCGCAGGCCAAGGGCGACGCCACAGCCGCGGCCCTGCGCAAGAAACACCCCTCCTCTAAAGCCGTCATCGAGACCTTCCTCCTCGACATGGAATCATACGACTCGATCCGCGACCTCGCCCGCCGCTGCGCCGCCCTGCCGCGCCTCGACTTCGCCATCCTCAACGCCGGCTGCAGCGAGGAAACCCTCAAGATCGTCCCCTCCACCGGCCACGAGCGCCTCATGCAGGTCAACTTCCTCTCCACGATGCTCCTCACCGTCCTCCTCCTCCCGGCCCTGAAGCGCAAGTCCCCGGCCGCGCGCCCGGGCCAGCTCACAATCGTCAGCTCCGGTCTGAGCATGCACGGCAAGTTCACCCAGCACGCCGCTCCCCGCATCATACCCGCCTTCGACGACGAGGCCACCTTCGAGCCCACGGACAACTACAGCACCGTCAAGTTCCTCATCCACCTCTTCCTCGACGAGCTCGTGCAGCACGTCCGCGCAGACGACGTCGTCGTCAACTGCGTCGACCCAGGCCTCGTCAGGGGCACGCAGCTGCACCGCGGCATCGGCGGCTTGCCGAACATGGTGCTTGGCACTATGAAGTCGCTCGCTGGTCGGTCGCTGCAGGCTGGCGCCGCTACGTACGTCGACGCCGCTGTGCTGCGCGGGAAGGAGTCGCATGGGTGCTTCCTCATGGACTACAAGATCTCGCCGTAAGTTGACCCCTTCTTTGCTGTTGTTATTTTTCTTCTTTTAATGCATAGAATGCTAATCGTGTCCATTTAGGTATGGCAACTTCTACTACACGCCGGAACGACCGGACGCCCAGGCTCGGCTCTGGAAGGAGATGATGGAGGAATTCAGCTTCGTAGACATGCAGGGCGTCATTTCATCCATTTCCAAGTAGACCCTTCATAACACAATCTCATAATTCAGCCATAATAAGAGTAATTTGTTCAGTATCGACAGCCAGACAGAGGCTGGTAAGGAGTACAATTGATAGCGCGGTTGCGCAGGCCACGTCTTTTACTGGTAGACCGTGGGAATGGCATATACTCAGAATCGTCCCCGGTGACGGTCCCAGACCCTTTATCTCCTCTCGTATATCCAGTAGCCGGCGCCTCGACCGTGCCGATGCTCAAGCGATCGCCAGAACCGTCTCCAGGGAGCTATACGGTCTTTGACCCAGGCGCAGCCACTGTCTTGCTCAATGAATGCGCCTGACTCCATCGCGCGGCTTCGCAGTACCGCATAGACAGATCGGTAAAGCAAGATCCGGCGCTCCAATTCGCAGGGCAGGGCATCCAGGGGCTCTAGCACAACGCTTTCGAGGTCTTCGATGGCGACGACTCCCATGGACGGTATCATCAAGGATGGCCGTTCTGGTTCCCACGTGGCTGCTCGCGCCGAGCATTCAAAGGACACGTGCAAGCTTCGTAATGCTGGAAATGATACATGCATCCCTTCCACGATGTGTCTGTATCTCTTTTGGTTCGTCCACGAACGCAATGCTGACAAGCTGGGCCCCGCGTAGTATGGATCTCGAGCGTCATCTATGCTCGGGGCATACAGCGACTCTTCCTCGGCGTGGATCCTGATGTTGATCGACGTGATCCACGCCAGTTGCTGCTCCGGCAATGACAAAGGGAAGTAGACCGCTTCTAATTGCTGATCCAACTTGAACGTGTTGGTCGCGTAGAGCAGTCGAGCCGTTTCTTCGTACCTGTGACCGATCAGTGCCTTGAACGATGCCGTCTCTCGGCGTCAGCACTCACGCCTGACGACAGCTCCTCAGCCAGCCGCTGACGCCCAGCATAGTCTTCTCGGCATCCGTGGCTAGGACGAAGTCTGTAGGACAGGCGTCCCGCAAGGTCAACTGGCGGCTCCGCCGGGCAGCGTCGGACCTTCGAGTGCCGCGCTTGGTGCATACCTCGACGTCCGGACCGCATACGCAACTCCACCAATACCACTGCGGCGACACTGTTGCGTCGCCGAACGGGTCTGTTAAAGACACGCTGGGCGAGTTCGGCCACCAGTCAGCGATCGGGCCATGCCCTCTTCGCCAACGGTGGGTAGATTGCAGGCCACGTTGGTAAAGGAGGTACATGTGTATGACGAGACCGCCGAAAGCGAGCTGGTAGATGTGATACCGAATATCCCATGGCAAGAGGTTAAAGAAAAGACAGTCAGACTGCCTTGGCACGGCACCATGGTCGAGTATTTCATGGGCAGTGCCTCGAAGCTCAACACCGTTAGCGGCTGTCTTCTTGGTGCTTGCATTATGTCGCTGCTCGGATGCCAATTTTATCGATGCCAATAAGGCAGACGGAGGACTGGAATTGTCCCCCATGGCAAGGCCGGCCGATTTGTCAAGCAATCGGATATCAAGGTTCCTCGAATGTTGTCGAACAATGCGAGGGTGCCCGAAGTGGTGCGCTTGTGGGCAACTTCATAGCAGAGCAACGGCCTGGACTTTACAAAAGCTGCGAAAACATCAAGCCAAGAAAAAGGAAGAGAGATGATGTTTGGTACAGGATTGAGGCTCAATGAAAGCGCCGAGCACAACAGAAGGTATCACCCGCTCATATCGATTGCTGGTCGCTGATCGTGCCTGCCGATGACGCTTGCGACATCCATTATCAGCAAGTGGAGCACTAAGTGCGTAGCCCTTGCCTTCGCACCGTGCCACGCCGCATCCGGTGAAGATGGCTTCTACTACATGTTTCTTCCATTACTACCTTCGTGACTTCCATGGCATTAATTCCTAGCTGAAATTTGCAGCCCTCCGTAGCCCCTGTCGCCCTTCACCTGGCAACATCCTCAGAGCATCAGACATCTCACTGAATCAGCATGCTCGCGACGACGGCAGCACACAGCACAACACCCACAACGCTCATTCTCTGCTGGGCACCCTCGCCCGTGAACGTCGGGGGTTCCTCAACAGTAGGCGACGGCACGTCCTCGACGCCACTACCGCTCTCCCCCACGCCCACGTCGCTGCCCGCTTCGATGGTCGTGGCGGGCTGGTAGGTCGATACCGTGACGCTCGACAGCACGAGGACGTCCGAGACCACGACGCTAGGCTCCGTAGGCGCCGGGATGGGGACCGGCGTCAGGGGATAGAGTGTGAGGCTGACGGTCGTCGTGTAGCTCGAGGACGTCGTGTCTGAGGGAGTCGTGCCGGACGCCGGGATCACGGAGACTACGAGCGTCGTGGTGGCTGTCGCTGTCGTCGTCGATGTCACGTAGCTGCACGGCAGCTCGCCCTGGCTGGACTCTGGGCCGTAGCCGCCCACCGCTTCTGCCGTTTCCGTGGTGGACGCCCCGGCACCGATGAGGTCGTCGGACGAGATGGGCGACGGGAGCCCCCACGGCGGCAGAGGGGGCAGTGTTGGCGGCAAGGCGGGCGGCGTCGGCGGGAGAGGGAGCAGTGTAGGCGGGAGGGGGATCAACGTCGGCGGCGGCCCTGTAGGCGTGAGGTCCGGGATCTCGGGGAACTCGTGGCAGGTCGACGAGGTCAGGGCCGGGAGGTCGCAGGGCGGCGCCGGCCTCTCGCCATAGGCGTCGGATGGGACCGGGGCCACGGGGACGTTCCTCGCCAGGATGTACATGTGCGCGAACCTCGCCCCGTCGGCCTCGCTGCCGCTGCAGGAGAGCTCGTCCGCCGTGGCGGCGTCCCAGCGGGTGTTGCTGCAGTGGCATGTGCTGCGAGAAAGAGCGCTGTCAGTACATGGACAAGCCGGGGGTGTTGAGATGGGAGTTTCTCACCCCTGAACAACCGCGGCGAACGTGAATGCGCGGCACGCTGTCTGGCAGTCTGATACTTGCGACTTGGCTAGGGGAAGCTTCATCGTGTACTCGGCGTGGATGTCGTCAATGGCCACGCAGCCATGGTGTTCCCACATGTCTTTCGACATGGCTCCCTGGCCGAGCTCAGTGACCCCGAGCAGGGCAAAGATGGTAATCACAGGAGCTAACATGGTGATTGAAAAGATAGCAGTATTACTTTGGGACGGTAATGGGATCCTTGAGTGGACAGTCTTGGAAAAATCCGGGGACCGGTCTTCATATGAGGCGAGGGGCTTACAGTCAGACTGGGACATCCAAGGGTGGCTCGAAAGCTACACAGGATAATTGCGCATGCAGTGAAGCCCAGGCACCATATCGACGAGACGCAGGACGTGCTACCTCAAGACGGATAAGCACACATTATGTGCTGGCCGTGTGGCCGCCTCATCACGGTTCCCAGGCCATGCGGCACCTACATCATGCTGTCGACAGCACCCCTGACATTCGAGGGGCTCCGCAGCCGACTTGTACGTGTGCCTGTGTGATCGGGTCGTCACAGTCCTGGCCGTCACCCCTCTGGGCAAGAAAAGCGAAGCGAAATATGTGTCCGACTCGATCACTCCAGTGATCCGCCCGATGCTCCCGACGAGCGAGGGGCTCGAATGAGGCCGGGGAATGCCCAACCAGATATCGTAGTCCAGATGGAAATTGGGACGCCGTGCGACATGCACCGATCGTTCCCCATGGACCGGATACTTGCCGGTCTCCAGAACGCACGATCATCTGAAGGAGCCCGCTCATCTCGCATGCGTAGCACAAGGGGCATCACGTCGCAAGCGTGAGCTAGAGTGGCCTGACCACGGGAGCGGTCCAGCCTCACGCAAATGTCATCCTAACTGGGACACGAGCATGATGCCGCGTCGACAAGGCCAGCACTCGCTTGAGTGTGGCCCGGGGAGAATCGTCAGTGCTCTCTTTGATCATCACCGACGCCTCGCGGAACGATGACGTCTGGGGAACCCCCGCGGCGGGAGGGATAGCGGTTACGCAGAAGCGAAACACAGAAACCGCTCCCGCGCGCAGAGGCCGATCGAGTTCTCATCATTTGATTCTCGCGGCTGCTTTGCTCTGCCACGCACCACGGAGTAGCGAGGAGACCACAAGAAACCACGAACCTGTCATGACGGGAGCTTCGCTCTCTGTTGTCAATTCTTTTTTTTTCTCTTCTTTTGCTCTTTCCTCTACTTATGCTTTCTCGACGAGTCGGAAACCATCTTCTTCTTGATATGCTTGGGGATCTTGTCCTTCCGCTTCTCTCTCTTGGCCTCCTTGACAGCCAGCTTGTGTGCCTGGTGGTGCTGGTCAGTGTTCTGCCGGGTGTGACGCGGGGGCGAGGGAGCTGGCTTACCTTTTTATCCTCCTTGTCCTCGTGCTTCTTGCCCCGGGGCCTGCCCTTCTCGAATCTGGACTCGTCACCGCTGTCCAGGCCGGCACCGCTGCCCGAGTCATCTGAGTCGCTCTCGGAATTGTCTTCCTCCTCCTCTTCCTTCTTGTCTACAACCGTGTCGGCCAGCAGGTTCTTGTACACCAGCTTGTCGCCCTGCCCCTGCTCGATCTGCTTGGCGTCCTTCTCGATGTCGTACACCTGCTGCAGGGTCTGGGGGATGTACTGGCTACGGAAGACGGCGTTGTCGACGTCGTCGGCTTCGGCTTCGTCGCCGGCCGCGCGGGCCTCGTATATCCGCTCGAGGGCCTCGCTCAGCGCCGGCTCCTCCACGGGGCCCTCGGTCGCCGTGACAAAGTCGAAGATGGTCCGGTCCGTCAGCGTGTCGACACCCTTGCGGCGGAAGAAGTCGCCCACGTTCTTGATGTCCATGCGCAGGAACTCGAGGGCGCGGGGGTGGTCCGGCTCCACGCTCTGCGACACGTCGATGATGTACAGCGTCTTGTCGTTGTAGAGGATGTTGTACTCGCTGAGATCGGCGTGCACCAGGCGGCAGACCTGGTACAGGCGACGCATGATGCCGAGGAGTTGGACGTAGAGGAGCCTCCAGGCCTGGTCGACGTCATCGCCGTCGACCACGGCGTCCCGCAGGCGGGGGTACGCCCATCCACGGCGGTCGCCGAGGAAGCTCATGGCCAGCACGTGCAGCTTGAGGTGGATGGGCTCCGGGCAGGGGATGCCGGCAGCATGGATTCTCCTCATATTCCTGAACTCCTTCTCGGCCCACAGCTTGACCATCTTCCTGCTGCTGCTCTTATCGAACCCCTTCTGGAAGCGGTGCTCGCCGGCGATGTACCGCTCTCGGTCCTTGAAGACCATGATGGACGTCTTGTACACCTTGATCGCCCTCTGGACGGCGGGACCGTCGTCGGATTGGAGGACGGCGTGGTAGACGTTAGCCTCCTTTCCGGTGCTGATGGTGCCGTGGACCTCGCTGACGACGCCGCGGTTGATCATCTGGAGCAGGATCATGCGCGTGCGCTGGTCAAGGACCTGTTCCGTCGTGGCCCGGTCGGCCTTATCCTTGGACCTCTCCTCGTCCGTCTTGACGCTGTCGAGGCGGATCTTGGCGGCGTGCTTGGACAGGGCGGCTACCTGGTCGTCGACGCTCGCGAATGTGTTGGCGGTCGGTCGCTGGGCGTTCGCCCGAGCGGCTGATGCATCTTCGGCGCCGTTGAACATGCGCTGCCTGTTGTAGGACTTTGTCAGGTCTTTCGAGTCATCTTGCCAGTCGTCTTCGTAGTCGCCTTCCTCGTCCTCATTGAAAATGTCGTCGATGTCATCATCGTTCTCGGTGGCCTGGGGGCCGTTGGAGTTGGTGTCGGCAGGGGCGGTAGGTGCTATTGCGTCCGCCGGCTCGTGGGGAGCGGTGACTGGGGTAGTTGTGACCATAATTTGAATCGAATATCTATGCTCGAGGTGCAGTAGATGATGTTGCTTGACGCAGGGAATTTATCTGGCCGACAAGAGCATTCATGGGCGAGAAAAATCTTATCTTATCAACCCTGATGGAGGGGTAATTCTACGGTCGGGCACTCTTTCCCATGAGTCATTGTAGGCCTAACGCGGGGCTGTCGACTATGCGTGCATTGAGTGTCCTCGACGACCTGGTGGCAACTCGAAGGCAGTCATCACTGAGTCACTAGGTGAAGGATGACACATGGAATCATTTGCTATCATCATGAGTCTATGCGGTTTACTTCGGCTCACGGTCGTTCATCGGAATGAAGGTCTCTCGGAAGCTTGTTTATCAATTGAGGCAGGGGCCACCCACACCGATCAAGGATCAGCCCACGGGAACCAGATAAGCTCATACATCCCAGCTATTTAGCCTCGCATCTCTGGTACAGGACGGGAGCTAATCTCGGCGAATCCGCCTTGGACGAATGAATAAGGTGACAGCAGAGACAAGCTGTCACCGAACACCGCCCCGGAATGCTTCAGTTCCCGGTCTTCCGTGATGGGCGGTCTGCGGGGAAAACGCCTTGCAAGGGGGCATTGCTTCAAGCCACAATGGAACGCTAAGCCAGCTTCGGCACATCCTGTCACGCGAGGCAGTTTCGGGGGAGAGACAGGCGATACTCCGGACGGTGTATAAACACTCCGTCACGGCCTCGGCTGCTTGATCGTGTCTGTGTACTGCTCACACAGCAAAACGTGTGATCATGTCTGCCATCAGAGTGTTCGAGAATCCATGGCCGGATCGGAAGAGGCCCGAGTGGCTGGAAGAGAGTGCTGTTGTAAGATGATGTTCTCGAGCTGCACAGACGTCTCATGAACCTGTACTCACTGCAATTCCAGAAACATGCGCAGCTTGCCGAGATCTTCCTCAAGATGCTCCCTCACTTCGAAACCGATGAGAAGGGCGAGATCACGGATGAAGCCCTCGTCTATTCGGAATGGCGGTACATCAACTACATGCGCTTTCTCGAGGCCATGGGCCATGCTCCAGTTGACTTTCCTCCTCCGTGGTGAGTCCCACAGACATGAGCCTTGACGAACACTGGATTGATTCGTCGTCAGGGACGTGGCTATGATCTGGTACCTGCACCTGCTCTCGCCAACCCGCTTCCACGAGTTTACGTGGACCAGCAAATCATTACTTGTCAGAAACATATACGGCCTCGAATATCGCCATTTCCCCGTGACTGAATTACTCAAGGGCGAATGGCGGCCGAAATGGGTCCGTCGCGTCTGGGACAAATGGAGTTCCCTCACTGGCCTCCGCAAGGGCGGTCCCAACCTGTCCTATCAACTCTGGCCATCACCGCCGTGGGAGGAAGCGGCTGCGCCTCAGAAAAGTCCGAGTGGAAACTTGATCTCGCGGCTGTTCGACCGGCGAAAGTCAAGGGACCTCCAACCTGGCCCGCACAAGATCGTGAAACAGCCTGGCACCAGCGAGGAACCGCAGCCGCACCTCGAGCTCGAGAGACCCATCATCATGCAGACGTGGAACCAATGCGCCATCGGGCCTATGCAGAAGGGCCCGACGACGTGGGACATCACTTCCTATACCAACTTCCGGACCTATCGGCGCGCAGAGCGCTGCAAGAGCCAGAGCCACCACGAGGAGTTCCACCGGATGTGTGAGCTCGCTCCGTGGCCGACAATCCATGACCTCAGAGCGGAGTTGAACCGACAGATCCCATTCTGGAGGATCTTGACACAGGTGAAGAGCGCCCAGCCCAACTTTGACAACCAGATCAGAAACGCAGTCAGCGACTACAAGGCCTTCGTCATGCTGTTCAAGGGCAAGTGGTCCGTGGATCCGTACGTGTCGAGGCACGACCCGAAGACCCTCGCAGAGGTTCAACAGCGGCGGTCGGAACAGGAGCGGTCTTTCGGGGACAAGGAACCGCCGCCGCCGTACCCCAGGCGGGCCATCACCCTGCTGCCGCCCACGCTCGAGGTAGACGTCCTCTGGCGCGCGCACCGCCTCTTCCCCGGGAATTACTGGGTCTACACTAGCCTGAACGCTGGCTGGGTTTTGGATAACCAGCCGGTGCCCGCCGGCACGACGGCGGAGCAGGCGTGGCTGACCATCACGCGGCGCGAGTGGGCCGAGGTATACAAGAGGAACTGTCCCACGAACAACAGCCTGGACCAGTGGTTCGGAGAGTACGTGCCCGACGGTGCGAGGTTTGGCCCGCGGGATGCGGAGAGGAGGGATCTCCGGCTGATGATCAAGGGACGCGAACCTTGGCGAGGCAAGCGGTACAACAGAACCCGGGATGGGTTCTCGGCCGGGTACGCCGGCGGAGGCGGTGGTGGTAGCGGGGACGTGACGGGTGGAGGTGGCTGCGGTGACGGAGGAGGTGGTGGCGGCGGAGGAGGCGATGGTGGTGGTTAGAGCGACTCTGGTCTTGTTTATGTCTTGTCCTTATTCTTCGCATAGCGCGGCCTTCATTTACAATCACCTCCTGTTCCAATGATACATGAATTGATACCCTACAAATCAGCGGAAGAGCTTGGTTTGTCAATCTCTCTCTTTCATGGTCGTGTATACTGACTGTAGGTAGGTAGCCAAAGTGCCCGCGAGACCATCGCGCTCAGTCGCTCACCGAATCACACCGAGCCATCACATTTTTGTGGGACCGGACTGAGTGCCCCACTAGAACTTTGAACTTTCTCCAGGGTCGCGACCAAAACTCTGGCGACCTTCACGCGCCCTGCTCTGCCTCGGTGCCGTTGTTGCTGAGAGAATCCCCACCGATCCCATCTTCAAACCGCCATGGAGAACAATGCGCCGGATACTTCCATGGCTAAGGAGTCTGGCGAGGCCTCTGCGCCAACTCCTGTCGCCGGAGAGCAAGCAGCCGTGGCGGTTCCATCGCAGCCTGGAACAGAGGCTCAGAGCGCTGCCGAAGGGTCTGTCCCGAACAAAAAGAAGAAGTTTCTGGGAAGAAATGAATATCGGTACGTCCTCGCAGTCCAATTGTTCCCGATGCGCGCCCCGCTCATGATCCTCTGATTCTGACCAGGTCGCTATAGCCGCCAGACCGTGGACAAGCGCAAGCGGATGAACGAAGAATGGGGCTCGAAGCGGCGCAAGGTCAACGACAAGGGCGAGCCCGTGGACTGGCGCGAGAAGATCGAACCCGACGCCCGCAAGGCGAACCCCTTCAGCGCCGAGGAGATCGCGTCCGAGTCCCGCCGGCCGAAGAAGAAGGTCGCCGTCATGGTCGGGTACTCGGGCACGGGCTACAAGGGCATGCAGATCAACTGGGAGGAGAAGACGATCGAGGGCGACATATTCAAGGCCTTCATCGCCGCGGGCGCCATCTCAAAGGCCAACGCCGACGACCCCAAGAAGTCGAGCCTCGCGCGCTGCGCCAGGACCGACAAGGGCGTCCACGCCGCTGGCAACGTCATCAGCCTGAAGCTCATCGTCGAGGACGAGGATATTGTCGACAAGATCAACGCTCACCTCCCCGAGCAGATCCGGGTGTGGGGCATCGAGCGCACGGCCAACTCGTTCAGCTGCTACACGCTCTGCGACTCCCGGTGGTACGAGTATCTACTGCCGTCGTACTGCCTGCTCCCTCCCCACCCCGAGAGTTTCATGGGCAGGAAGCTGGAGGAGATGGCCAAGGAGAGCGGCAACTACGACGAGTACAAGGCTCGCTTCGCCGATGTCGAGGGCTTCTGGGAGGAGGTCGAGGAGAAGTCGATCAAGCCGATCCTCGAGAAGCTTGAGCCCCACGTCAGGAGTGAGGTTCTCAAGAAGATTCACGTCGTCGAGAGCACTATGGACATCGAAGACGCCAAGGAGCAACCGAAGGCTTCCGCGGCAGCCGACAAGACCGAGCCCGCTCAAAAGGAGGAGAGCGCCCAGAAAGAGACCGCACAGGAAGATTCCGCCGAGCAGGCCTCTGGCGCGACGACCACCAAGAAGGGCAGGGATCCGACGGCCGTCGACTTTGCGCTCCGCGACATCAAGGCAGCCTACGTCAAGGCCCAGCGCGACTACAGAGTCTCGCCGGGCCGGCTGGATATGCTGCAGACGGTGCTGTCGCAGTACGAGGGCACCAAGAACTACCACAACTACACGGTGCAGAAGAACTTCAGGGACGCCTCGGCGAAGCGCCAGATCAAGTCTTTCAAGGTCAACAAGACGCCGATCCAGATCAGGGACACGCAGTGGGTGTCGCTCAAGGTGCACGGGCAGAGCTTCATGATGCACCAGATCCGCAAGATGGTCAGCATGGCCGTGCTCGTCGTCCGGTCCGGCACGCCCGTGGAGCGCCTCAAGGAGAGCCTCGGTAACGTCCGCATCGCGATCCCCAAGATGCCCGGCCTCGGACTCCTGCTGGAGCGGCCCGTGTTCGAGATCTACAACCGCAAGGCGGTCGACACACTCGGCAGGGAGCCCATCGACTTTGGCAAGTACGAGGAGAAGATGGATGCCTTCAAGGAGAAGGAGATTTACCAGCGCATCTTTGAGCTGGAGGAGCAGGAGAACACGTGAGAGCAGCCCCCGTTGAGGTGATTTTGGACCCTTACTGATGCGAATCTAGTTTCCATACCTTCTTCCAGCAAATCGACAACTTCAAGTCGGAACGATTCTTGTGGCTCAGCGCCGGTGGTATCGAGGCTGGCGTCATCCAGCCGTCGACCGAGAATAACGGAAAGGCGGCCGGCGCAGCACCTGGCGATGATGATGACGATGATGAGAATCCGGAAGGAGGCGACGGTTGAAAATTCCCAGCTGGGTCCCTTCAAACGTAGCAAATTAGCTACAACGACGAAAAAAAATCTCCATCAGACGCAAATGAACCCGTGACCGCCCCATTGCTGCATGAATGTATTGTGATGAGAAAGAGTGCCGCGTCTGAAAGCGGCGGGTATCAAGATGTTGTCGCAGGCGCCGTGCCCGGCGCCGACCCCGTTCCCTCGGCCACCGCATCCGCCGCCTTCGCGGGCGGGTTCGTCGACAGGGGCTCCCACGACCCGCCGTTCCCCTCCGCCAGCCTGCCGTACCTGTCCCCCTGAATCGAGTTGAAGAGTTCCGCGCAGCGGACGACGTCCTGCTCGAGGCGCTCCGCCTGGACCTTTGCCTGCTCGTCCTCGGCGCCAAGGCGCCCAAACAGCCAGAGCTCCTTCAGGCGGCGGCTGAGGGCGAGGAGGTCCTTGATGGACGTGTTCTGCGACGGGGTGAGAAAGTACCCCCTCAATGTGGGGAGAGGATAGTTACGAGGCCTTCGAATTCCAACTGCATAGACATGCCATTGACGGCGATGGTCTGGGGGTCGATTTGCTTCTCGTCGCTTTCTGCCTGGACGGTTGCCAGCATGGTGAGGGTGCGGAAGTGGGAGACGACATTGGCAATGAGCCGGTTGTGCGTGTCGAGCAGGTTGGTGTCCTGTCCTCGATCCATGGTCGGTCTCTGGAGCGCACTGCCTTGCGCAAGTTCAGGTGTATTAATAGAGTTTGAGATGTGGTGGTGGTGTTGGTGGTGTTTTGACCTGACAAAGGGTGCATGTGAGGTTACTTGATTTTTTGCAGCTGGGAACAGCTGGTAGAAGCTGGCAGCACTCCAACCGTTCATCCACGCCCTCTTAAACCTTCACTGGCAGAGCCCCGACCGCGAGACAGCACCAACCGTCTTACTAGTAGTACTTACCTTTCGTGGCCGCACCCTGGAATCGATGTGCCCCTTGAGCCAAAATTGCCAACCCGCCTCTTCTCAATATGCTTGAGCTCACTGTGTTACCGAGACTCTGGGATGCAAATGAAAGCCTGCCCGATCGGACCTGGCTCAGCTGTGGTTCTTTAGACTCGTCAGCCTCCGCGGATATAACGGCAAGACAGCCATGCTAGCCCAACCTTGCCAGCAACCAGACTGTCCAGCGTGAACCTTGAATATGGATATCCTTCACTGGCCCAAACTGGTGAATATTCGTGAGTATGCTAAGTAGCAAGTACTAGTATATGGGCACCAAGCGGTTGAGCGGCCGATCTCCTGCCACCAACGCTACAGCTGGAGGAACTGCAGTCCTTGGCACACTTCTCGATTCGACGTCATGGGGCATTGTCTCCCACACTCAGGCCTCCCCTCGTCAATATGACCTCATCGAGCATCTGGATGCCCAGCCAAGCTATTTCCATCTTGTTGATGAGGGTTGCATGTTTGCGAGCCACAATCATCGTCGCTGAACAAACGATTATCCTGCGGCGCACGTCTAATTGAAGCTCTCACATTACAATGTCAACAGCATCGACCAAAGGCACGAGGAATCGATTGAAAGACATCCTGGGCGGGAGGGGCTCAGTCAAAAATCCAGACCAAACGACCACACAGCCAGAGCAGGACAGACCTTCCGGCGGATCAGCTTCAGGGTCCAACAGTGAACCAAGTAACTCCCTGGCTGCAGAAACACCCTCGAACGTCTCGAGAAGTACCAACGGCTTGTCGTCTACCGGAACCTCCACGAATCCGACATCCATGTCTAACCCAACCGAGGAGGCATTGAGGGGTCCGACATCGTACACATCGCCTACAATCAAGAGAGAAACCCACCAGAACCCTTCGACGGGGCAGACTATCACGACGACGACGACAACAACCACGACAACCACCACCATAACTGGCAGTGATGGCGTTGTAAGTGCTTGGGAGTGTCTTTTGCTCTTCTTTTCGACCCGGGACATCTTCGCTAACATGATCAGCAAACCACAATCGAGCGGCCCAACCAAGACGCCACCGAAATGCCCACGGGCAATGAGCCACCTACACAAGCGGAGCGAGACGAGCAACCACCACCGATTCCTGAAAAGATCCCTGAAAAGCAACCTGCTCAGTCGGGCGAGATGATATCGCCAGTCACCCCAGTGGAAACAAGATATCCTGCTCCTCAGATACCGGAGAGGAATGCCAGACGTTCTGTGGAGGGGCCTCCGGGCCAGGCGCGGCCTCCTATACCCGCGGTTCAGTCTCAAGAGCCATACGGTCGAGCACCCAGCGGACCGCAAGATTACCCGTCCCCCGCAAGGCTGCCCAGCGACCATAAACCACCAAACGGCCTGGGTCCAACGAAGACTATCGATAATCTGAAGCGCGCCGCAGCAGGAGTACACGTAAGCCAGCGCGATACTCCCCCTATCGTCGCAGCACGAGTGGTAACATTGATATCCAGGGCGCCGGGGACCTGCTCCGCGGGACATTTAACTCTTCGATCGACAAATGTTTCCACGAGCCCGATAGCCTAGCAACACAGAAGAACGAGGCCATTCTGGAGCGCGGCCGCTACGAGACGGAAAACCAACGCTTCCAGCACGGTCCGAATAGTTCCATGCCGCCACTAGGTCAGATACACGAGACACAGGAACCGCACGAGCCCTTCTTCCAGCCACAGCAGGCACCGGCACCGCAGCTGACCCCAGGGGAAACATCTAACCGCCCGAGGAGCATGTTCAGCGGCATGTTCAGGAAAGAAAAATCACCGGGGATGGGTGCCCCAGATCCACCAAGGAAACTAAAGAAGACGCCAGGCGTTACTTGATGACTTGTCTGATGTTTGCAGAATCGCAACGCGGCTCGAGACAATGAGATTCATCATGTCTTATTGTGTTCGACCGCGAGCGATGATTGCTGTGCACGGCAGGGGAATTAATCCGGTGCTACGAGACCATGATCAACACGCAACATGGGTTGCTTTTGTATATATAGGCGTTTAATGTCATCACTGGCCGACCCGGCCTGGAGTAGATTAAATAGCCTGATGAATACCCATGAATCGTGACATTAGTAGTACAACATGTGAATCATGTATTTGGAGTGCCGACTGTGCGGCAGTGGGTCCCCACTGTTTAAGCTCAAGCTCCGAGATACGTCACGTAATTTCCACTGCCATCCCTGGTAAGATGCTCTTCGCGTTCTCATCCTTATTCTTCATTGACTTCATCCTGCTAACCATTGTCGCTCGCTTATCCATCTCTCCATCCTGCTTGCGCGATGCATGTTACACATCTATGCCTCCTTGGCGCCTCCATTGGAGCTCGTTTGTTCGCTGAGGCGAGTCCGATCGACGGCCCCCCCGAACAGCTTATCATGGCCGAGCCCGACTCGACGCAGACAGCTCAGGGACCCCGAGAGACTGGAGTCGGGCACTTTAGCGAGTGGTCGCGCGAAACGAAGCGACAGTTTCTCATCGACTGGCAGGCTGGGCGATCATCGGAATGGACTATTGTTCAGGGCAATGAAGGCGGCGACCTTGACTCGATGACTGCCGCTCTCACTTGGGCGTACCATCTCCAGCACGCCACAGCCAATACGTCGGACCCGATCAAGGCAATTGCCCTGTTGCAGACACCCACCGATGCACTGGACCTGCGGCCCGAGAACAAGCTTGCCCTTCACCACTCTCAGATGAGCTCGGGCCACTCAGACCTGCTCACCATTGACGAGCTGCCCGAGGATCCGGAGACACTGTCAAGCGACATCAAAGGCATCGTCATCGTGGACCACCCAGTCCCGCTTAGGAAGTGGCAAGATGCGGCGATTCTCAGCATATTTGACCACCACAAGGACAGCGGCGCAGGCCCAGACGCGAAGCCTCGAATCTTTGAAAAGGTGGCGAGCTGCACGACGATTGTTGCCCGCCAGATGCTTGACGAGCTCGAGGACCTGCCGGAAGAGTATCACATGCCTCACGAGCTTCTCGAGCTCATCCTGTCCGCCATTGCGATCGATGCCGGCGGCCTGAAGGAAGCTACCGAGGAGGACCGCAAGACCGCCCAGAGGGTCCTGGACAGAAGCAACTGGCGCGGCTCAGACCTGAAGGACAAGATGGACGAGCTGGCCGACGAACTCAAGACCGCGAAGAAGGACCTTGATCACCTGGGCGTTCGAGACCTGCTTCGGAGGGACTGGAAGGGCGACCTGGTCGACACGCCCTCGCCCCGCACGCCCACCGTCAGCCTCGGCTTCGGCTCGATCCCCTACTCGCTCGACGAGCAGATCGAAAAGACCGAGTTCGGGGAGCTGTTTGACTGGTTCGCCATCGAGGCCGCCTGGACGGCGCAGGTCGGGACTGACATCAGCGTCGCGCTCAACAAGTACAAGACGCGGGACGCCAGCGGCAAGAAGCACAAGGTCCGCGAGATCGTGCTCATCGTGCGCACCGACGTGCGCATCAACGAGACGCAGGCGGACAGCCTGTTCCGGACGGTGTCGCGCGCCATCGAGGCGGACGAGACGCTGAACGTCAAGCCGTGGCACAGGGCCGAGGAGCTGGGCAAGCGCCAGATGGTCTGGACTCATGATAACGCGGACGCTGGGAGGAAGGTCACACGGCCCATCATCGAAGCTGCGGTTATGGCTTGGGATGAGTGATGTGACTGTCTGGACATTCTCGTAGCACTTGTAGGCTTATGTGTTGGACCGTATTGTAAGGAAAAGATGATGCGTACATAGATAGGAAAGGGTCGGGATAAACGTAAATCATAAGTACACATGTCCTTCTCGAATCATTCACGGACACCTGGAGTGCTTAGGTACCTGAGTAGGTAGCTAGCAAGTCTGAGCCACCAGCCCGCAGGCCAGTAACCGACGATGACGGGACAGGCGTAAACCAGACACGCCCAATAGCAAGGTACGAAGGGCTCTTAGCTTACCTCGCCTCGCAGCGCAGTGGCTGAAAAGCACGTGTGCGACAATCAAGCTCCCGTCTCAACAGCGATGACGTGAGTAATGTGCAGGCGGTACGTCAGTTGGATGCTCCGAGTGGCAGACGCGGGTTGGCCCCCACAAATCAGCGTGGCCGCTCCTGCGACGTGAAGGGCATTGTCTTGAAACTTGGCAACCACCAGCTGCAGCAATCGGCTGGAGATGGGACTAGCGGCCAGCCCACATGTCACCGACGGATGGGAAGGTGCAACGAACGCCGTCGAGGGAGACCAACTCTATCTGGACTTGATCTCCTCACCTTCTTACCTTCATCTCGACCCTTCACCATTTACCGTCCCTTTTCCTGCAAAAGTCGACCCCTAGCGACAGATTCACTCCTGAAACAGTCCGAGTTGTCGTGACGTGACATTCGAGGTCAGCAAGCTCCCTGTCCTGGCCCCACCCGGTTCCGGTTCCCAGGCAAGCTGTGCGCCCAGACCTGTTCTGCCGCCGCAACTTTCTTTCTGCGACCGCCGTGCTTCCTCCTCCCATCTTCCTCGACCAACCTGCGGCTCGGGACCAAGCTGACGTTCGGACGACAGAATTGCCCGTCCGTTTGAATTTCTCATCCCAGCGACGACGGAACCACTCGACATCCTCGACGCCATTGACGCGTGCTTGTCAAGCGAGCTTGACGCTTCGCTTACCCAACATCCACCGTCATGGAGACCACCAACGGGTATGCCAACGGCTACTCAAAGGGTCCCAAGATGAATGGCCTGAACGGCCACGCCGTCGGTACCAAAGGCAGATCGTCTGCTGCCCGGAGACCGACGCTCTTTTCGCGTCTGGTCAGCATTATCGCCAGGTACGCACGTCGATACTGCACACTCGCCGACTTTTGGCATGCTGGCTAACGCTGGACAACTCGCAGACTCCTAACCTGGTACTCGGTCGTCACCCTCCTGTTCCGATGCCCTGCCACCTTGGAGCTGTGCGATGAGACCACCCCGAAGATCTGCAAACCATACTTCCAGGCAAAGCACGCTGTCGCCCCCCATTTGGAGCCCTACTACGATACGTACGCCGCGCCCTACGTGAACGTGGCACGCCCGTACTATGACATTGCCAATGAAAAGGTCGTCCTTCCGGCCAAGGGATACGCGACAAAGTATGGCGGTCCGGCCCTGGCGCAGGCTCAGGCATTCGGCCACTCTCAATGGGACCAGAGGGTTCAGCCCCAGCTGGCTGTCTACCAGAAGCTCGCCCAGGACCAGTACGATGAAAAGGTCGCGCCCCACGTCACCAAGGCCTCGGTGACCATGGCGCCCTACTTCGAGATCGCCAAGACCAATGCCCTTCAGACCTACCACGAGTTCATCTGGCCGTCCTACCAGTTCGCCCAGCCGTACCTCGCGCAGACGTATGATATCAGCTCGCGTTTCGCCACCGATACTGCTATTCCCTCACTTTTCTGGACCTGGAACAAGACGAACGCCTTCCTCGACTCCACGGTGTGGCCTCAGCTCCGCGTCCTGTACGTACAGAACGTTGAGCCCCAGCTGGCACTGATCGGTCAGCGTCTCGGCCGCTATGGCGAAAAGTCCAAGGCTGCGGTTGAGAACGTCTCTGAGAGGTAAATTCCCATGCATCCCTGGATCGGCCGGTACGCTGACAGTGACCAAGCATCGAATCCGTAACTTCTCCTTCGTCCTTCTCGAAGCCCTCTTCTTCCGTCCAGGCCTCGGTATCTAGCATCGTCTCCAAAGCCACTGAAGCCGCCCCCATCCCCGACCCTGAGGAGATCGCCAAGCATGCCGAGTCCGAGCGGGTGATCCCCCCTCCTCATGGCGTGGAAACGCCCGATGCCGGCAAGACTGCCCAGGAAATCGTCGCTGAGGACCTGGAGCAGTGGCAGACCAAGTTCGCCAAGGCAGCTGACGAGGGTGCCAGCGAGATTGAGACTCGTATCGACGACATTGCCAAGGAGATGATCAGCGAGAACGTCAACAAGGTCGGCAAGCCCCTTGTTGCCGGGCTTGAGGACACCGTGAATACCCAATACGACATCCTGAAGCAGGAAATTATCGCCATTGTCCAGGAAAGCGGTCCTTCCGCTGGCGACGACCTCATCAGCGCCGTCCGTAAGGCCGGACTCGCTGTCAAAGAGAAGGCACAGACTGTTCGCACCTGGAAGGTCAGCTTCGAGAATGAGATGGAAGTTGCCATCACCAAGGCTGCCGAAAACCACTTCAAGATTCTGGAGAGCATCCGCGACCTGGCCCTGCAGCGCATTGGCATGAAGTGGGCCTGGATGGATGGCGTCACCTATAAGGACTGGGCCAAGTTCCATGAGCTCAAGGATAAGTTCGACGAATGGACCAACGACCTCAAGAGACTCATCGTGACGCACCCTGCTCTCGATGACACTCGCGAAGCCTCTGCTGCGGTCGAGGATGCTGCCATGGGTGTCGCTCAGGAAGCCGCTCAGGAGCTCGCCAGGCTCAAGCAGGTTGGCCTCTGGAAGCTCGCGGCGGCTGACACTTCGGACGACTTCGCCAGCGAATCTACGCGCCAGGCTGCCGAAGCTGCCGAGCAGGCCAAGATTGAGGCTGCCGAGAAAGCCAAGGCCGAGGCTGCCGAACGCGCTGCTGCCGAAGCTGCGGAGGCGGCACGCGCCGCAGAGGCCGCCAAGGCCGCTGAGCAGGTGTCTGAGCCGGAGGAGGACCCTCTGGAAGAGGCCGTCCATGAGATCGAGGACGAATCCCCCGCGACTGACCTTCCCGAAAAGGCCGACGATGGCGTATCCGAGCCCGAGCAAGACCCTCTCGAGTCGGCCGCCCACGTTCTCGAGGACGACTCGCCTGCTGATGACCTCCCTCACAAGGACTCTGTTATTTCTGGAGCTGAAAGCGCCGCCACGCGGTTGGCTGAGGACTTCAGCAGCGCGAGCGATTCGGCCTCTAGCGCTGCGGAGGACTTCGTCTCTGCCGCCTCTGACTCGGTAACCAGCATCGCGGCGAAGGCCTCAAGCCTCGCCGGAGATGATTCGAACACTGCTGAGTCAGTCGACAACCTCGCATCCACCATCATTGAGGGCGATGACCACACCTTCGTCGTCAACGACACTGGCAAGACTCCCGCCGATGACGAGTCCCAGCAACCCCTGAGCCCGGAACAGAAGGCTGAGCAGAAACTTGAGGACCAACTTGAAGAGGAGATCATTCCCGAATCCGTCGAGGATGAGTCTGTCGAAGCCGAGACTCCCAAGGTCAAGCCTGCCTTCCTCGGTGCCATGGCCCAGGAAGTCCCCAACCGAGGAGGACCTATTCTTGACGAGGACACTGAGGAAAACCTGGACACCTATTCACAGAAGGCACAGGAAGCCTACGCCAACGCCGTTTCCCAGGCTTCGCACAGATATTCGATCGCCATGTCTGCCGTCTCCGCCCAACTCTACGGCACGCCCGAGCCCGAACCTGTTCAGGAGCACATCTTCGCCGGCATCTCCTCCCGCTATGCCGCGGCGACCGAAGCCGCCAATGCCAGGCTCAAGGATGCTCTCGATGCTGCGTCCAAGGGCGTGTATGGCGACGCGACCCCTACCCCAACCCCGAGCTTCGACTGGAACCAAGTCGAGGCCATGGCCGCCAAGCGTCTGACCGAGGGCCGCATCTGGGCCGAGGAGCAGTACGAGGCCGCCAAGATTGCGCTCGGTCTCGCCACAGCCACGCCTACCGCTTCCTCGGAGAAGTTGCTG
This sequence comes from Furcasterigmium sp. R96-07A1, assembly GCA_037042015.1. Classification (NCBI taxonomy): domain Eukaryota; kingdom Fungi; phylum Ascomycota; class Sordariomycetes; order Glomerellales; family Plectosphaerellaceae; genus Furcasterigmium; species Furcasterigmium sp. R96-07A1. Next base: position 329,092 of record JAXQJP010000326.1, on the reverse strand, counting down.
AACCAAGCCAAGGCCAATTATTACGCTGGCCTCGGCAATGCTCAGGCCAGGTACCAGGAGTTCCTGGAAGCCGCCGCCGCCGCCCTGAACACCTTCACCGCCGCTCCCACGCCCACCGATGTTGCTGGCACCGCTTCGTCCGTCGCTTCTGTTGCCAGTGACTCGGCTGGCGCACTGGCTTCCGGTGCCTCTGTCGACGGACTGCACGTTGCGTCCGTTGTTGGTGACGGCTTCAACGCCGCGGCGTCCGTCGTGAACGAGGCTGTCCACAACGCTGCCCAGGAGGTGATGGACGCTGCTGAGGCCGTCGAAAGGGGTGTCACCGAGACCTGGGAGAACGTGGTTGCTCAGATCAGCGCTCAGATCTACGGCGTGCCCACGCCTACCGCCTGGTACGACAATGCGTACCACGGCGCGGGAGATTATGCCGCGCAGGCGTCTCAGAAGGCCGCCAAGCAGTACGAGGTCGTCTACAGCATCGTGCAGGAGCTGATTGCGGGCAAGGAGCCCACGTTCTCGGAGAGCGTGCTCTCTCGTCTGCAAGGTGCATACGCAACGGGGGCATCCTCGGCTGCTGCCTACTACAGCCAGGCCACGGACGCCGCTGGTGATGCGCGCGAGAAGGCCAACGCGGCCGCTGCGGCGGCTGCAGATGCCATCCGACAGAACGTCCAGGGTGGCCGTGACGAACTCTGAGTTGACGATCATCTATGTTGGACACGGCCAGTGGACGACGCATGATGACGATGTCCTGATGCCACCTCTGTCTGTGCTTCTTGATACCCCGAGTTGCTTCTCCTAGGTGCCTAATGACGATGATTCCGCCGGCCGTGCGGTAGGGGAGATTGTTCAGTCGGCCGGCAAGGGGACGGAGAGGGATGGGCGGGTGGTTACTATCGCACACAGCAGGCGTTGATTTTGCTTTATTACCTTTGCGCTTACTACGTAGTGGAGACACGATGCAATGAGGACAGGGATTCAAATGATGTACCGGATGGGCTACCTTGGCGATGCGTGATTCGAGCGCTTTGCTGCCGGGTCAATATGTGACGAGGATGGAGACGCGGGGTGAGGGGAAATGCCGTGTTGGAGACACACTGTAGGGGTTCTCGTGACTTCATAAAGGCTGACTCGATGCTTAAGATACCCAAGGACTGCCTGCCATGCTGCGTCAAAGGCAACAGCATTTCATCATGGCGGAAACCCAACCCTTTTCCGTAGAGGGCAAAACGGCCATCGTCACGGGCGCCGGATCAGGTCTGACGCAGGCAAGCAAGACGCGGCACCCGCCACACAGCTAACAACATAGCAGGCATCAACCTCGCCTTCGCGGAGCTTCTGCTCTCGCGCGGCTGCAACGTTGTCCTCGCCGACCTCGCGCTGCGCCCGGAAGCAGAGTCCGTGGTATCGCGATACGGCGCCGTCTCGTCTCAGCCCCGCGCCGTCTTCGCGCCCACGGACGTGACGTCGTGGCCGGCGCTGGCGCGCATGTTCGACGTTGCGCACGCCGAGTTCGGTGACGTCGACATCGTGTGTCCCGGCGCCGGCGTGTACGAGCCCAAGTGGTCTAGCTTCTGGCAGCCGCCGGGTTCGGAGGGTAGTCGCGACGAAGAGCGCTACGCGCTGCTGGATATTAACCTGACGCACCCAATTCGCGCGACGCAGCTGGCGCTGCGGCACTGGCTGCACCCTGAGGCGGGGCGGGTGAGGGCTGGACCTGCGAACCCGAAGCGCGTGGTGCACGTGTCGAGCATCGCGGGGCAGGTGGGCGTGTTCAGGGCGCCGCTGTACGGGGCGTCCAAGTTTGCGGTGACGGGGTTCGTGAGGTGTCTGGCGCCGCTGGAGGGGAGGGTTGGGGTGCGGGTGAATGCTGTTGCGCCGGGGATCGTGCGCACGCCGCTGTGGACGGAGGATCCGGAGAAGATGGCGAACGTGGATGAGGAGCGGGATGGGTGGGTTACGCCGGGGGAGGTGGCGGAGGCCATGGTTCGGTTGCTCGAGGACGACGCGCTCGGGGGCGGGACGGTGTTGGAGGTGGGATGCGGGAGTGCGAGGGTCGTGGGGGAGTTGAATGATCCTGGGCCGGACCCGAGGCCGGGGAAGGGGTTGATTACGAGTAATGCGCAGAAGGGGGATGATCTGGTCTGGGAACTGCTGGGGGATGTGAATGTATGGGGAGGTGGTCAGGCGGCACGTCCAAGCTAGGTGAGATTTAGTTTTATTCATGAAATATGCTATCACAATTATCGATGGAAGACATGGCAGACATGCTGGTGCCAATATGATATTACATGGAGAGGCTTGGAATCTTGCAAATACAGCGCGGGAAGAGCTCACAGGCCCAGAACGAGCCAGGAAGCGACGGCGAGGACTGTGACCGTGATGCTTGCTTGTGCCATACCGGCCCCAGAGTCATCATCACCATCAGAGCCGTTGTCAGAGCCGTTGTCAGAGTCACTATCCGACCCGCCGTTCGACTGACCTGCCGACTCGTCGTCCCCATTGCCGTTGCCCGAGTCAGAAGGCTCACCAGCGGAGGAATTAGTGCGAGGGGCATCAGCATCCTGGACCAGCAGGTTGACAACGGCAGAGAGGACGCTCATCTGTTCGCCGGCACCGCTGGTTTTATCGGCCTCAGGGTCGACAAAGCTGCCCGACGCCCAGTAGAAGCCGCACTGCCGCTCATCGTCACCGCCCGTGCACTGCTCAACGGCACTGCGCGCCGACGACTGCAGTGCCGGCAGGATCGCATCGGACGTGAAAGGCGCGACCTGCGTCGTGCTCGCGAGCGCGCGGTGTACGAGACCCTTGTACGTCATGGTGTCGGGCGGGCACAGACCGGTCCCCCTCTCGCAGGGTACCTCGTAAATGGTTCCGTTGGGGAAGAAGTCAGTCAGCACCCTGTCGGACAACTTGTCGACGCGCTCCTTCCACGTGTCAGATGCGTTTGTCTGTGGCTTGTCAGTCTCGAGCGGCGGAATCGCGGCGATGCGGCGTGCATGCACTTACGTAGTTGTACATGAACGCAGAGCCCTGCGTGAGAAGCGCAGCGTTGAGGGAAAAGGTGACCTTGAGCGTGTCGGTGCAGTTATTCTCGACGTGGGCGCCGTCGTAGACGCGCCACGACTCGCTGTCGATGAATCCCACTTCGGAGAGCCAGTCCCAGGTCTTCTCGCTGTACTCGGCGTACGTGCTGTTGCCGGTGTATCTCGCCAGCCGGGCCCCGAGGTTAAGGAAGCACGCGTTGGACACGGCTGGCGGAACCATCAAGTCAGCATCCTCCATCCGGAGCAGACATTGAGGGCTTACATACTGTTCTTGTAGGTGAAGCCCATGTTCGTGGGGAAAATTTGCCATCGAAGTCCGCCGTCACAAGTCTCGCCGTCCTCGGCATCGTACCGGGCAGCCATGTCGGCGAAAACGTTCTGGGCGAGCGAGAGCCATTGTGGCTCGTCGTCCGAAGGGTTTTCGTAGCCGTTCTCGGCGGCCGTCATAGCAGCTAGTCCCCAGTGACACTGGTCATCGTTGCCCAGGTTGGCGCTCTGGTTCGCCGGCATGAAGTTGTCAGACTCGCCGACTTGGAAGAGCATGCCCTTGGTGATCTCGTCGTTGTATGTGTCGTCGCCGGTGAGGTGCCAGTAATCGATCATGGTGCTCATGAGCGCGCCGCCTTGCCAGAAGTAGTAGTCGCCCCCGTTGGTCGCAGGGGGTCCGGGCAAAAGCCCCGGAATCTGCCCTGTCTCGTTTCCTTTGTAAAATGCCATGAGGTCGTGAGCGAGTGTACGCGACGAGTCCAGGATTTCATCTCGGCTGCCGACTTTGTAAGACTGGCCGGCCGCCTGCGAGGCGGCTCCGGCCAGCAAGAAAAGAGTGACGGAAAGGGCCATGTTGCGATGGTCGATGGGTGGAAGTTTTCGACCGTTGATGCTTCGCGGCACCAGCCGGACACTTATTTATTATGACCTCTGGAGTGTCAGCATAAGGCTGTGTTCCCCAGTCTAGGCACAGCGGATCCGACCGCCAAGAACCATACCGGCAGGGAATATCAGGGGTATTCTGTCTTGAGTGGCCGCACTAGCGCAAGTCCGCCTGCTCGTAGGGCGACGATCATTGGCACCTGGGCGAGAGCAATTCCCACTCGTGCTGACCGAAGTCCCTAAATAGCCGAAGTCCCATTGATTGGCACAACAGGCGCGGTCCGCTCACCACTCAACCACTCTCGAATACGCATGTAGCATGGCTGCAAAGTAGTTGTCATGGTCGGCTGCCGTATTTCGTATTCGAGATTCTCCCGCAAGACATGCTCGGGAGCCTCTCTGATGGTCATTCGACACGTCGGCGATGCTGCCCGTCGGACTTCCACAGCATGATGGGTCGTGTTGCGGAACTGCTACGCAACCAGCTAATTGCTCGGAATCACGAAGTAGAATTACGAGAGAAAACTGTCAAATGACGGAATCTGTGGCAGTTACGAGCCAGTGATCATCACGTCGTCGTGATGCATTGTTGGTGTTTGGCTTCTGATGGATGTATTCGAAGAGGCATCTTCGCTGGAGGCAGGTTGCTCCAACAGATGGAACTGATCAGCTGACTAAGCACATCTAAATTGCAAGAGAAAGGCAGCACAGTTGGAAGAAATTACAAGACCCCACTTCTGCAGGCTGCCATGCTACTGTCCAATCAGCACCCTCTCTTTCAGTCCCGCCAACAGGCAGCAGCTTCCGCTTCCCACCTTCACATGAGCGGAAGACGCGGGGCTCACTTGAACGACCACTGTCCAACATCCGGTGGCCAGCATCAAAGGCTCCAGCTTCTCGTGTGGTGGATCCAGCCCAGGCATCAGAATTCGGTCCAACATCATATTCAACACCATGTCTTGACCCTGCCACTCGATGTTCTGCTTCCGTTTCAGACCATCAACTCACCTTCACGAGGCAACGACTTCACGATCCATGTTTTCCGGCACTGCTTCAACATATCAATAACACCCAGAGGACATACCAAGACGCTTCAAATATTCGAACTCCGCGTCATATCATACACCCCTCTCAAAGTATGCCGTGGTCTAGCATCCCCTCTGCTATCCGTTCAACCACGTAAGAAACACCCTTAGCATCAGCTTCACCTGCATCTTTACACCTATAGCTATAGCCCGTCATGGAGGGCCTGCCAGCTGGAGGGGTCCATATCCCCTTTCAACACCGTCTCAGCCGCCTCTACAACGACACCAAGAAATCCTCCGACTTTGTCACCCAGTCCGTTCAGGCTGCCGAGGATCCTGACATCAAGTCGCTTCATCGAAAGCTGCGGATCCAAAAGGACCGCTTCGTCAGCTGGGGTCTTGAATGGTCGGACCCTAGTCAGACCGCAGAAATCGACGAATCTCTATCGCAAGCAGGTCTCAGCGAGATCGTCGGCAGCATCATCTCAACCATCAGAGATATCCTTTCCGAGGTCGAACCACTATGGCAAAGCTCCAAGGGTTTGGTGAGCGGCAGCCGGTCCGAGAAGTCGACTGGCGACCGCAAGTTCCCCATGGTCGTCTGGGACAAGGGCCGCTTTGAAGACCTGATCAAAGATCTGACCATTTCCGTTGATACCCTCTACGACGTCTCCAGAACCCGCTCCTCCGCTGCCATGTCCGCCTCTGGACGCTCAAAAACGTTCAAGTCACAGATGTCACTAGAAGAGTCGCGGTCCTTCGAGTCCACGCGCATTCAAGCTCCTCAGCAGATTGATCCTTCAACACTGACGACACTTCCTTCTCTCCAGTCCGACGCACATATCTCGCCCCTTCGAGATGTCGTCTTCATGAATAAGCAGGCCTGGTCCGAGCTGGTACAGCGCATCGGGCGCCAGACTTGGGCGCCACTCTTGCTAGAGTTTGCGCCCTTTGACTCTATTTACTCGACCACTGGCATCACGCCCCCGATGGACCGCTTCGAAAAACTCAGTGCAGGCTTGCACCAAGACTCTCGTAGGTCTCCGTCTACTTGGACCGGACTCCCTCGCCTCCTGGGCTACTTCGAGGACTTTGAGCACTCTCGTCTCGGCTTGGTCTATCAGCTGCCTCCGACCTTCAGTGCCGTTTCCTTCGACCGCAACACGCAGACGTCCACCAGCAACCTGTGCACCCTGAGCGATCTTCTGAACCGACCCGATTTCGAGCCCCGGCTGGAAGCCAAATTTCGATTGGCCAACAATCTCGCCAACACTGTTTTCGACCTTCATGCTAGGGGCATCACCCACGGGAATCTGATGGATCGCAACGTAACCTTCTCCAACACCGACAGCACCGAGTCGACTGGCACACCAACTGGAGAAGTCGACATCCGGCGTCCGCTCGTATCCTCTTTCGATCTCTTCCCCGAGTCGGTCACCGACGGACAAGCCTCATTCCTGCCTCTTTATCGGCACCCACTGGACCCTCGGACTGTGCCGGGTGGGCCCATCAGCGACAAGACCGACCCAAGGATCCTCGACCTCTATTCCCTCGCCATGGTCCTTGTATCCATCGGTCTCTGGACGAAACTGGAATACCTTGTCCCTGACCCCACCCAACCCTCCATACCTGAATCAATACTCGAACAGCTAGCCATTAGATGTGGCACCCTGTACATGAAGGCGGTACAGGCCTGCTGGGATGCTGTAGACCAGGAGCTGGCCGGAAAGTCTTCTGGTGAGGCGCTTCTTACGAGCGTCCAGACGCGAACGAGTCGTTACCTGGAAGCCTGCTGCATTCTGGATGGCGTCAGCGGCCTTGACGAGAGGTTAAGCCAGGATATGGGCGACGCTTCCATCGCCCCCAAATCCAAAGCTACCTCTGGCTCGGCATCTGCTGGGCAGCCTCATTTCGCACAACCAGAAAGCAAACCGGCTGCTTCGCCAAGCTCGCGAGCTGCTGACGTCAAAACTCGAGCTGGGCACGAGAAGGGGGCGACCCGCACCGAGCAGCAAGTCAAATCTGCGGGCCCCATGCCGACCGCTGAGAAGACATCGGACGCTCCGGCCAAGAGCACAAACAAAACCAGACTCTACCCTCACATTCCTATTCCTCCGGAGCTCATCGAGCAATGGAACGAGATCATCATGCCGCAAGTGAATCAAGCCCTGCGACACTTCTACAGGAAGCACCCCGAGACTGTTGAGATCTCCTTGCAGCCAGTCGGACCTTCTCCTCAAAAAGTCACGCCGACCGTCATTGTCGTCTGCACTTCCGTCAGCAAGGTAAAGGCCATTCTCACGCGGAAGCTGGGCGTCTTCTTCGATTCGGGCTCCGACTTCAGCCTCAAGGTCTGCAAGGGACAGGTTTACCGCTCAAGGAAACAGGCTTTTAGCAATCGCAGATCCAACGCGAAACCAGACGAAGAGCTGGCGCCAAAAGCCGCCAACCCTGACTGGCAAGAGCGCCCACACAATGGCGCCAGCATCGGCGCCTGGATAGGGGACCGGCACTTGCCACCCGTGAGCTTCGGCGGGCTTGTCATTGTCGACGAGAAGCCGTATGGAATGACGGTTCATCACATGCTCGACGACCAAGAGCAGACGCAGAGCTCTTCGGTCGAGCTGGAAACCACATTGCGCAGCATGGCGAGGCCCGACGATTCGGCATTGCAAGCCTTCTACGGCGAGACCTACGACTACACCAGCGGCTCTGAAGATTACTCTGCCGAATTCTCCGACTCCGACTCGGACAACTTCTCTGAAACGGACATTACAAGCGATCTGTCGGATGACGAAAGTGAGGCGGGCGACTTTGAGGAACCCGGAGACATACCTGGTGTTGAGCCTGGCCTGGGCGAAGGATACATCGTGACTCAGCCTGCAATGGATGATGTCGACGAGGACTTTTACCCCTCTCAGGAAACAGCCGACGAAGATCATCTTACAACGTTCGGGCTCGGCGAGATCTATGCGTCGAGCGGCATACGCCGCAGAGAACAGAACGGCCTCGTTCACGAGATTGACTGGGCACTGTTTGAGTTCCACGATCACCGTCTTCCCGATGACAACTCGATCCCGCAACCTCGACGCGCAACCTCCCTAACACGCCAAGCTGCCAAGCCGTGTCCGGATGATGGTGCGGACCTACATCCTACGTCAGTCGCGCCCAGTTCTGACTTTCCCGGGATGCAGGTGCAGTGCGTCGCTCGAACCAGCGGCCTGCAGACAGGCACGATCCTCCCGGCGCGGGCGAGCATCAAGATCTTCGGCCGCGCCTCGCCCAGCGACACGTGGGTCGTCACCAGCCAACCATCGCCATCAGGAGACGCTCCTGGTGACGAGCTCTCCAGGCAAATGCCCATGGGAATCCCTGGCGACTCGGGGGCCTGGATCGTCGAGAGGGGGCGTGGTCGTGTCTGCGGGCACGTGCTGGCGTGGAGTGACAGGAAGAGACTGGCGTACATCTGCCCGATGGACGTGCTGCTCAAGGACATTTCCGAAACTCTCGAAGCCGACGTCAGGCTTCCAGGGGGCGACGCGGTGGAGGTGCAGGGTGAGGCCGTGAGCGCCTCTGAACGTGCGATGGCTCGGGACGAGGGCCTGTCCGCGTTTGACTATAGGGAAGAGGCCAACGTGGACCAGTCTGCAAGATTGGCCGGACATGATCAAGGACACGCTCGGGCAGAGCGGGGGAAGACACAGTTTGATATTGCGAGCAGGATGGAGCTCATGGGCCTCGGGGGCGACGACAGACCAGGCTTCGGCGCGTGCGGCTGACTCCGTACGGTCATATAAGTAAGGGGCGCGCAACAAGCCGTCCAAAGTGCCACTTGACACGACACAATTTCTCACGATACCCACTGTTATAGACAATCGAACAAACTGAGATGATGAAGCCAAGTACCTTGATTGCATTTTTGTTTTGCCTGCCTACATGAAGTCGTCCTCCCAGTCCTCGCTCCGGTTCTGGTTGCTGGAGGCCTCGAGGTTCTCCTCGCGGAACAGCTCGTCGTAGGCGTGGTCCTTCTGCCACTTCTTCTCCTTGCGCTCCTGCGCGATGCGGGCGTTCTCCTTATTCTGGGGGACATGTCAGACAATGCGAACGAAAAGAAGGGAAGCGCCGCGGGCGGCATGCTAACTCACCCTTAGTTGCTGCGCGGCCTGGTCGCGGCGGCGCAGCTCCTTGAGGCGGTCCTCGCGCTCCTGCTGGAGGTCGGGCTTGCGCTCGACCTTTGTCTTGTTGAGGCGGTTGACGATTGGGTTCTCGCGCTGGGGGACGAGGATGCGCTTGACCTGGGGGCTGTTAGTCGGGGTGCTATTTGACTGGGCCGGGCCTGTGGGCGCGCGCACCTTTCGCGGCTCTTTGAAGGAGACCTGGCCGACGTCCATGCTGCCGTCCTTTTTGAGGTTGGACCACGGCGTGTAGATGATGGTGATGTTGTCCTTCTTGTTCCCTGGCAGGGGTCAGCATGAGGCTGGCGGGTTGAGCGCGCGGGCCGCGGGACGAACCCTCGATGGAGTTTGCCTTGGTCAGCTGCGCCAGGTCGACAAGGAGGTCTTTGTCGATGGCGTCCCAGGCCTCGCCCTCTGGGAGGCGGAGGTAGATGTGGGCGCTGGAGAGCTTGTCGACGTGGAACTGGGAGCGTCAGCGGGGGTGAGATGTGACATGTGAGAGAGGTGCGCCGCGTACCCTGGATGCGGTCAGTATTTCTTTCTGCGGTCATGGGTGAAGTGAAAGAGAGGGCGTACCAGACATCTTCCTCCCAGCCGAATTTGATCAGTTCCTCATCTGAAGGAGCGGGTCAGTCTTCTGGCGTTGAGGCCTTTCGGTGAGACGCACTCTCGAATTTGTCTTTGCCGACATAGATGTGGGCGGAGGGGGTGACCACCGTTGAGGTGAAGTAGTAGACCATGGCGGCGGCGGCAACCGGGGAAATTTGAAGATAAGAAATAATTCAATCGTCAGTCGCGGACGGCCTCTCCCTGCGATGGCGGGAGGCGGCAATGAGGACTCTGGGCTCCAGGCGTGGCTCACTGCGCTGTTCGTGAGATCGGGATGCGTCGTCGGAGGCGGGGCGAAAAATAATTATGGCGGGGGCGGGGACCATCTAGGGTACTCGTGTGCTAACTTCTCGACACATTGATCGGCACGATAGATGCTAAGGGTGAGGTACTGACTGACAAGTCTCTCGGTGAGCGCTCGGTGTAGCCCCTGATTCCTCAATCTGGATCCAAAGGGCCCGGAAACAGGCGACAAAGCCTTGGAGGCTAGAACTTTAGCTGCAGGTATTAGTGCTTGAAGATACTAACACGAGAGCTGGCTTGCAGATGATCCTCTTTCATGCATGTTGAGGGCTAAAGACAATGTCTTAACCCCTGCTCTGAAGCTGTTGATGATGCCAGTGGATGAATTACAGCCACTAGAAGGAACAGTCCACGATGGAATCAATATTGGGACAAGAGCCTGCTGGTACTAATATGGACCTTCGCCTAGATCTTGTAGCGACGGAAACTCACACTCCAGACACATCACCCTCCGGTCCCTCGTGCTCAGACGCCTTCCGGCAACCCTTCAAGTCTCTCATTGCATTTTTCAAGCAAAGTTCCATCTCTCAGGACCAAATACCAACCTTCAAAATGGGATCAGACGACGAGAAAGGCCGCTCCAGCCGCGAAATCCAGCCCGCCCTTGGCTCCCCGACCTTCGCAGACGTTGAAGACCCTCACCCGCGCCAGTCCACCACCGAAGTCTGCATCCGCTTCCTCTTCGCCATCTTCACCATCGCCAGCGTCCTGCTCTTCATCTCCGCCGTCCTCTCCTACCACGACGGCGACTTCATTCCGCCCGCTGTCGTCTTCGGCTTCGCAGTCACATGCTTCGCCCTTTTTTCGCTGCTCAGCACCGCGCGCTGCTGGGTCTTCCTGCGCGCCAGGATGCCCGCCGTCCCCGGAAACAGGCGTCACGGATTCCGAAACTCGGGAGACTTCACGGGCGGGCGGAGGCTTGCGGATGTAGGGGGGTGGCAGGGCTTCTGGGTCAGTGATACGCCGACGAAGGTCGGGGTCATCGTCAACGGGGTCGTGGACTGCGGGAAGTCAGTCGCGGGGCTGTTCAGGAGGCGGCGGCCGGGTCGTTTTGGAGAATCTCATGATCTGGGGAAGGAGGAGGAGGCGTATGGTACTGCCGAGGCTCGGGAGACGTCCACGCCCTGCGACGGCGGCACAACCTACGGTCAAGGCCAGTCCTCGAAGACGCGGATCCTCGCCAGGACCAAGTACGAACAGGTCCCGAGCGGGATCGAGAGAGTCTACCAGAAGGAAAAGGAGCTGGTCGCCATGACTCTGCCGAATTCTTCCACCGCCCCGTCATCGAAATCGACATCTCGCGCCAGGGACGCAGTCAGTAACACGCGTCCCACGATCCAAGTCAACGATGCCATGAACCCGTACGCGCCACACACCTCGGACGCCCAGCTGGCCGAGCTCGCGAGGAAGAAGTTCACGTCCGACTCGAAGAACTACTTCCGGCCTCATTCCGCTGGTCCGAGGGGGCGAGACCTCGCGCCACAGGCGGAAGAGCGAGAGGTCGTGGCCAGGAGCACATCGCACGCCACAGGCTACCATCGCCAGCCAACTCTGCCTTGGGACCAAGAGCGAGAGAATTCGACGAGGGGCCAGTCTCAAGCCACAAGCTACCGTCGGGGGCCTATCCTCCCGTGGGAAGAAGAGCGAGAGCGATCGACGAGGGGCATACCTCATGCCGCCAGCTCTCGCCGAGGCCCTACTAGTACTCTCCCGTGGGAACAAGAGCAAGAGTGTTTGAACAGGGGCTCATCCCACGCCGCCAGCTACCGTCGCGAACCCCCCCTCTCACAGGAGGAAGAGTGCGAGAATGCCCTCCAAGACTATGCATCTCACCGTGAACAGGCGGAGGCCCAGGTTCAGCAGCGGGGAAGGCAGGAATATCGTTTCAATCGGTAGATTGCTCTGACCGACTGTTGATGGGATATTTCAAGATTGCAATTATCGAATTGGGAGGGCAACGTTGGATTTGTTGGGATTACTAGAACAACCGAGGTCGGACTTGCTTGCAGAACAGGGGAAGGCGGGGAAACTGTCTTCATTCATGAGTGTCAAATTGAACCAATTTCATTACAATAACTCCATCGCACATCGATCCCTAATACGCCACCTGTGTGCTGAGACCGTCAAGCTCGCGAGCCCAGCAGCGATGTTGAGCAACGGCGTAGAAGAACTGCTCGAGGAGCCCCTTGCCGTTCTTGACAATCTCCACCGTCTCCTTGAAACTGTGCGCCTCGGCGTTCTTCAGAGTCACAACACCGTAGGACTCCTGGACGTCTCCTAATGAAATGGTGACCTCGGGCAGGGCGATCGCCTTGTTGACCAGGTCGACGGCCTCGCCCGTGGCGGCGATGGCTTTGAGATGCCCGAAAGCCTCGCGGATCCAGTGCATGGCGCGACCGCTCTTGGCGAGGGTCTTGCAAGACTCGGCACCGCCGGGGATGAAGAGGGCGTCGAACATGGTCGAGCGCTGTCCCTCCAGATGATGAGCCGGAACGACGCCGTTGCCAGGCTTCTTCTCCACGCCGGCCGGGTAGATTTCCGACCGCCTCGCCCCGATCACGAAGGGCAGGGCACTGGCAGCGGTGATGGCGGCCTTTGCCGCGCTGAATGCGGCAGTATCGTAGCCATCGGCGATGATGATGGCGATTCGGCGGCTGGCAATAGTGGGGGTCTCGGGCAAAAAGTCGAACTGGCTCAGACCCTTGGCTTTCTTGCCGTGGTTAGCCTTGCCCGCCTTGTCAGGAATAGGTCCGCCGACCTGCTCGGCCACGGACTGGGCGAGTGCGAGGTCGATCTCAGACAGGCGCTGTACCAGTCTCTCGTAGACGATCGGGTCGTCGCAGTGGTCGAGCTCAAACGAGAAGGCGGAGATCATATGGTTGCGCTCCACCTCGGACATGCTGTTGACGAAGAGCTGAGCTTGGGAGTGGTACTCCTTGAATTTGGGGCTCTTGGTGCGAGCCTTGATGCCGGCGACTTTCTGTGCGTAGTCGATGTAGCCCCCTTCCTCTACCGAGGCCGGCGGCACGGCCGAGTGCCGGTTAGGCCAGTAGTTGATGTTGCCCTTGGTGATGGTGTGTCTCATGGCGCCGTCCCTGTTGAAGTTCATCACAGGGCAGACAGGCTTGTTGATTGGAAGCTCTTGCCAGTTGACGCCGAGTCGAGACAGTTGCGTGTCGGCGTAGGAGAAGTTGCGGCCCTGAAGAAGGGGGTCGTCCGAGAAGCCGATACCCGGGACGAGGTGGCCAGTGCAGAAAGCGACCTGCTCGGTCTCGGGGAAGAACTCATCGACGTTGCGGTTCAACTCAAGCTCGCCGATGTAGCGAACGGGCACCTGGTCTTCCGGCCATACCTTGGTAGCGTCCAAGATGTCAAATTCGAAGTCATGCTCTCGAGACTCGGGCAACACCTGAATCCCGAACTTCCATTTGGGGTACGCGCCATTCTCGATGGCCTCCATGAGGTCCTTGCGGTGGAAGTCAGGGTCCTGGCCCGCCAGCTTGAGAGCTTCATCCCAGACAAGGGAGTGCACTCCGAGTTCTGGTGTGAAGTGGAACTTGACAAAGTGTCGTTCGCCCTTGCTGTTGATCAAGGTAAACGTGTTGACGCCGAATCCCTGTTGCATGCTACCCAGGGTCAGTCGAGGGGCCGAAGAGAGGTGAAATGGTCTCTTACCGATAGGACCGAGGAATGGCACGGTCGGACATGGCCCAGTGGAACATGTGGGTGGCTTCTTGATGGAGGAACTGGAAGTCCCAGAAGTTGTTGTGTGCCGACTGGGCCTGGGGGACCTCGTTGTGAGGTTCCGGCTTTCCGGCATGGATGACATCCCTAGACTTAATGTTAGCCAGCGAAAGGATCAAAAGGGCCAGCAGAATCTAACGGGAATTTCGAAGCGTCCTGAATGAAGACTACGAGATGTTAGCGTTCCTCTGAAGATATGGGACAATCGAAGATAGACGTACAAACAGGGATGTTGTTGCCGACAATATCCTGGGAACGTGTAAGTGATACACTCCAAGCTCACATGTGGACGAATCATACCCAGTTGCCTTCTTGCGTGTAGAACTTGACCGCAAAGCCGCGGACATCACCTAGATTGTGGGTTAGCAGCGGTTAGGATGTCAGGGACGCAGACATATGTCGACTTACGGACGGTGTCGGCACTACCCCGGCTGCCGAGGACGGTAGAGAAACGGACAAAGACGGGCGTTTCCCGGCTGGTGTCGGTCAAGACGCCGGCCGAAGTGACGTCGGCCGCGCTCTCGTACAGCTTGAAAGTTCCAAAGGCACCGGTGCCGCGGGCGTGGACGACGCGCTCGGGAATACGCTCGTGGTCGAAGCGGTGGATCTTTTCACGGTTGAAGTGGTCCTCCAACAGCATAGGACCGGTGTGGTCCTCGCTGACGACCTTCAGCCAGTCGTCATTGTTGTTCTGCTTGACGCCGTAATCGGTGGTGATACGAGACTTGTCGTTGGCCTCCTTCATGCCGGCCTCCAGCTGAGAGACCTTGTCGTTGGAGCCCATGACGGCTTGCTTGACGGATTCAGGAATGAACTTAGATGCCATTGACGAGCGGGAGAGTTATGGACGGGCAGAGATTTATCAAATTATCCCAGAAAACCTAGCGGGGGAAGAAGAGGTTGAAAGGGAACGGGAAAGAGGGGCCTTAGGTCTATAAGGCAAGAGCGCAGCACAGCAGCACCGCAGCTTCCCCAGCCGACGGGATGCGGAACTTGGAATCATTGGAAGCGGATGCCACGGCACCGGAACAGATCCAGCGAGGAGACATAATCACAAATGATCCGATTCGTCCGATTTTTTTTGACTTGAGTAGCCCGGATACGGGGAGCGGGGAGTCGGTGTGTCGAGACTGCGAGATCGAGTATCGATATCGCCATCTTGATGTCACTCAGCGTGTTTTGCCATGTGCCGGGTGTCACCAACGGGAGCTTTGGTCCGCCGCAGCGGGAGCTTGGGTGATGTGACAGGGGTAGCTAACAGCACTACGCCAGACCTGGCTTAGTGTCGAGGACCTTTTCCCCCACCGTCCGTCATCACAGAAGCAGCATCTCCGATCACGATGCTGGAAGTGTGGCGTAGTCGTTCTTCTCTGCAGCATCCTCATTCTACCTATCGCCCAAGTCGTGAACCACTCGTGCTACGACAGATCGCGCGGGAACTGGCCGCCTGGCTAGCAGTGCCAAGCAGTCACGGCATACACGTCTGGAGCCAGCGCGGAGACAAGACGGAAGGCGCTGCTCTCCAGACAGGTCCACGATCTCAAAAGCGCAATCCTCAAAATGAGAAGGTATAGGATTGAACCGCAGCATGAGCTTCGCTTGTATCCTTCAACGTTTGGCTATTGCCGGCTCTCCCGAGGGCTAAGATGTTTGGCTGGGGAATAGTTCAGGGCAGAAGCTGTAAGAGAGGAATCGTCCAAAACAATGGGACGACGGCAGGTCGACGTCATCGGCGACCGTTCCTGCTCTTCCGAGAATATCCACTTCACTTCTGCCTCTTAACAAGTCTCGCAGCATGCGCCGTCCATTTAAACCGTCAATCAATACACGTAGAAAAGTCCTTGGCCACTATACCACCTCACCTACAGCTCGAGGCTCTGCCGAACTCACACCAAATCTCCATTGCCCATCATGCCCGGCGAGGTTATTGATCGCCCGAATCCCCCGCCTCTACCCTCGAGGCTCCCCGATGACATCCTCAAGCTGGCAGTCAAGCCTGAGCAGAAGCCTCTGGATGAAGATGTCGCCAAATCTCTAGTGAATTTTCAGAATGCCGCATGCTACATCGCGGCGGGTGAGCGATCTACTATCCAACCGCCTTTACCCCACTAACACCCCCAAGCAATGATCTTCCTCCGGGACAATGTTCTCCTGGAATCTGAACTACAGTTTGACCACGTCAAGCCTCGCCTCCTCGGTCACTGGGGAACCTGTCCCGGCCTGATTCTCGTGTGGTCGCATTTGAACCTCCTCATCCGGAATCATGACCTCGAAATGATCCACGTCGTGGGGCCCGGCCATGGTGCTCCCGCTGCATTGGCAGCTCTCTGGCTGGAAGGGTCACTGGAGAAGTTCTATCCGGGAGAGTACGACGTTAGCAAGGAGGGCTTGTCTAAACTCATCACGCGGTTCTCCGTGCCAGGCGGATTTCCCAGGTTCGTCAGAACCGCATCCGCAGACGTGGCAGAATGACTAACAAAGAGCAGCCACATCAACTCGGAAACTCCGGGCTCCATCCACGAGGGCGGCGAGCTGGGCTACGCCCTGGGCGTCTCCTTTGGTGCCGTCATGGATAACCCAGACCTCATCGTGACCGCCGTCATCGGTGACGGCGAGGCCGAGAGTGGCCCGACAGCCGCGTCAGTATTTCGATTACCTCTAGGAAAGCACGGTAGCTGACAGCCGCAGTGCATGGCACGCCATCAAGTACATCGACCCCAAGGAGTCGGGGGCCGTCATCCCCATCCTACACGTCAACGGCTTCAAGATCAGCGAGCGCACCATTTACGGGTGCATGGATGACAAGGAGATCGTCTCCCTCTTCTCCGGCTACGGGTACCAAGTGTGCATTGTCGATGATCTGCCCAACATCAACGTGCAGCTGGCGAGCGCCTTGGAGTGGGCCCTCGCCGAGATCAAGAAGATCCAGAAAGCGGCGCGTTCCGGCGAGCCGCTGGCCAAGCCGCGATGGCCCATGCTGGTCCTGCGCACGCCGAAAGGATGGAGCGGCCCGAAAGAGGTCGACGGCCAAATCGTCGAGGGGTCCTTCAAGGCGCATCAGGTGCCCCTGGCGAATGCCAAGTCGGACGATTCTCACCTGCAGCACCTGAAGGACTGGCTATCGCACTACGAGATCGGCACGTTGTTGAAGGATGGCAAGCCAAACGACAGCATTATGCGGATCATTCCTCCGGAGAGCAGCAAGAGGTTGGGTCAGGTAAAAAAGACGTATGATCCGTACATTGGCCTCGAGCTCCCCGACTGGCGAGAGTTCACCGTGGAGCCCAACAACCAGGAGAGTGCCATGAAGGTCACGGGCGCCTTTTTGAAGAGAGTCATGGAGAAGAACCCGAAGTCCTTCCGTATGTTCTCGCCTGACGAGCTCGAGAGCAACAAGCTCAACGCCGTGCTGGAGTACACCGGACGCAACTTCCAATGGGATGAGTTTTCGAGAGCCAATGGCGGAAGGGTCATTGAAATTCTCTCCGAGCACTGCTGTCAAGGTATGTTAAGAGCGCGCGGTCCGAAAAGGGGCCATTTGCTAACTGCAGCAGCTTTCATGCAAGGATATACCCTCACCGGTCGCGTCGCTCTCTTCCCTAGCTACGAGTCGTTCCTGGGCATTGTCCAGACAATGATGGCTCAGTACTCCAAGTTCAACAAGATTGCCCGGAGCATGAAGTGGCGAGGCGACCTTGCTTCGATCAACTACATCGAGACCAGCACCTGGACCCGGCAGGAGCACAACGGCTACTCGCATCAGAACCCAGGCTTCATCGGATCCGTTTTGAATCTGAAGCCAGATGCAGCCAGGGTACGTAGCTCGCCCATAAAACCCCAACTGCATGCGACGACAGAAGAAGGAAAAGCGTTGGGAGCGGATTTCCATGTGTCTCTGCTAACATTGCCATAGGTCTATCTCCCGCCGGATGCCAACTGCTTCCTGAGCACCGTCCACCACTGCCTCAAGTCCAAGAACTACGTCAACTTGATGGTGGGCTCCAAGCAGCCGACGGCCACGTACCTAAGCCCCGAGCAGGCCGACAAGCACTGCCAGGCGGGCTCCTCCATCTGGGACTTTGCATCCACGCCACTAAAGGACAACGAGCAGCCCGACGTCGTCCTCGTCGGCATCGGTGTCGAAGTGACCTTTGAAGTGATCAAGGCGGCCGAGCTTCTCCGCACCTTGTGCCCGGCGCTGCGGGTGCGCGTGATCAACGTGACCGATCTCATGGTCCTGATCGCCGAGTCGCACCATCCCCATGCCCTCAAACGAAAGGAGTTCCTCGACATGTTTACGGCCGACCGCCAGATCGTCTTCAACTACCACGGCTACGCCGTCGAACTGCAGGGCTTGCTGTTCGGGCGACCCGGCCTCGACCGCATGAGCATCGACGGGTACAAGGAGGAGGGCAGCACGACGACGCCTTTCGACATGATGCTCCTCAACGGCGTGAGTCGGTACGATGTCGCCAAGAAGGCGCTCAGGGGTGGCGCTCGCTTTAACGAGCAGGTGAAGCAGGGGCTCGACGAGAAGTTCCGCACAATTGACGAGGAGATCAAGAAGGTCCGCAAGTTCATCATGGACGAAGGCAAAGGTGAGTACCTCCGTGAGCTGGTAGCGTGAACTTGCATGTTAACGACTCTCAGACCCGGATGACATGTACGACTCCCCGCGGTTCAGCGACAAGTAGAAAGAAGCGGGTTCGGCAGCGGTAATGAGCATATGTTGCAAGACGGAGCGATACACTATAGAACGATAGAACGATGTAGCGAAATCATGAACTCTTTGTTTCTATACACAGCCTCGGGGGTATTATTATGCTGGTCCGTCTAGCAAGCGCGGCGTCTCCGATCTACATGCAGGCGGCACCGTCGATGCCGAGCACCTTGCCGTTGATCCACTCGCCGTCCTGGGATGCCAGGAAGCAGGCGACGCGGGCGATGTCGATGGGGAGGCCGACGCGGTGCAGCGGCGACCAGCCGGCGGCGTACTCGTCGACCTCCTCGTTGCTCAGGGTGTCGCCGCCGGGGATGTACTCGCGGCACACGGCGTGATACATGTCTGTGCGGATGCCGCCGGGCGCGACGGCATTGACGGTGATCTTCTTGTCGCCAAAGTCTGGAAAGGTCAGTACGGTCCAGACACACCTCGACGAGCGAGGCACAGGGGCAGGAAGTCAACTCACCAATGGCCATGCAGCGCACAAAGGTCTCAATGGTACCCTTGGAGCCGGAGTAGACGGCATGGCGCGGCACGCCCTTTGCCTGACCCGTGATGGATCCCATGAGGATGAGGCGCCCGCCGACCTCGAGGTGCTTGTACGCCTCGCGGGCGACGAAGAACTGGCCCTTGGTGTTGATGGAGAAGACGCGGTCGAACTCCTCCTCGGTGACGTCCTTGACGTGCCCGAAGGAGACGACGCCCGAGTTGGAGCAGACGATGTCGAGGCGGCCGAAGGCGGCGACGGCCTGCTCGAAGAGGGAGACGATCTCGGGGACGGAGGCGACGTTGGCGCGCAGGGCGACGGCGTCGGAGCCGGACTTCTTGATGGCGGAGACGACTTCCTCGGCGTCGGCGGTGCTGTTGGCGTAGTTCACGATGACTTTTGCGCCGCGGCGGCCGAGCTCCAGGGCCATTTCGCGGCCGATGCCGCGGCCTGAGAAGAGGAGTGGTAGTTAGGGGAGGTTGTCCGTGGGGATGTCCGGGGGAAGAAGACGTACCTGCGCCGGTGACGAGGGCGACTTTGCCCTCGAGGGAGGCGGAGGCCAGGCCCAGGGGGCCGGGGACCCGGGTGTAGTCGGTGGTCTGGCCGTTGGTGGTGGCGGGCATGTTGGCGGTTGCGTGCTTGGGAGTGGAGGTGGTGGTAGTTGTGGTGGTGCTGTGAGCGAGTTGGTGAGGTGATGAGGCTGTACTAGAGTTGTGTTGTCGAGTGTGATGGGTCATGAGCATCGTTGAGGGCGCCGAGCGACACTTGTTATATATCGACTGTCCTCACTCTCGTTCTGCTTGCAGGCCGTCGAGTCGAGTCCGGTGCCGTACGGGTCGGCCGTCCGGACGGCCGTGGAGAGGCCGTAGCTGAGAAAAAAGTCATGGCGGCCGGATGTCCGTGAAACCAGCATGTCGACAAGGGGGACGTGCTCTGCCCGTCGCACTTCTGAGCATTCACCGGGACCTGGGGATGGAGCCTCGGGCCCGAGAGCAGTTTCGTCTGCGATGGGATGTTTCCTCGAGTCGTTCAGTCGGGGGAGGGCTCGGCATCTGGCGGCCGGACTGTCATCGTGGCTTTTTGCCAAGCTGGGGAGCCCGGAGAAGGGACGGACAGATGAATGATGAAGCGACGAACCGCGGCCTGGGCATCTTTTCCTTTCCTTTTCTTTTTTTCTTCCATCTCTCAGCTGGGGTGTTGGTGTTTGTTCATGTTTGTTCACAGGTCATGTCGGTTCCCGTGGTGTTGAGGTGGTTGAGATGTGCCCGGTCGGCGAGTCTTGGCGGTCGGCCATCTCAGGTCTCAGCTGGGATTCTCACCGCTCAACCGAAGGCAACCCATTCGAGCGGGATTGAGTTGGCGAGATGCATTGGCGATCTCACAAGTGCCGAGTCCCCTGTATGTCGAGTCAAATCTCCAATACCTGCAGGCATACGTCCTTTGAATGAGCCTCTGGACGAAGGGATCTTGGCCCCCAAGAAC
Source organism: Furcasterigmium sp. R96-07A1 (assembly GCA_037042015.1). Taxonomy (NCBI): domain Eukaryota; kingdom Fungi; phylum Ascomycota; class Sordariomycetes; order Glomerellales; family Plectosphaerellaceae; genus Furcasterigmium; species Furcasterigmium sp. R96-07A1. The sequence continues at coordinate 308,627 of JAXQJP010000326.1, read as the reverse complement.
TCAGAGCATACGCCAGGCCTCGCATGCTTCTCCTCAAAGAACATGTCCTCGCACATACAAAGCACAACGTAGACCTCATTTCCCACTGCCTCGATCCTGGACGGGCCTCATCTCGTTCCCAGCTTGCCAGGTTGGTGCTGACCCTCATGCTGACGGCAGGGCTGACAACAGTGATGACCATCCTTGCACAGCCTGAGCCAAGCTGCCCCCTTCTTGGTGGCGATGGGGTTTAGCGTGGCTTATTTTTGGAGCAGCAAGTGGGCTTCAACTGTCAGATGCATCGAACTTCCCTCCATCATCATCGAGCATCTTCTGTCTTCTGTCGTCCTGCATGCCTCGACTTGTCGTATCGAGGACACGGCCAGTACGTCGACGAGATGGACAGCTCAGCTCTGGCAATGCCTTGGATGGATTCGATGGCGCACTGCCACGGCTGACTTGAGCGTTGATTTGGAATGCTCCAAGAGCCCAGCGCAAACACGATGCTACAACTACAATGGCCCGCCTCCCTCACCTCGTGATGCCAACATTGCACAAAGAAGACCGGCACACTGCATCTACTAATAAGCCCCAAGTCTGCTCCCCGTCCCCCTTCCAGGCAAAGATATACGGTCTCATGCAGGAAATACGCCACTGGCACCGCGGTCGCCGAGCCTGATCTCACCGGCACCTCGTCCTGCACAATTCCTCCCGCCCATCCCGACGCAGCACGCCTCTTCCCTTGGGTCGCACAAGCTCCTTCGCCTTCTCCGGGGACTTGGCTGCCGATCGCTGAGCCGACGCAGAGGTACTGCCACCCTGGGCGCCGTCCTGACTGGTGAATAACCCGGTTCGCCGCGGCCCCCCGAGCAACGTGGTCCAGACACCTGCATTCCTCATAAACGTCTCACCAACGCAAACAGTCGAGGTCCCGCTTCACATTCCTCGAGACCTCCCCCGCTGCCAGACGTGAATCAGAACTTGTGACGTCCACCTGCGACCTCGCTGCTGCCGGTATCCGACCTGCTGGACCCTGACATCGACTCACCAACACATCTCGCCCGAGGGGGACCTTCACCACCATGCCGGCAGACCACCTGACCGACCTGGGCCTCTCGTGTCCCGACGGCGGCGACTTCTACGTCTGCGGCGGCAACTCGACAGAGTTCATCGGGTGCTGCACATCGGACCCCTGCTCAGACGGCGCCGGCGACTGCCCGACCCGCAACCTGAGAGCATCGTCCTTCTCACCGGACCGCTACGCCAACATCCCCGCCCAGAGCTGCGACGACAACCGCCGCGAGAACGTCTGGTACACGTGCGCAGACAACTCGCCGCCCTTTCTCGGCTGCTGCGCCAGCAACCCCTGCGGCGAGGGTTGCCCGAGGGACCACCTCATCGCCGCCGTGCTATCAGACGACGACGTCAACCGGCTCGCCTTTCTCGAGCCAAATTCCACCAGTCCCAGCGGCTCAGCAACGAGCACTCCGTCTACAACACCGACATCATCGCCCTCCTCCGCGCCGGAATCCTCGTCTTCGGGCCTCGGAACAGGCGCCATCGCCGGCATCGCCGTCGCAGGCGCCGCAGCACTCCTCATCATCATCGCCCTGCTCTGGTTCTGCCGGCGACGAGCCCTCAAGAAGCGCGCCCAGCAGACGCCCATGACATACCACGGCAGCATGCCCACGAGCCCAGCATACCCCGGCATGCGAGGTGCGTACCCTACATCTCTCCCCAGACGTGCAATGCTAACACGGCCAGACTCCCACATGAGCGCCGCCACAACAGCGATACCGCACTCGTACCACACGACGCCCACGTCGCCAGACTTCCCCAAGACGTACGCGCACTACGCGCACCCACATCAGCACCAGCACCAGCACCAGCAGCAGTACCCGTCCAGCCCGCCGCCGCACTCGGTCTACTCGCAGTTCACGGACGGCGAGGGCGGCGGATACCATGCCAGGCACGTCAGCCAGATGTCCGGCGTCTCGGGCATGACGGAGCAGCAGCAGCACCAGGCGCTGTTTCCCGTGTCGGAAATTGATGGTGTTGAGAGGGAGGCGCCGCGGGTTGAGTTGCCTGCTACGGAAGTGAGCACGAAGCGGTAGGGGGTGAAGGGAGTGGGTTTATAGACTGGTGGATGCCTGGCTTTTGCTGGGCTTTGGTATATATTACATAATGCTTGAACATTATTCTTTCTATTCTTGTTTCGGGATCAGCGGCAGTGGGACCATGTCGTTGTGACGGTGTGAGATGGGTGGCTTCAATCTCAGGGGTTCCGTCAGGGGTTCCGTCTCACCGCATCGAACAACTCGGCGAAGATGTCCTGCTCGAATCTCACTATTACCTGAAGGAAACGGGAATGTGGCAGGATCCGGCAGTGTTGAGACTGCTGAAGTCGGCGTCCAATCCATATTGCATCGGATCAGGGCACGACTCACTCATGCATCTCAACCTCGGCATCCCAGAGCACCCGAAGCTCCGAACATTTGATGAAAGCCCAACTCGCTGCCCCAGCGATGCATTCCACAGCTCCCTCGTTGCAGAGGCCTAATGGGAGTGGAACACACAGGTCTGGATCAAGAGACACTCGGAGCATGCTCTCATGGCGAGAGAGTGGGAGTCGAGAAAGGCAGACATCCGATTCATTCATGTAAGGCCAGGCGAGTCCATCGGCGAGGGCCCCTCCCAGATGCTGCGAAGCTCTTCTAGCTCGAACACGGCTTTGTCTTGCCACGCTGATTTATCTCATTTGCATCATGCCTCGTGATAACATGGGTATGTAAGCCGGCACTAGTCGAAATAGAAGCACAAACATACTATATGTGCCACTCGACGGCAGTCAGCCAATGCTTTCAACACAGGACGTATCGGCTGGCCTGTATCCTCAAATCTAGGACACTAAAAAGCGAAGCCAAGATAAGTGAGCAACATTGGTTGATGAATCATGTATTGGCCCGAAGAGACATACGACATCAACTACGTTGCAGCCCGAAGTGACCAGTCGATCCCTTGCCGGAACCCACGAGGAGGACACACAGCTGCACGAACGGTGCCCTATCCAGACTCCAAGCCCACTCCCTAAGCAGCAGACTTGCCACGCTCCTCGATTGTCGTGCTCTCCAGCGTTCCCTCCGCGGGCCCATCGGCGAGCTGCTTCTCCACGGCGGCCGTGGCCCTCTCGTTGTAGTCCTTGTCCTCGAAGACTGTGTGCCCCGTTAGCGTCCGCCTCACTCGAAATAGATGATGTTGTGCACTCACGGAAAGCCAGCTCCTCGAGCGTGCGCTTGTACGTCTCGGGGTAGAACCAGAATATGAACGACAGCTCGAAGAAGATCCAGCCGCAGTAGATGGCGAAGTACTTCCAGTCGATGGCCGTCAGGGCGAGCGGGTTGACGTTTGTCGAGAAGAAGCCGGCCAGCTTGCCCCAGATCTGCATGACGCCCAGGCCGCGCGTGCGCTGCGAGTAGGGCCAGATCTCGACGAGGTAGGCTGCCACATGTTAGCGAAGGTCTCCAGGGGAAGCAAGGGTCAAAGTGAACTCACTGTACGTCAGCGCGTTGTTGCCCATGTTGTAGCACGGCGAGTAGGCAAAGTAGAAGAAGAGCGCGGCGATGGCGGCCTGCTGGTTGTGGCCGTCGCGGTCCTTGGCGAAGCGCAGGCGCTCGAAGGAGACGGTCATGCCGATGAAGACGAGGCTGCTCTGTCAGTACGGAAGCAATGAAAGTAGAAGATGAAGGGCGCGGACTCACAGCATGCCGGTCGCGGAGATCATGTACATCCAGCGGCGCCTGAACCTGGTGATGATGAGGGCGAGGATGGTCGCGTTCATGAAGCCCCAGCACTGGTTGGCGATGTTGATGCGCGACTTTGCGTAGGCGCTCGTGTAGCCCATCATGTCGAAGAGGAGGTTCGAGTAGTAGCCCAGGAGCGTGTTGCCGGACATTTGCGTGAACCTGGCTTGGGTCAGCATTGCACGTTGCCCTCTGTTTGGAGTGTGGCGGCAATGAGAGCACTTACAAGCCGATGAAGACGGTGATGAGGACGCGGCGGCGCATGCCGTAGGTGCGCAGGAGGTCCATCCACGACTGCTTGGACGCGGCCATCTCCATCTTGATGGTGGCCTTCATCTGGGCCATCTCGGCCTGGACGAGGAGGGAGTTCGGGTCGCCCTCGGCGTGGTACTTTGTGAGGATGGCGTGGGCCTCGTCGTCGCGGTCGTGGCTGATGAGGTACCTAGGGCTCTCCGGGAGAAGGCTTCACGGGTTAGCTGTCCTGTCATGCATCTAGATCGAGCTGGCGAGGGATGCTCACAAGACGGTGGCGATCTGGAGGAGCGAAGGGCAGATCTGCAGCAGCGAAGGGATGCGCCAGCTCCAGTCGTCGGAGATCTCGACGGTGGCGAGCGAGATGGCGCAGGCGACGATGGAGCCGATGAACCACGAGGCGTTGAAGAGACTGGTGAGCACGGCGCGCTCCTTGGGGTGGCCGAGCTCGGCGATGAGGCCGGCGCCCGAGATGATGGCGAAGACGATGCCGACGCCGAGGATCATCCTGGAGACGATGTACATGCCGATGTGCTGGGAGAAGCCCTGCATAATGGCGCCGACGACCATGATGAGGGACCCGAGCATGATGGACCAGCGACGGCCGTAGCGCTGGTTGAACCAGGGCGCGATGGGCACGCCGAGGATCGAACCGAGCTGGTAGCACGACGAGATGAAGCCGAGGATGCCGGGCTCGATGGACGGGTTGCCGTCCTCGTTGAGGTATCCGTCTCCGAAGTCTGTTGCCTGTCAGTGGAGGCCGAGGCCTTGAGCCACGCTGCACATACATCTGTTGAAGTTGGGGGCTGTAGAGAGTGTTAGCAAGTCTTTTGACCTTTGTGATGACAAGCAAGGTCCTGGCACGTACAGAACTGGAGCGTGTTGATGAGCTGGCTGTCGAAGCCCGAGGTCATCTCGACACCCATGCAGCAGAGGAACAGCCAGATGTACATGTAGCGCAGGTTCGGCTTCTTGTAGAAGGGGACCTTGTCCTCGTTCACCAGCCGGGTGACGATGGGGTCGGCGGCGTTGCCAGTCTCGGGACCCATCTTGTCGCGCTGTCGTCGATGTATGCCGGGAGAGGGAGGAAGAGGCAGGTGTTGAGATCACCGGTGATGAGCATGGCCAGAAGTCGCAAAGGAAGTGCGGATCACAGGGTCATATATAACACGGCCAGTCGAACTCCTGCCGGCTTCTCCCCCCATGGGGTCGTAGGTTCCCTCGGCTATTGGAGGGAAATCCCCAGACCACCAACAAACACCATGGTATAGCAGAAACGAGGCTTGGCTCTGGAGAGATTTTGTCTACTCACGATCTCTCCTACCCCGCCCCGTGTGGTCATATCGATATTGACACTGTCCATCATGCCCCTGCGCCGGCCCGGCTACCGTGGCAGGGGCATATCCCCGCATCGAGACTCGGGAGTTGCCAGCGAAGCTTGTGTGGGCATGTCAGATCGAGCCGACGATTCGCCGGCAACACACTGGTACAGTATCGAAATTGCATCCATGGAGAGGATTAACACGGTGAAGTCAGGGGCACATGTGGGGAAGAAGCCAGAAGCAGGCAAGGCAAGCCGTGAATGCCAGGCGTTACCCATGGGGTTTGGACCTTTTTTTCATGGTTGCGGCCTTGGCCTGAGTGCATGGCATCAGCAGACCTGGTGGTGTATTGTGAAGCCACAGGGCCAAGGACCCCGGAATAGGCAGTCTGAAAGGGTGCGAGGTGAGTTCAAGCACCAGCCGAGGGCTTGCGATTCTTGTTCGTTGCCGATCCCCAGCCGCTCGGCGCCAGGTTGGGCCGAAGGAAGGCTTGCCGAGCCGGGTTCATGTACCGGCGTCAGCAATCATGGCCTATCACGAGCGCTGAGGCGCCCTCGGCAGGCTGGTTCCGCTGTTGTGCCACCATAGGGCTTGCTGTATTTCTCGAGAATGTACAGTGACGGTCATCGAGCTCATACGGTCTCACGCCGTGTTGTGATCCTCTGGCCCGGTCCCCCGGGATCAGAAGCACGCGAGCATGTCTTGACACGGTAAAGCTGGTCCGTCCGGTGTCATGGCAATGTTCACCTGTCGGAGATGAGTGGTCGGGCTGGGCAAGTCAGCGTAGCATCCAATGCTAGTCTGGCGTGGGCTTGAAGGGCGTGTCGACTGGTCCTCATCTGCGTCCCACGGGTTCGGGAAGAAAGTAACCGTGTATGGGGCGAGTTGAGATGAAGCCTGGGCGGATTGCGTGTCCCAAGGCGATGGAGCTCGCCTCGCTGCATCCGATAACGTGATACAAGAAAACTACGAGTGCTGAGACTGCAGCGGCCAGGAGATGAATCGCTCACCGGCCGTTACGTGAAGTCTTATTAAGCCTGCTGTAACACGCCGGTTCGCGTTGAAAAGGACCCGCCATTCGGAGGGGACGGGAGTTTAATAGTAAGCTTAAAGTGCCCTAACGGTTAATTCCCGACTCGGTGGAGACCACCGTCGCCACTCTCAGACTCGACACAGGAAGCATCTCGTTCGCCTCTCTATAAAGTCGACTTGACATGCACATCATCACTATTCATATATCGAAACCAGTCTCAAATCAGGCTAATATTCATAAAGGAGCCCTAATGACAGCTAACTAATAATCCAAAAGACCTCACGACTTGGCGTCCGCCTTCTCCGCGACCTCGGGCGGCGTGGCCGTCCCCGACGCCGGCCCCTCCCTCTCGCCCTCGACGACCTCGGGCGCACGCCTCCTCCTGCCCGTGAGGCCCAGCAAGTCCTTGCACATGGCCCTGGACGTGCGCGAAATGGTGCGCCTCGACTCCCACAGAGGCAGGATGATGATCATGCCGCTGCTGGCGAAGAGCCACATGATGCCGACGACGACCCAGCCCGTGAAGAAGCCCCGGCTGAAGATGTACTTGGACCCGAACATGGGCATCGGCCAGAGCACGAGGAACGAGAGCGTCAGGCCCAGGCACACCCAGCGCGCGATCTTGGCGGCCTTGTCGAGCTTGGCGCGCTCGTCGGCGGCGGCGGCGGCCGACGCGGTGGTCTCGAGGGGGGCGCCGCCGGGGACGCGCTCAGGGTCCACGTGCGCGGCGTCCGTGATCTCGCTGTCGTCGACCTTGCGGATGTCGAGCATCGACTGCCAGTCGTAGTGCTGGTGCTTGAAGGGCGGCACGAAGGTGAGGATGGGGACGAAGACGGCAGGCGACAGGAGGGCGACGACGTTGCCGATGAGCATGGCGTGGTTCGAGCCCGTGCTCTCGACGGTGAGCTCGCCGAACTCGACCTGCGCGGCCACGAGCCAGCCCGTCACGGAGCAGATGAAGCCGAGGATCGGGGAGAAGGTGGCCGCGGCCCACGACTGCCCGTCCCACAGGAGGGTGAGGGTGGCGGGGATGACGGCGGACGAGAGCATGGTACCCATGAGCAGGTAGAGGTAGCCCATGCTGATGCCGATGTAGTACAGGAGCGTCGCGAAGGCGCCCATGAAGAGGGCAAAGGCGGTCATGCTGATGTAGTTGATGCGCATCAGCTGCTTGCCCGTGGCCGACGGTCTGAAGTACATCTTGAACACGTCGTACGTGCAGATGGATGAGATGGAGATGAGTTCGGACGAGTACGTGCTCATGATGGCCATGAAGGCGAGCAGCAGCGTCGCCACGGCGCCGCCCTTGCCCATGATGGCCACGGCGACGTTGGGGAGGACGAGACCGGCGGTGACGTCGGCGTCGGGCATGCGCTCGGGGTACGTGGGCCAGACGTCGTAGCGCTCGAGGCAGAGGCCGGCGAGACCCATGGTCGTGGCCGTGAGCCAGGGGACCGCGAACCAGCTGAGGCCGCCCATGATGTAGCCGGGCAGGGCGTCGACGGGCGAGGCCGAGATGGCCTTGTTGTAGTATCCGTTGTCGAGGAAGACGGTGGCGAAGTTTCCGGCAATGTTGATGACGAAGAACTCGCCGCCGCCCTTGGAGTTCATCGTCAGGTAGCTGCCGCCGGCGTTGCCCTCGAGGGGACGTTCGGCCGCGATCTCAGTGAGGATCTCCCAAACCCTGCCCGGCGATCCGAGGATGCCGTTGGTGGCGTAGATGACAAAGGCGAAGATGAAGATGATGACAACGATGACGAGCGCGTTGACGTAGTCCGTAATGACCGTGGCCTTGATTCTGTCGTGGCATTAGCGATGACCCTGGCGGTATGCTTCTCGACTGGGGTTGTACATACCCTCCAAAGAGTGTGTAGACGACGACACCGAGCGGGAAGATGAAGACAGTCGCAGCAGTAGGAGCGCCCTTTGGTTATGTTAGTATTTACTGGTCGACCGACAGTGGGTGGGGTAGCATACAGTTAGGTTCTCAATGACGGCGGCGCCGCCAGTCAGAAGCATGGCCGTGACCATGATGTTGGTGAAGCAGCAGAAGACGATGAAGACGCCGTGAGTGATGCCACCGTATCTGGCCTTGACGACCTCGAGGAAGGTATGGGCGTTGGGGGCTCTGCGCTTGAGCTCGATGGCGAGCGTCGCGAACAGGATGATCTGCACGGTGGCACCCGCGGCGTACCAGAAGGGACCGGACACACCACTGAAATGCTGTTAGCCACGATGTGCTCGCAAGGTCGGATCGAAAGGATGACATACTATCTGTAGGCCATACCCGTGCTCTGCAGGAGGGTAGCCGCCCAGGTCCATGTGGAGACGACGGAGGAGGCGATGAGGCCCGACTTGAGAGAGCGTCCCGCAGTAGTGAACATCTCCGAGGTCTGGAGTTCATAGTTGTAGCGCTTCAAGCTCCACGTGATGACGATCATGAAGACGGCGAAGAGGGCGCCGAGGCCGACAATGAAGCCGTAGCTAGTGACACGGTCAGCACGCGATCCTCCTCGAGAAAACGCCAAGACCGGCAGATGGGAGAAGTGCCGTACCCCACGCCCTGGTGAAGGATGGTCTCGGCCATGGTCGAGAGATCCGATGTATGCAAAGTATCTTGACCGGTTGCAAGTAAGACAATAGACCGTCGATCAGTCTTGTGTGTTGCCGTCCGTTGGAGCAGCCGAGTCGAGACGAAGGGATCCCCAAATCTATATACAAGTGACGTTCACACGTCGCTCGACTTGACCCGACACACGCGACAGGACGGGCCTGCAGGGCCTGGAACCCTGCCAGTGGCCGGCGGCGCATGGCCTTCGGTGCGATATGGCCCCCATCGGGCGTCATCCGGTTTGGTAACGAGCTGGATTGGCCAGTGTGGTGAGTCGCTGGGCCGGGGGCGAGACCGGCGAGCGCAGATCGGGGAGGTTTCTGGGGCGCCGCAGGACCGAAGGGCGGCGAGTGGCAGGCCGGTCCATGGCCGAATGAGACGAGGCTCGGCCGGGGGGAGCCAAGAGATAAGGCCAATTGCACGATTCAATGTGATAAAGCACCCCATGCAGCCGCACACAGGACCCGTGGGGACCCGGAGAACAAGCTCAACGGCATGGCTGGCGGACGCTAGGAGCCCTGCAAGATGGCCGAGCGGGCGTTTTTGGGGGACGGAGCCAGGGAGTTGAGGACATGACGATGGTGATCATAGCGGTAGAATGGTGACTGGGTCGCTCGCCCTTTGACCGAAGTAAAGGTCAGTACACATGCCTCTCATCCATGAACGTAGGCTCTTGATTGACCCGAACTAACCAGAAGAGCCTCTCTCCATCAATGCCATCCTCGCTCGAGGTGTACTTTGGGGAAGCATGTTGAAAAAAGTCAGCCCCAGACGCCAAAAGCCTCGTGGCTTGCAATGGCCGGCGGGCGGCGGGAGTCCCACGGGATGCCCCTGAACAACCCGATGCCGGGAGTGAGGAAGTGAGATGCAGTGGACCGTGGATGTCAGTGGGAAAAGATAAGGCTCCGTGGTCGTGGAGAGGAAGCACTGCGATTGGACATGCGCGACGAATGCCAAGAGACTACAGGGGCAGCTTATCATCCCCCAATCAGAGAGCAATTAGATCCCTTTTTTGTCGTCATTTCGACATGTCCGTGGAGCTTCGATATCGCCAAATCGAGAAACGTAACATGCGAAGACATGCTACAGATGTGGTGTTCTGCTCGCCATTTGTCTGCCCAATACCGGACGCTGCCGGGTTGATCTCGGGTGACCTGCTGTCATCACTCACATGCATCTTTTTGATGATTATGTGCGCATGCAATGACTACAGGCTACTATGTCTGCTGTTGCTCCTGTCTGCGGTTGCTGCCATTCGCAGCTGAGCTTTAGCCCCCACCCCACGCCAGGCACTGTTTCTGAATCCCGCAGGGCTGAAGTATCATGTCTTGCACCCTGAATAAAATTCAGCCCAAGTTTTATCAAACTTTAGTCCCCCCGCGTTGATGTCGCGTGCGCGAGCTAAGACCACGAGTTTCATTCACTTATCGCGGCGCCGGCGGCGACACGCCGATCATGTCGGGCTCAGATTCATGAGATATCCCGCTTGCCTGTGCCAGCCTCTCGACCAAGTAGTCCCTTGGCACCCCAAATGTGTGTCAATGCTGAGCCTGGATCCTTCATCACGTTGACAGCTCTGCTCTGGGGTCCACGTCCTTGACCCCCGCGCGACGGCGTACCAGGCCACTGGTACCTCATACAGTACTGCAGGGACCAATTCAAATCAACGACACGTGAAATCCATGCGTCGCTACTTGGCAAGCATGTCAAACCCAAGGGTCCATTTCAGCGTGATCCCTGATCATCGGTGTCTCACCGAGATCCCACACCGAGCTGATCGCGGCTATTCACCGAGGTGAGGAATGTGGCGTTACTGTTCCCGGCCAGCTTCGGCATTGGCGGGGTAAAATCTCGTACTCGACTCGAAAATATTGCGCCATCCCATGTGGCCACAACTCCTTCCTTCATCACAATAGTCTCGGATTGTTGGCATCGAGAACTTCAAATCCAATCCACCAGTCGAAGACCGCATTCTGTCCGACAACATCCCATCATGGGCGACATCAAGACCACCACCCCCACCCGGGTGGCCGCTACTGCCCTCTCCGCGACTGAGCTCATCGGCAACACCCCGCTCGTCCGCCTGAACAAGATCCCCCAGAGCCTGGGCATCGAGTGCGATGTCTACGCCAAGGTCGAGCTCTTTAACACAGGCGGAAGCGTCAAGGACCGCATCGCCCTGCGCATGATCGAGGAGGCCGAGAAGAGCGGCCGTATCAAGCCCGGCGACACCCTCATCGAGCCCACGAGCGGCAACACGTATGTGCCCCCGACATGATTCTTCCTCCTCCGCACCTGCTCACACATTTCAAACAGCGGCATCGGCCTCGCCCTCGTCGGCGCCATCAAGGGCTACAAGACCATCATCACCCTCCCCGAGAAGATGTCGGCCGAGAAGGTCTCCGTACTGCGCGCCCTCGGCGCCACCATCATCCGCACCCCCACACAGGCCGCCTGGGACAGCCCTGAGTCGCACATTGGCGTCGCGCGCCGCCTCGAGAAGGAGATCCCCAACGCCCACATCCTCGACCAGTACAGCAACCAGGATAACCCGCTCGCCCACGAGTACGGCACCGCCGAGGAGATCTGGGCCCAGACCGAGGGCAAGGTGACCGCCGTCGTCGCCGGCGCCGGCACGGGCGGTACCATCACGGGCCTCGCCAACGGCCTCCGCAAGCACAACAAGGACATCAAGATCATCGCCGCTGACCCCCAGGGCAGCATCCTCGCGCTGCCCGAGTCCCTCAACACGGAGCACGCCAACGAGGGGTATAAGGTCGAGGGCATCGGCTACGACTTCATCCCCGACGTGCTCGACCGCAAGATCGTCGACAAGTGGTACAAGACGGAGGACCGCGAGTCCTTCCAGCTCGCCCGCAGGCTCATCGCCGAGGAGGGCCTCCTCGTCGGCGGCAGCTCCGGCTCCTCCATGGCGGCCGCCATTCGCGCCGCCAAGGACCTCGGCCTCGGCAAGGGCGACACCCTCGTAGTCATTCTGCCCGACAGCATCCGCAGCTACCTGTCCAAATTCGCCGACGACGACTGGCTCGCGGCCAACGATCTGCTGCCCGAGGTCAATGGCCTCGAGGCCGCCGAGCAGACCACGGGTGCCGGCGCCGACGCCGCCGCCAAGCGTGACCCCCTCGAGGGCGAGACCATCCGCGCCCTGCGCCTCAAGCCCGTCATGTCCGTCGTCAGCACGAGCCCCTGCGCCGATGCCATCGAGATCCTGCGCGAGAAGGGCTTCGACCAGCTCCCCGTCCTCTCGCCCACGGGCGGCAGGCTCGTCGGCCTCGTCACCCTCGGCAACCTCCTCAGCTTCCTGTCCTCGGGCCGCGCCTCGGGCTCCAGCCCCGTCAGCGACGTCATGTTCGACTTTGGCCGTCTCGACGAGGTCGTCACCGACCCCCGCCAGATCAGCGACCACAAGCAGGCCGGCAAGAAGAGGCAGTTCGTCGAGATCACGATGGACACGCCCCTGACCGCGCTCAAGAAGTTCTTCGAGTGGAACAGCGCCGCCGTCGTCACCGACAGGGCCGCGGGCTCCGGCGCCGAGACGCTGTCCAAGCCCGTCGCCGTCGTCACAAAGGTCGACCTCCTCACCTGGATGGTCAGCAAGAAGCTGTGAGCGAGCGGGCGGGGCAAGGGCGAGGGATTGAGAGAGTCATGATCTACGAGACGGGACCGGCGTTGGGTAGCTTTCTTTTCGTAGGGCATTTAGCATAGATTTGGAGTCTCAGGTCGCATCAACAGGCCTTTTTTCCAGGGGTACCAACGGGACACGGTAGACTCAACATCTACTTCTGCAAGTAGGACAGACGGAAATAATGGAACATTCAGGACAGACCAGCCTCATGGAACATTCAACGCGTAACATTGCAGCGGGCAGCAAATTTTCTTGAATTATCATTATGTAGATGTGTTGTGCAGCAGATTGTGAAGCCACCCCCAGAATCACACCCGGTAGGCAATCCACTGCCACCACTTCTCGACGCCGGGGCCCTCCTTGCCGTTGGTGTTGCCGCCGATGACGTCGACATCGATGTTGAACTCGGACAGCTGGGAGAAGAGGAACTTCTTGGAGCCGTACTCGCCGAGCCAGTCGTCGCGCTCCTCGGAGCCGATCTCGTCGGAGCCGACGCCCGAGTCGAGGAGGCCGTGGGTCTTTGAGTTGCGGATGCGCGTGATCTCGGCCTCGAGGTTGGCCTTGACGGCGGTGCCGGGGAGCGCGGTGAAGAGGTCGAGCTTGTTGGCGGCGACGAGGACGGGGACGCCGCAGGCGTCGCGCCTGGCGCCGGAGCGCGACTTCTTGATCGAGGCCTTCTGCAGCGCGAGGAGGATCTCGTAGAGGTAGCCGGCGGTGTCGGCGAGGACCTCCTGCTCGCCGAGGGCGGCGGCGTCGAGGAAGAAGACGACGGAGCGCAGGGCGCCCTTGGCGTTGCTGCCGGTGCCGCTGGCGATCTTCTCGAGGGCGATGTTGCGCAGCTTGCCGTGGCCGGGCGTGTCGACGAGGAGGAACTTGGTGTGGGTGCCGGTGGTGTCTTCCTTGTTCGCGATGAACGAGTCCTTGAAGCGGCCGTCGCGCGAGGCCGTGAGCTGGACGGACTGCGGCACCTGCGAGATGAAGGAGGTCTGCGAGTGCTCGCCGTACTCGAAGAGGTGGGCGAGCGACGTCTTGCCCGTCGCCGAGGGGCCGGCGACCAGGACGAAGGGCTGGTCGGCCTCGGCGCGGGCGACGAGGACCGTGTGCAGCAGGATGGGCACCCAGCCGATGATGAGGAAGCCGAGGACGAAGAGCGCCGGCGAGGGCGTCATGAGCCACTCGAGGATGCTCTGGAGAGACATGGTGGGCGACGAGGGGTCGGCCTGGTTTCGGTAGAGGATGGAAGACGGAGAGATAACTTCGACGCCCAGACAGTATTTGGGGAGGGGTGGCGATGGCACTCCTTTTGTCCTCGGGAGTCGTGGCGTTGGGGGAGAAGGAGGAAAGAGATTGCCCGGTTCTGGCCTTCTTGGCGCTGGCGATACAGAGGTGACAACCTTCCTCTTGGGGACTGCTGGTGGGGCGGGTTGGACCCTAGAACGCTAGAAGAAGCCTCCGAAGCTCTGATGGCGGCGGGCGCTCAAGGACCTGTCAGAGCTGTGTCAGGCACTCAGGGTAAGCAGCTGGGGGCAGTCGGCTGCTGCTGGCCCGTGCAAGGGGCTAACTGTGGCTGCAACAAGGGATTGTGGCTGACCGCCCGGTAGACACGGCAAGGACGCGGCATTGTTGAGCGTTGGGTCCCCCGGATTGGACAGCCCTTGGTCCTCCAGGTGGCGCAGGACATTCCGGATCCGCCTTGACCAGTGAGCTCGTCGCTTTACATCGTCGCCTGCATCCTCGAGCTCATCCGCTGACGAAGCCGTAATTTCCTTCTTCGTGCGCCCTCACTTCTGAGCTCCCTGTTCTTTGCATTGCGCTTGCGTCTGGCGTTGTAGTATACTCTTTTTTGTTGTGTGCGAGCGCGAAACGTAGAAGCTCGCCATAGCTGCCTCCCAATCGACTTGACCTCGGACCCTTGGAGCTACGACACCGCGCGTCCCTCGACAAAACCTCTTGGCCGCACCATTGGGGACCCTCTCGACTCGCATCGGCCCCGACGACCTTCTCCTTGCAAGAAACGGCCGTCTCTCTGCAGACGGATAATCAATGTCCAATCCAGACCCATCGCAAGCGCGCAGTCCTGCTACTGCGCCCGTCCCGACAGCACCGATCCAGCCCTCGACCAAATCCTCGGCAGCCGCGCCAGCTCTGAATAACGACATGGAGATGGGAACTGTGGGCGATGCCCGGGCACAGCCGCCAGAGAATGACATTATGCAATTGGCAAGAGTGGGGGACGTCAGTGGCATCGAGAAACTCTTCGAATCCGGCGACTTCGATGCGACGTACACCGACGACGAGGGCATCACGCCGCTCCATTGGGCCGCCATCAACAATCAGTACGCCATGTGCAAGTTCCTGATCGAGCAGGGGGCCGAGATCAACAAGAAGGGCGGCGAGTCCGTGGCCACTCCTCTGCAGTGGGCAGCCCAGCGCTGCCACTACTACACCGTCAACCTGCTGCTCCAGCACGGCGCCGACCCCCTCATCACCGATGCCCAGGGCTACAACACGCTGCACATCTCGACCTTTAACGGCAGCGTCCTGCTCATCGTCTTGCTGCTGCACCAGGGCATCCCGGTGGATGTCACCGACACCTTTGGGCATACCGGGCTCATGTGGTCCGCTTACAAGGGATACCCCCAGTGCGTCGACGTCTTCCTCCGCTGGGGCGCCAGCGTGCACGCCAAGGACGAGCAGGGCTTCACCGCCCTCCACTGGGCTCTCGTCAAGGGGTCGGCGGCCTGCATCCAGAAGCTCCTCGAGTACGGCTCGGACCGGTTCGCCAAGACAGAGACGGGCAAGACGCCCGCGCTCACGGCCAGCGAGCTCAACACGGCCGGGCCGTGGCACCGCGCGCTCAAGGAGTGCGGCTACGACGAGGACGCGCAGCCCATCGAGCCGCACTTCCCGGGCGCCAAGTACATGCGCCAGGACAAGAAGGGCTTCGTGACCAAGTTCCTCTTCCTCTGGCCCTTCCCGACTGTGTGGGCTCTGCTTCACATCCTGGCCGGCCTGCCGATCCTCGCCGGTCTCCTACTCACGGTGGTCGTCGGGTACACGTTGCAGTGGTGCGCGCAGAGAGTGTTGGAGCATGCACCCCCGGGCATGAGACATTTCCACAAGACGGTACGTCCAACTTTGACGCTTCTGAATTCACGAAACTGACCCGATAGCCCTACATGACGGGTGTATTTGCGGCTTCGCTCTTCTTATGCACCTGGAACTGGCTATTCACCCTGCTCCCGCATACTGTATTCACCAGCTGTGAGTTATGACCTGTCAGGTACCTACGAGTCAACACTGACATGACGCAGCTCCTACGAATCCCCATTGGTGGCTGAACCTGTTCATCGTCATCTGCTTCAGCGCGTGTGCGTACTTCTATGCCACGAGCATGTTGTACGACCCGGGCTTCGTGCCCAAGATGAACGGCATCGCCGAGCAGAAAGCAGTCATTGACGAGCTACTGAAGCTGTGGAAGTTCGACGAGTACAACTTCTGCGTCACCTGCATGATCAGGACCCCGCTGCGCAGCAAGCACTGTAAGCAGTGCCAGCGATGCGTGGCAAAGCACGACCAGTGAGTCTGCCGAGGTTACCCGTTCGACTTGTAGCTAACACAGGAAAGCCACTGCCCGTGGGTGTACAATTGTGTTGGCGTCAACAACCACCGCCACTTCTTCCTGTACCTGATCAGCCTTACCCTCAGCATCATCTTCTACGACTGGCTGATGTACTACTGTAAGCCTTCCATGCCCCTAACCCCGACCCCGTGCTGACCTCCAGACCTCACCGAGTTCTCGGCCAACGCATCGGATAGCTGCAGCCTCCTGAGCCCTACGTTGTGCAAGATCGTCAACACGGACGCCTACTCGGCCGTCCTCGCGCTCTGGGCCACGCTCCAGCTCACGTGGGTCAGCATGCTGCTCTTCGTGCAGTTCATCCAGGTCTCGCGCGCCATGACGACGTTCGAGAACATGTACGGCATCCAAGACGGCGCGCCGACGTCGGCCTTCACATCTACAGGGACGCCCCTGGACCCTGCGCAGGCAGCGCTCGCGGCGCCCGACGGCAGCGTGGCGCCCGGCGCAGCAGGGGGCCACAAGCACGCGCACCGCGGCGGGTTCCTGAAGCAGTGGGCGCGGCTGCTGGGCGTCGAGCCGTTCCTGGAGACGGTGCGCGGGCGCGGTGCCGCGACGGGCGGGAGCGCGCGCAGCGCGCGCAGGAGGAAGAGGAACCCGTACTCGCGTGGCGTCGTGGCCAATTGCCGCGATTTCTGGTGCGATCCGGCGCCCGTGTTTGGGAGGCGCGACAATGGGGCGGCTGTGCTGGGCGGGGAGCCGATTAACTATGCTGCTATGTATGAGAGCCCGAGCCTGATGGAGATGACGCGCGGGAGGAGGCGCGGGGGGTACGAGGCTGTTGCTGCTGAGGAGGTGTGAGTTGTGTTTCGAGCGGGTTACCGGTTGCAATATGTGGTGTCCGGTGGAGTGTGGTGGTTAAGAGTTATGAGCACGCGACCATGCCGAGTCACGAATGGCATGTATGAAGGTGTCGGAGTTCCGCTGCCTTGGGGGACGAGGTGGCCCAGGCTTGTCTATCCTATCTGTATGAAGACCTTGACGGAGTGTCGGTCTTGTCACGAGGCGGGGGGTGTAGAGCCTTGAATTTGAACGTCTTCTTGGAGTCATGTTCCTTGCGAGGCAAGTCGGCGTCTCAAGACTCTTGATCGTGAACCTGACCCCGTTGACCTACATATTGGCGATTGTCCCGTGTCGCCCTTCACAAGCTCATTCCGTGTCACTCGTACCCGGCCGGACATGTTCCTGCAAATTGACAGGGACGATTGGGGTTCTCGTCTCATCATCGCTTATCGAAGGCATGGATGCATGTTGCACATCGTCCGTCTCTTATCATGAACTCTACGCGAGCGGTGCCGAAGAGCGCTGCCAGACATTAAGCCACTGGACGTCGGCTCCTTCGCGGATTACATGACGAAGATCGATGCACCCAGGCGCTGTTTCATGGAGAGATGAACCATGTCCCCCAAGCCACTGACTATGCTAGCAGACGAGAACTGACCCAAATGTCACACCCGAAGCAGTACAGTTCCAGGGCGCCCGATTCCATGTTATCTCCTGTCCCCCCTCCGTCCCCTCCGTGGTTGTGGCCGAACGACTGCGCCCCTCGCGGTACTCTCCTCGAGCCAGCTGCATCGAAGAGCAGGACGCACCCAAGGCAGCAGTGCTCTCTGTAGGCGATAGTCAAGTTCGGCGAAGAATGCAGCTACTGGCGTGACTAGCGTGCTGTTCCTGTTCCTTCGCCCCGGTCGGTCCTCGAGAGGAGGCCAGTCCCCTGCGTGGGTGAGGACGCCTCGGCCGGTGAATCGCTGCGCTCACGGGCCTTTTCAAGGGGTTCCAGCAGGAGGCTTCTCCGGTAGTAGGCCTGGTGAATGTCCTTGTCCACGTTGCGCACGCGCTGGACCTGGTTTTCTATCCAATCCTGCATCTCCGGGACCTCCATCAGCCGGTATGGAACCTGGAAGCGCTGCAGGTCGCTGATGATGTTGGCGGTCCGGGTGTGCTTCTCAAAGTGGATGACTGGAACACTCTCGTCGTTGCTCTCAACATCATGGCGGCCGTGGGCAGGCATGGTCCGGGTAGAAGGGTTTCCGATATCAACGAACGTGAGGTCTGTAAGGTACATGCCTAGGAAGGGAAGGCAGGGAGGGACGTCGTCGATCAGCCGGGAACGTAGGGCTTTGTAGTTCTTCGAAGAATCAACAACTGCCTGGAGCTGGTGTACTGCCTCGTGGTGCTTTCTAGGAACTAAGTCCCATGTCTTACGAAGCCGTACAATCGTACTGGATTCCAAGGCGCAGACAATACTCATAAGACTATCGTAGTTGTGTAGCTCAGAGCAGTGGTGTGCGATCTGAGCCCATTGCTCCATAGCCTCAGCCCGATTCTTGGGTTCGGGATGTTGGAGAATAGTATCAGCCACCAGATTAGAAAGGTCAGTCGACAAGGCAGTCAGTGCCTTGACGTTAGGTGCGCCCTTCCCACCGCGCTTAGTCCACTGTGAGCCAAGAAGCTCTTCAGGGGCAATAGCGCAGAACAGACCCATCGTCTTGAGCGTCACCTGGCGAGCAACCTCAAGCGGGTCAAAATCGGTAAAGGCGGGCGATGCATCGCCGGTTTTCCAGCTGGCAAGAGTATCAAGTTGACTCTTTGAGAGAATCACAGCAGGGGGGGCTGTAGCACGGCGGGTTGTGTCAGACGCGATCCTGCCGGCCACATAGTTCTCGAGCTGCCGATGTCGGCGTGATAACACGTCGGAATTCATGGCAGCCAGTTTGAGAAGGTTCTGCGCTGCAATGGGTGCTACCGGGACAAGCTTCTCGCGGGCAAAAGACTCCATAAGTTCGAGGGCTTCGCGGTCCGTCTCGTCGCACCAGTGGTAGATGAGCCAGTTTTCGAATGTGGCAATTACCCTCAGATGAAGATCCACGAGTGTAGCATGAGCATCCACGGCGAAGTCGAAGCGGTTTATGATCATCTCTGTGAGCTCCGTCGACGAGCAGAATAGACGCCACGTGAGATGAAATGTTGGTGTGAAGGAAGCATCGAATGCTGAATCATGCGTTATAAGATATTCGACCAGGGCAGGCAGTGAACCACCAGTGACTTGGCCGCCGTTCTTGTCAAAAACCAGCTCATGGGAATAGGTCCCTTCGAGCAGCTGTGGCCCATCGTCTTCTTCCTGTGCGTCTTGACTTGGGTGTGTCGCATGCTCCTCCCCGCGATTCGCCTCATCTTGCCGCAGTCGTTCCAGAAACGCCTTGATGACCGGCTGCTCCAGGTAATCCGGATCGTCGGGATCCCTGGTCGTTCTTTGGATGTGAAGTCGTATCTCGTTGGCCGCTGCAATGAGATCCGAATCTTCGAGCACCCAGCCGGGAAAGCTTTGAGGTAGAGTCGGTATATCTTTAGGATGGACTTTGCTCGCCTTCTTGCAGTCGCACTCGGCTCCATCGCAAATCATATCGTTCACAACTTCGCTGTCGAAGGCGCCCCGGTGACTGTTGGTATCGCTACGGTACCCAAGAACATCCGACTTTGCGTCACTGGCGGCATCGTCAACGTCTGACCCGTCGACCCTGACTGGAGCCAGGATCAGGGCAGTGGAAATCAGATGCGTTCTCAAGTGTGCGATGAGAAGGTCCTGAGCCTGTGAAGAGCAGCGGTCCGGAAACATCTTCTCAATCTCCTCTGGGAAGCCGCCACAGAACGGGCAAGACTGAAGGGCGTATTCTTGACGGATCATACTCATGCTGACAAGGGCCGGCCGCTGCTCATCGGAGACCTCGAGACCGTGGCATTTCTGCAGGTGGTCATCGAGCCCTTCGGCACTGGGAAAAGAACGGCTAACTTCCGCTCCGCAATGCCAGCACATCCACTTGGGCGGCGAATGCTTCTCCTTGAGATGAGCTAGCCAGCCACTGTACGTGTCTGCACATGAGAAGGGCGACGTACAATCTTCAAACGTGCAGAAGAATGGTTCAAAGTCGCGAATGAGATGATTTCTGCCACGCGCTTATCAGCAACGGCTGCCAGCAGACTGAGCGCGCAGCTGTGGACACGATGACTTACTTCCACTGCTTTTTTCGAGACATCTTGTGATATCCCTGAATGGACTCTCTTTGCAGGCCTTCCGGGCGCTTCGAGGTGCTTGACCTAGAATGAGACTGCTCTACCATGGCCCCAACGTTGCCATGATCTTCTTCATCCTCCACGGGGCAGACGAGCAGGCAGTACGGGCAGGTGAAAGAAACTCCCCCCGGATCAACTTTTGGCATCTTGGGAAATTCAACGTTGGAGACTTGAACGGATGATACGGACTCGGGCCGCTCTGCCTTGCCCTGAACTGCTGCACGGAGTCCTTTCGGTTCCAGTTTGGTGACCTCGGTGGTGGACAAGACGGCGCTGGGCTGGTAGCTTCGATGCGGTGAATCTACGTTGACCTTTTGAGGTTCGATTTGACTTTGCTGTGGCGCGGAACCAGATTCCAAGGAATCATGCTGCCGGGGGGGCAAGTGACCTGTCAGAGGCTGGGACAGTGTCGAGACCTTCATTTGATGTCGTTCTAGATACAGAAAGCGGATTCGGCGGGCAGCAATAGACTCGGCGATGCGGTCTATGAGAAACTTTGGAGCCAGAGGGAACAAATACTTTGCTCTTTGGAAGGCGCACTGCCAAAAAACATGGAATACTCGGTTGTACTTCTCGAGGCTGCGGAAGCGCTCAATGCGCTGGGAGCGATGCTGGGCGCCGGCGAAGCGAAGAGTGAGCGACAGCTGGTGAAGACTATTAAGCGTGCCTTGGGCAGATGCCACGGCGGCGGCGAGACGCTGTTCGGAGCGCGAGGTCCTCTCGTCATCAACCACTCTGCGCAAGTCTTGAGAGGCGGCGGAAACAGAGGACCGATCGGAAGAGTCGCTAGATCCGCTAGATTCGCTGCTGGCAGAGGATGCAGGTTTCTCTCGGTAGGTCTCGCTTTTCTCGATCGTCCACGCTGCGTGCTCGGCCGGGTCAGCTTCTGTCATTTAGGGACCTGGTAGCTGACATGAAATACCGAGACGGCGGTCCAGCGCGCCGAGTAGCTGCAGTATGAGGTCCGCGACTTCAGGTGCGCTTTGCAGCCGAGAAACCAGTGAATGTTGACCTTGACGGAAGATGCCCATGTTAGCCGCCAATATGTTGAAAGTGGCCATCATCTCTTCGGCCTCCAACCCCATGCTGTTCTCGATAGAAGAGAGCTTGCGAAGAAGCTCTCGGCATCGTAAAGCGGAATCTCTGAGGCCTGTCAAAAGTGAAGCCGAAGGCAAAGATGCTATCTTTGCATCATCCTCGTCGTTGTCGTCCATTAGGATAGGTATATCGCCAGGGATACTACTGGTACGAGGTTCGCAGCTTTCTCAAATTGGTGAGCCGGAAAGTGAAGGAGTGAAAAGTAGATGGTCAAGCGTGGTATTGATGTTGTAGAGGAGAAGAAATGGGACCCTCCTGGTCCTACTGTAGAAGCCTATTACATCGTAGCCGCCTGTGTGTATCGCTCCTTCCCTGGCTCATCAGGAGATGACGACGGCGGTGTTGTATCCGTCAACCCCCCAGCTTGCTAGGTGCACGAATGGCTTCCCGATCACGAGGAAGCTATTGAACGGGTGCCAGTGTGACATGCCCCAGAGACAATCCCACCATATTTCTTGTGCCATCAACACTCGACTTCCGTCGTGCTTTCACGACTCCAAGAGGGGCGGCTGCGAACCCCGCACCACCCGAGCCCGTGATGCGTCCCGCGGGACGCAGCTGGACATACGCGCTGTGGTGACGTGTTAAAAATACCGCAGACCGGGTGTGCGAAGTGGTACTCCAATTGGTGGTAGCTGCTACTGGCGCCGAGGTGACCGGGGACCGCGCCACGAGGAGAACTGAAGAGCATGGGGGGTGCAGTGGTGCGGCGCGGGCACGCTGCGAAAGAGGCTGCGCGACAGGGTTGCAACCCAGACTGATCAGGCTCTCGTTGGGGGCTTCATTACACGATGCTTTCATATCTTCCCTCTTCTGCCTCAACTGGCCGAGCCGCCGGGGCTTTAACACCATGTCGTTCCTCTCTTTCCTTGGCCCCTTTGCCCCTGCGCCAGCCACCGAGAGCGATATCGAAGACCTCGCATCGCTTCTCAAAGCGGTCTTGCCCACCTTCATTGCAACCGTCGATAGGACACGCCAGGGCCTACCTGAGCCCGACTTGTCCGAGACACGATCAAGGTCAACTTCAGCTCGGGCCGACGCAATACGGACCTTTTATCATGAGCTCTTTGCAACCTTGACCAACCTGCAAGTGGTTCTCATACTATGGAACCCATCGGAAATCGTACAGAGTTCTTCAGCAGACGAGGTCTTGATGAGATCGAAGCTGGAGACTGCTCTGAACGGGTTGGATGGCTGCTTCCTGTCTAGGAAGGCGGAGATGGCCTCTTCCGCCTTCAAACGGCTTGGGATTGAACACACGGGGGACTCGTCCTTCTGGAAACTGCGAGCCCTCAAAAGGTCCAAGAGGATGCCATCGAGGGACGAGGAGATGCCCGAAGACTACCTCGAGGATGTCAGTCTTGTCATTCGTACGGACAGCAAGCGCTCCGACAAGAGGAATAAGCTGCTCCACGACATCCAGGCAGCAGTCGCCTTTTTCCATCACTTGGAGCTCTTTGAGGGGGGTTCCCACCAGCCCTGTCCTCTACACTACTCGAGCTACCCGATGAGATACGTCACGAGTCTCTCAAAGACCCTGTTTACAGTCGTTCAATCGAGTTGGACCTGCCAGTGCGATGGCAGCACGTTACACGCCAGTCGCAGGGCCCGCTTGAACCTCACCCAGCACCAGCGCTTCGACACGGCACCTGTGCGAGGCTCACAAGTCTCGGAGAAAGAGCACTGCTTCCGCGTCCTGTTCCCAACAGCTGCTCGCGAGATCGAGTGGCAAGATACCGACATCACCATCGACACCCGAGAGTAGGTACACGAACAGCCCACAACATGGTCTCATGGAGCTCGACTTGCTGACCCGAGCTTCTTCACATACAGGCACCTGCGAGACGCGGGACAATACTTGGTCAACAATGACCTGTGTGGCGTTATACGTAGCGTAAAGACCAGACTGCGCCCTCGCATGGTGATCTGGAAAAAGGAGCTGTGGCGGATCTCGGACGGGATAGAGGAGCTTTCGTCAACGCTCACTCAAGTCAAAGATGCCGAGTTTGTTACCCTCAAGGAACTGCTCTCTCAGCGCATCACTCGCAACGGTCGCTCCTCGGAAAGGTCACTTCGCGACACAACCTGGAACCCCAAAGATCGCCTGATCCTTTCGTTCATCCTGGCAACGTCATTACTGCACTTCTTTAGTGGTCCACGGCTGGGGGCTGACCTTAGCAGCGACAGCATCTGCTTCATTCGAACAAGTCACGGCGCGAAGGTGAACATCACCAGGCCCTATCTGACCGTCAGCTGTGCGCCTTATCCTCCGCCGTACAGCAAGTCGACGAAGGGGCGGAACCAGCCCCATCGATTCCCGGATATCTTGGCCCTTGGGATCCTCCTCCTCGAGATTGAGCGTGGAGCTCCGATCGAGCTTGACGAGTTCCAAGACCCGTGTGTTGTCGCCATCGACGAGCTGAACAAATGGACAAAGTCAGGTCCCAGCACAGAAAGGCGGACGGTGCCAGAGGGTCTGTATCATGCTATGAACGCATGTATCCGTCCAAGCGAGTACACGCTTCACCGGCTGGACAAAACCTGCCCCAACCTCTTCGAGGTCCGCAGTTTCATCTTCCAGCGAATACTCTACCCCCTCGACCAAGCTCTCTCGACCGCATACGAGGTTCAATCGCACATGCTGCTAACAGATGCCGTGCGGAACAGGTCAGAGGTCGAAGAGACGGGCTTCTTCGATGGCGAGGAGGACGATCCCAAGGACACGTACCAGTAAGCAGCTGTAGAGCCTGAGTATCGTGCCTACATTGTTGTTCAGCGAGCGCTAACAAAACCTCACAGACAGCACGCAGCCCAGGAGTGGTTGGATAATCTGGAAGGCTCCGTACGCGCGTTGGTGTACGAATGCCAGGAACGGTGCGAAAGACATTTTCGGAGAGACAAGGCTGGGTTGAAGGCAACACGGGTCAG
This sequence comes from Furcasterigmium sp. R96-07A1, assembly GCA_037042015.1. NCBI lineage: Eukaryota > Fungi > Ascomycota > Sordariomycetes > Glomerellales > Plectosphaerellaceae > Furcasterigmium > Furcasterigmium sp. R96-07A1. The sequence goes on along the minus strand of JAXQJP010000326.1, from coordinate 284,247 downwards.
GGTCGCAGTGCTGGACACTGGTTTCCAGCTTCCGGGGGCTCTGCAATCCGCTTACGAGGACGACGAGAGAATACTTGACAAGCAGTCCAAGAGCTTCGTCCAGGAGGGCGCGGCCGAAGTACCCACGCCCTGCTGGAGGGTTGATCACGATGGCCATGGCTCTCTCGTAGGCCAGATCGTGCTCCGCTGCGCGCCGTGTGCCGACCTGCACATTGCAAAGGTGTTCCAAACCAGGCAAGATTTGATGAATCCCGCCCTGGCTACACAAGTTCACAAACGCATCGCTGATGTACGTCGACGTTTCTTTCTTGCTCTCATCATCGGGTTCACGGAAACCGCCCTCTAACACTGGCAGGCCATTGATCAAGCGACAAACGACTGGGAGGCTGATGTGATCATCATGTCCTTTGGGTTTGACCAGCCGATACGACTGATACGCGAGGCAATCGACAGGGCATCCAAGCGCAGGAAGGCGCCGCTGTTCTTCGCGGCGACCCGTAACAACGGCGCCCACCAGGACATTGCCTGGCCGGCAAACGACATGAAAGTCTTCGGCATCAGCTCCACTACCCCCGAGGGAGCGGCGTCGACGTTTAATTCCCGCGAAACCGAAGACGCCAAGCCCATACTCTACGCGTTCGGGCAAGGCGTTCCCGTCGTGGTCGCTGCGCCCGAGGACCCGGTGCGCTCTGTCGACAAGTACGTGTCCGGGACATCATACGCCACGCCCGTGGCGGCGGCCCTGTGTGCCAGTCTCTTGGGTTGCGTCAGGATGCTTCTGAGCATGTGCTCGCCCGGCGACCGGGCGCGCTTCGCTCACGTACCCGAAGACCTTCAGAGCGTGCGCGGTATGCTGCGGGTGCTGCTGTGCCGCATGCAGAGGGCGCACGGGGACGGGCAGGAGAGCATTCTCCCGTGGGACTTTCTGCGCCCGAAGATGGCGGAGGGAACTAGTCTTCTGCGAGAGGTGGACGAGGTCATCAATGGGAAAGGTGCCTCTTGAAGGAGCCAGGCGAACGTCTTTGCGGCGTGCGTGCGGGCAAAGCTGTAGTGAACTGCGATACACCCGGCCCGACCTCACATGTTGTCCTCCCCTTCGAGCGTCTCCAAAGTGTCTTCAAAACCGAGTTCGGTCTCTTCTTGAATGTCAAATTGATCAAGCTCGAACATGGACCCGGGCCCCTCCCCGCTCCCATCGAAGAGTGCTGCCTTCACATAGCCCGTGTTCTCAGAAGCCGTGCCGTCTTTGCGGGCCTTGATCCTGGCAAGTCGGTACGCGAAGATGTAGTCCGTCGAGCGTGCGAATGAAGTCCCGACCGTCTTGGCCCAGTCCACGCTTACTTCGGGCCCCAGCTCAATCGGCACGCCGACGCCCGTGGCGTCCGCCTTGAGCTCGGCGGCGACGCCTCTCTCGGTCGTGTTCCGCGTCGCTGCGCTCGCGACCCTCGCGATCTTGAGGCCCGTGATCAGATAGACGGGCCTGCGCCGGCCGTGGACCTCGAGGTAGGCCCTCACGCCCGGGTCGTCGAGGACGCTGGAGTAGTACGCCTCGTCGGGCACGAAGTACATCGTCTCGAGGAGGTCGAAGCGGTGGGCGTCGAGGCCGGCCTTGAGCTGGTGGAGGTCGAGGCCGCCGCCGACCCACTGCAGGCACTTGGCCCAGAGGCCGATGGAGTTGCGCCGGATCTGCTCGGTGACGGAGGCCCAGTCCTCCTTCCTGCCTTTGTAGACGGTCCGGGGCGGGATGGGGACGTGGCTGCTGCTGGGGATCTTGCTCTCCGGGTCGTTGGGATCTTTGATCAGGCGGCCGAGGACGACGAGGTCGCTGTCTGCGGGGATGTCCCAGTTGGGGGTGGGGATGTAGGTCGGGACACGGGCTGCCATTGTCCGGACGTCCTGGGAGGGCGGTTGCTGACGTGTTTGTTCGCCGTTTGACGAGGCAAAAAGGGGGGAAGACCGCTAGTCTTGGATTACCTTTGAGTGGCCGGACGTGATGGTTTTGCCAGGACATCCATCACCAGAAGATGCGATGCAATGGAGGGACCCCGCCCTTTGGGCTGCGACCAGTGGAACCGGCGGCTGCAATCACGGCCATTGATTCCCAATTAAACAAGGCGTGACGCGGGCATGATTAGCATACCCTCAACCAATAAAGGGCAAGATCTAGGACCCGGCCATGGACGACGCTCGAGAGACCATGGCTCCTCCGAGTCTCGTCCGTGGTCTGCCTGCGATGACGAAGAACCTCGCCGCCATTCACCCCCGCGGAGCAACCTCTTCAAACCCTGCGCTGGTGAGCTTTGTACAGATTTGCCACGGTCAAAAGTCACCGTGGCGTCCCTCGCTCTTCATCCTAAGCGTCCTGCCGGGCCGGGGCACCATGGTCGCATCCTGGCTTCGTTCTCTGTCTGTGAGGGGTTCGTTCAATGATCGGTATGTTGCCACCATTAATCGTAGGATTGAAATAGAATTCAAAGATTGGTATATTACCCTTCACCTTTTGCCTACCCAAAAAGAAACGGTATCATGAAAAAGGAAAACCCCGCGATATATCCGAAATGTCGTCAGCGTAAGCCGTGAACATCATCGACCTGCAAATACAATGTATCCCGCTCAACGCCTCGCGCCCATCCTTCGGTGATTCGTATTATACACGCCAACAGCGGCATGCTCCGTTACCGCATCCTCGCGTAGTCGGCCGGGTTATACGGATGCACGACGGGCCCCGCAGGCTTATCCCTGCCCTGCGAGTACCGCCGCTGGTGCTCCTCCTGCGTCTCGGCGTGCGTGGGCAGGTCCGAGTTGAAGACGCGCTGGTCGAGGCCCGGGCTCGCCATGCCGGGCGGCGGCGCGCTGCCGGTGTCCGAGGACAGGGACGTGGGGCGCGACGAGTTGACGAGCGAGGGGCTCGGCTGGCCCGTGGTCGACTGCGACCACCGCCAGTTGCTGTTGCCGGCGCTCTGGCTCGTCTCGCCGGACGAGGGGGGCCGCTGGGTGCCGGACTGCTGCGGAGCGGGCTCGACGGTGCTGCCGGGGAGCTCGGCGACGAAGGCCTGGCTCGTGGAGGGGGGGATATATTGCGAGGGCAGCTCGGCGACCTGCGGCATGGGATTCATGTGTTGCTGCTGTGGGGAGGGCTGCTGCTGCTGCTGGTGGTACGGCTGGTACGGCTGCTGGTGCTGGTTGAGGTAGGTCTGGTACGAGGGCCCGCCGGAGACGGAGTTCCTCGGGATCTGGTAGGGAACGGGGCCCGGCGAGCCCGGCGGGTTCATGAGGGACTGGGACTGCAGCTGCGACTGCTGCGAGGGCGGCCTCGGGCTCGTGCTGGAGCGGCCGAACTGGTCCTGGGAGAACGAGCCCATTTGTGAAGCGCGCGAGCGGTCGTTGGGGTTGATGGTCCTGAGCTTCCCGTCCTCGATCATGGCCTGGAGGACGCCCGAGTCGAGGAGCTCCGCCTTCTTGATGATGCGCGACACCATCTCCTTGCTGGCCGTCTTGAGGCTTTCCTTGACGTACTTTGCGAGGGTGACGTTGCAGCGGATCTCAATGTCCTCGCGCAGGTAGAGGCCGTCGCGGGGGGCGCCCAGCTCGGAGAGGCCGAGCTCGTGGTGAGGCGGGGGCTCGACGCCAGGCTGGTTGCCCTCGACGCGGTACTTGATGCGAATGTCGATGTTCATGGGGGCGTAGGTGTGCGTCTGCAGGCCTTGGGGGAGGTTGTGGAAGCAGCCGTTGAACTTGATCTTGCCGGAGCCCATGCGGCCGATGCCGGGGACGAACTGCATGCGCTCGGTGATCTCGTACCAGGTCGAGTAGAACTCGTCCGAGGCGGCATCGCGCGGGGCCTGGATCGGTCGGTGGTCGATGACGAGGGGGTTGAGGGTGATGACCTCGGAGTGCGAGTGGAGGATGTCGACGGCGAGCTGGCGGGGGATGAAGCCGGGGATGGGCGTGATGGTGGTGTAGGACTCTTTCTTGCGCATCATCGTAGGCGGTGACCCTGCGGGTGATGGTGCGTTGCGGTCGGAGCTGTAAGGATGTGTCGGAGCTCTGAGGATGCGTCGAACTGCGTAGATGCGTCGAACTGTGAAGATGCGGTCGGTCGCTGGTTGTTGTGATCAGCCTCAAGTCGGTGGTCGGTTGGATGACTTTAAAGCAGAGCTTTTGTTGTGCTAGTCTGCTTGAAAGGGTCAAAATGTCAGCTTCCGGAGAGGCTTGCGAACAAAAGTAAGGTGCTCGTTCATCGCAGTGCAGCCGGGGGTCCTGACTGTTGGCAGAGGGCTGAGGCCCGTTGGTGGGGGCTGCCCTGAGGTCGGGTGGATTGCGTGGGCAGCGTTGGGCTGAGCTGGACGATCTTGGTTGCGTCTCTCGCTAGACCGTCTTAGCATCGAGGTTATCTCCCCAGCCCCACGAGCTTCATGCCACTTACACCGCTCCCGACCACGGGCGTTAGACAGACCGGCGCGGCGTACGACACGAGAGGAATCTGTTCGAGGTGTATCTACACTGGGATTGCGGATGATTCGGGGTCCGAATGAATGGCGAAGCAGGACAGTTGGCGATGGAATGCAGCACCTCACGAAGAGGGAGAAGAGGCCTAATCTCACGTCATCTCATGTCTGAGCAGGGGTAACCCCAACTGTCTAAGGCGCCGCCCATTGGCCGTTTCCCATCGGCTCGTGGCTCCCCCGTTCCCGGCTGGCTGGACTCCGGTCCACTTCTATCGGCACTGCGGGTGCTTCTCGTCCAATCGGCGAGGTCACCTACGAGCTCTACAGCGCTTTACCGCTGTCAGGCGTACACTGGTGCAGCACTGGCCTGCAGTGAAGGCCCTGGATTTTCATCAGTCAGCGCTCGAAATAGCACGGACCGTCTGTGGGCTCTGGCCCGCCGCCGTTGCTTCTTCATGTTTCCCATCTTCACCACCAACCCCTTCATGTTTTGGTTTTGCAGTGAAGTTTCCAGGTTGACAAGAAACCGGGCGTTGCAAACAGGAGGTTCCTGGGGCCTGGTCAGGAACAAGTTCTGTGCGTCCTACCAGGGCATCTGCGACTGACATGACCTGGGCAACGAGAGGGCGATTGGACAGCAGTGGGACAGGAGACCTCGAGGTATGTCCACTCTCTGGCTTGGTTCGCGATAGCTTCAGTTTCAGGAGAGATGCGCTTGATGAACTAGATGTGAATTCTCCGAGACCACACCTCCATCACCCCCATTCGGACATCGATGCGAGTACCGTGTCTTAGTTCGTCACGTGGCGTCGTCCTCTACCATCCCCTACATGAGATCCCCCAGAGGGTTGTGTTTGACTTGGCCGCAAGCCCATCGGCTAGAGGAGAATCTACCGGCCTACACTCGGTCTTTGCTCATGAAGCTCAATTCAGGCAGAATTTCGGGTGAATGCCATGTTTGTTTCGGAACGCGAGCACGGCAATTCATCTTCAGCGTACCTCGGTCTACTATCTTCTACTGGGCGTTTCGCAGATCAGGCAAAGGCGGTTGTTTTCGTGCAGCCAAGCTGCACCTCAGCTGCCGTCCTCGAGTGCCGATGAGTGCCACCAACAACAAGGGTCTTGGCTGAGGTGCTGCCACGCAGGACCTCACTCAGTCTGCCATTGGTCGTCCAGAGAGTGGCCGTTGGAGAACCGTGGGGAAAGGGAGCATTAATACCAACGTCATGCGGGAGATGATCATGAACAGTCCGCCTCAATCGACTCAGGTGCAGCTATATGACACCTGGTCAAGTTTATCACATTATTGATACCTTACTCATATGCAGTGCATCCATTGAATAGACCCGGGCTGCCCTTTTGATATCACATATCTTGTCTCACCTCAAGATGAGCCGTCTGAACAATGACCCAAGCTCTGCCATCGGTCCAATCTCTAAATCCATGGATACTTGAAACGTCAAGCGCATGCGACAGAGCCATCAACTCGTGAATAGAAGCTGCCGAGGGTCATGGAAGTGGAGTACAGTTGACGAGCCCCTCGTCCGAGGTGCCGTCCACAACCTACCCCGTGGAGAACCCCATGACGACCAATCCCCAATGGACACTCTCGGCATGTATAGCGTCCAACAGGAACGCCCACGCCCGCGATATAGGACCTGAGTACAGCGGGGAGGCGGGAGTTGGCGCTGTACCCCGCCTTGCCCACCCTGCCCGCACCGGCAGCGGCACGCGGTAGAGCTCGAGAAGGAGCAACAGACGACTTGTGGCGCTGGCTCGATGAAGAAAGTGCGGAGGTGGAGAAGGGTGGATCTCGAGATAACGTGCGCTATGCCTCTTGAGGGCGATGGTCGACAGGGGACCCCCCCTGATTCTGGTGCCATCCTTCACTTGGTATTTGCACGGTTTTCTGCCCTCGGTCGAGCCTGCCAACCTGCCTCCGCATGCATGGCTTCATCCAGCACCCATCGGTGACGGAGAGGTGGGAGTATAACTACGGCCCTGTCCTCGTCTGGTCGCAACCATACTCCTCGTCATCCTTACTTGTGCCTCCTGACTACCACCTCGGGGCCAAGCCTGTCCACTCCCGAAGCCATCATAGCCATCAGGGCCTGCCAGACACGACCTCATAATGAGCAGTGACAAGGACTCCCCCGCGGGGACGCAGCTCGAGGAGAGCCAGCGGACGGCTTTGGAAAACCAGGGCATCAAGACAGTCACCGACGATGATGGAAACATCCGCCTCGCCGCCGGCCACGGCCAGCTCGCCACAGACCAGCACGGCAACCCCCTTGTTACCTTCGATCCCGTGGCCGTCAGGAAGCTCCGCTGGAAGCTTGACCTCTTCACCGTCCCGACCGTGGCCCTGCTTTATCTCTTCTGCTTCATCGACCGTGCCAATATCGGTAAGCCGGCCCCGGCCCACACTCACTAGACGCCGTCTCATCATGACAGGCAACGCTCGCATCGCCGGCATGGAGGAGGACCTAGAACTGGAAGGCTTCGACTACAACGTCATCCTTTCCGTGTTCTACATCTCCTACATCATCTTTGAGGTATGGATCCGCTGGTCTGCGTCCGAGGGCCAGGATATTAACACCTGCAGATCCCCGCCAACATCTGCTGCAAGTGGATGGGCCCCGGCTGGTTCCTCCCCATCACGTCCCTTGGCTTCGGCGCCATCTCCATCGCCACGGCCTTTGTCGAGACCCAGGCCGCCATCTGTGGCGTCCGCTTCCTCCTGGGTGTTTTCGAGGCCGGCATGCTACCTGGGATCGCCTACTATCTGTCCAGATGGTATCAGCGTGCCGAGCTCACCTTTAGGCTCTCGCTATACATGGTCATGGCGCCCTTGGCTGGCGCGTTCGGTGGTCTCCTGGCTTCCCGCATCCTGACCCTGGATAGCTTCGGCTCCCTGAAGGAGTGGCGTATGATCTTCGCCATCGAAGGCATCGTGGTACGTAGTTCTGCTTTGCGATTATTAGACTATAGCAACTGAGCACCCTTGCTGACCGGCTCAGACCGTCATCCTCGCCCTCATCTCCTTCGTTACCCTCACTGACCGCCCGGAAACGGCCCGCTGGCTCAGTCAGGAGGAGAAGGAATTGTGTATCGCCCGCGTCAAGTCGGAGCGTGTCGGTGCCACTGAGGTCCTCGACGGCATGGACCGCACCAAACTCGCCCGCGGCATGACCAACCCAGTCACCCTCGAGATCGCTGTAATTTTCCTCTTCAACAACATCACCGTCCAGGGCCTCGCCTTCTTCCTGCCCACGATCGTCAGGTCCATCTACCCGGACTACACCGTTGTCCAACAGCAGCTGTACAGCGTGCCCCCTTACGCCGTGGGGGCCTTCTTCGTCCTCGCCTTCCCGGCTCTTAGCTGGTATCTTGACAGGCGGCAGGTGCTGATTGCCATGAGCGCACCGAGTAAGTTGCCCATCCGACGCCCGCGTGGACGTCTTGCTAAAGATTTGCAGTGGTCATGGCGGGATACATCATGTTCCTGGCCTCGAGGGTCGACACGGTCCGGTACGCAGCGACGTTCTTGATCGCCAGCTCGGCCATGGTGCTCGGCCCCATGTCGAACGCCCACATCAGCGCCAACGTGGTCAGCGACACGGCACGAAGCAGTGCCATCGGACTCAACGTGAGTATTGTCCTTGCCGCGCCTGCTGTTCGCATGTACTTACACCTGTGCAGGTCATGTTCGGCAATGTCGGCGGTCTCGTCTCGACGTGGAGCTACATCGTCTGGGACGCGCCGGACTTCCCGATCGGCAACGGGCTCAACCTCGCTGCGGCCAGCATGATCCTGATTATTGCCACGGCCGCCTGGTTCTGGATGAAATGGGACAACAAGCGGAGAGATGGGCGAAACGTCGAGGAGGAGCTGGCGGGCATGAGCGCCAAGGACATCGCGGCGCTCGACTGGAAGCATCCTGGATTCCGGTGGAGGACGTGAGCGGGTGGCAGAGGCTGTCGAAGTGCGCCATGAGTTCACTGAGTGAGATACTCTCGAGTTGGACTAACAAGCATCGTGGCCAAATGATACAAATAGCAACAACACAACTCAGTACATAATAGAGACATCGACAGATGGCTACATTACCATTTTACAGCAGATCTCACCGATGATGCACGGTATCGACGACTGTGTCATGAGAGGTCGTCGAAACAGCACCAGCCGCGTCGCAAAGGAGGCGAAGCCACTCCGCCCGTACAAAAGTCCCCTTCCCCACAACCATATTGGTCGCTTGCTCGTATAAACAACGTCGGTCGTAAACTTGACGAACCACCCGCATCCTGAGGCCAACACCCGGGCATCGGTTATATCCAGCATACAATCCCCCGATCTACGACTTTCACGCCCAGCTCCTTCACAGCGATGCCCTCGCAACCCCACGCCTCCAATGCCTCCCCCACGCCTCCCGGGCCCCTGGCTATCCCGCCTCACCGCCCTCCCCCTCCGTCTCTCCCAAGTCCTCCTCCGCCGCGGCCTCGGGCCCTCGCACGCCCGCCACGGCCCCATCGTACAAATCGCCCCGCGCCGCGTCTCCGTTAACACCACCCCCGGCCTGCGCGACGTCTTCCTCGCCTCTTGCGCGCGCCGCATGGACCGCGAATCCCCACTACCGTTCCTGCATAACTACGGACAGGAAAACCTCGTGTCCACCGTCGACGGGGACGTGCACGCGACGCGCCGCGCGGTGCTGAGGGGCGTGTATTCGAAGACTGCCTCTGCGGCGCCCGCGCAGGGCGCTGTTGTCGACCGTGCGGCTCGGGGGTTCCTTGACCTTGCGCAGGAGAGGGGCGCAGGGGAGGGTGTTGATGTGAAACCGCTGCTGAGGCTCGCGCTGGTCGATGTCATGAGTCCAGTCGTCTACGGTGCCGGCAACGCGACGAATGTCCTGGGTGATGAGGGCCAGAGGGCGCTGCTGGGACGGGACGTGGCGTTTGATGAGTGGCAGCTCAGATGGTCGCCGGCGGCCGTCACGGCGCTGCTGCTGCCGGATCTCACTATGCGGTTGCTGCGATGGGGCTGGAACCCGAAGGGGCTTGATAGGGAATTCAAAGCCCGGCCCTTTACGGACGGTCTGGGAAGGAGGGCGCTCGAGGGTTTGAGGAACGGCACGGACAAGGCGGAGGGGAGCGTGATGGCGAAGCTGTATGCCGAGTATGCGGCAAGCGGGCCGTCGACGGCGGTGCCGTCGATCGAGTATATACTCAGCGACTGCGTCGATCACCTGTGGGCTGGAATCACGACGACGCTCGACGCGCTGACGCCGCTGTTCAAGCATCTTTCTGAGAATGAGAAACTGCAGTGCCGTCTACGCGATGAGATTCGCGGCGCTGCGCCGACGTCGGAGTCACTCGAGCATCTCCCTGTTCTCGACGCCGTTATACGCGAGACACTGCGTCTGCACCCGCCCATCCCCTTCGCGCTCGAGCGGAAAGTCACGGCCCGCGAGGCACCGCTCCATGTGTGCGGGCACGCACTTCCCGAGGGCTGGGTCGTCGGTGCCGCGCCAGAAGCGTGCCATATGCGAGCCGACGTGTTTACGCACCCGGAGCGCTGGATGCCGGATCGCTGGCTCGACCGCGCCGCCGCGAGGGATATGAAGCGGCATTTCCTCGCGTTCGGCGCCGGGTCTCGCATGTGCATCGGCGTCAACGTCGCGTGGGTCGCCATGAGAGGGATCGTGGCGGGTGTGTACGGGCGTGCAGAGACCTCCATGGTAGATGGGAAGACGGTTATCCGTCGACTGGACGGCGCGGAGAGGCATTAACGGTGAGACGGACAAAGTGTACGAGTAATTGTAGCATACGGATAGACCATGTGTAATTAAAGGCCACCTCTCTGACTTCCATGTCTGCCAAGTCGACTGATATCGCGTCGCATCTCGGCCCTCTGCATCAAGGGAACAACACACTGGTTTTCGTACATGGCTCATCGCGTCACGTCCCGCCGGAGCCAGCTTTCCATACCCTTTCCCAACGCCTGTAGCTTTCCGTCCGAATCAGATACGCAAACCACCATCCCGCCCAGTCCAGCCCATCCGGCCTATTCCAGTCCACCTAGCCCGACCTCACTTCGGACCTCATTTCCGCCTGCTGCTCCTTGTCGACAGTGCCGGGACAGCTGCAGCCTTGGGCTGAGCAGCCTTCTTCTTGTCCGCGGCGGGAGCAGCCTTGCCCCTCGTGGCCGTCGCCTTGCCCGTCGCCTTGGACGCTGCCTTGGAGGAAGCCTTGGCAGGGGCCTTCGCCGTCTCCGTCTTCTTGCCAGCCTTCGCGTCCGCTGAAGCCGCCTTGGAAGGACGTCCCCTCTTCTTGACCTCAGCAGGAGCATCCTCTCCCAGGACCGATTCCCTGCCGCCCTTGCCGGCCCAGTACGTTTCGAGATGCTCCTTCGCATAGTCAGCGACGGCCTCCTCGGGCTCCCACGAGCGCTGCGCCGACCCGATCCACGCGACGTGCATCAGCACCTTGCCCTTGGCGACCTTGTGCCCCTCGACGCGCAGCACGTGCCACAGGTCCGGGTCCTCGAGCGCCGACGCGCGCCCGCCCTTGACGGTCCTCCAGTAGCGGAAGAGCACCTCGGGCGCGTCCTCCTGCACGTTGGCCTCGGGCTCCCACGTGAGCTCGCCCGCGGGGTCCGTCGTCTTCCAGGAGACGTGGACGTCGAGCAGGCTCTGGTCCTCGGCGTTGGGCCTGTGGGCGACGATGCGCTCGATCTCGAACTCGCCGGTTTCGGCGTCGGCGTCGGAAGGTTCCTCGGCGCCGTTGACGGGGGCGGCGGCTGAGCGCCTGGAGTTGGCTTTGCGGGCGCTGGCGGTCTTTGGTTCCGGGGCTGCTGCTTGCTCCGGCTCCGGCTCCGTGGGTGCTTCTGCGCTCTGGGCGGCCTTTCTGCCTCGTCGGGCTGCTGTCGTGGGCGTCTTCTTGGGTGCCGCCGCCTTGGGAGTGGCTGCTTTGGGGGTGGGAATTTTGGACGAGGCCGCCTCGGGCGTGGCTTCACGAGGCGCAACTTCCTTGGGGGTGGCCTCAACGGCGTCCTTCTTAGGGGTGGCCTGCTTGGCAGCGGCCTGCTTGGAGGCTGTCTGCTTAGGAGCTGTCTTCTTAGGGCTGGCCACCTTGGGGGTGATCTCGTGAGCCGCCACCTTCTTAGGCGTGGCCGTCTTCGGGGTCGCGACCTTTGGCGTGGCCGTCCTGGGCGTGGCCCTCTTAGGGACAGCCTCCTTCGGCGCAGGCGTCGCGGTCTCCTCCATCTCCACCTCGACAGAAACAGACGCCTGGACAGCGTTGCCCAAGGACACGCTGCGCTCCCTGTCGGCGGGAGGACCCACGGACTCCTGATTCTCGGCGAGACCTGCCGCCTGAACCGTATCATGGATGGCGTCCTGGATCATGTTCTGCAGCTGGCCATCGACCTCGACGGCCGTGTCGTTGCCCGGCTCCGCCTCGCCGTTCACGGCCTTCGCGACGGGTGAGCCCTCCACCTCATCGATCGACCTCTTCTGTCCGGCAACGATGTTCCGCGACGGGCTCGCGGGCGCGTCAACATCCTTCGGGTGTCCCTTGAAAACGCCGGCGATCTTGCTGCCCAGCGACCCGAAAAGCGAAGCCGACGGCGTGCTGGGAACGTTCTCCTCGACGGCGACGTGGACGTTGGCGACGACGGTGTCTTCTATGGGCGCCTCCATGTGCGCCATGGGTGCCATGGGTGCCATCGGCGCGACGGGTGCGCTCCCGCTCGAGTGCCGCGAGGTGGTGAGATGCTCGGCGCGCGCGCGGGCGTCGCTGGATGGCGGCGAGTCCATGAAGGCCATGGTCCGAGTGTGCGGCGCGGTCTGGGGCACGGCGGGTGACGCGACGGACGTGTCGTGGCCTCCGGGCCTGAAGCGCTTCGCTGGCCTGGTCGATTGCGACGCCGCCGGGGTGCTGGGCGTGCCGAAGCGGACTCTGGGGTTCATGGCTGCCGTCGGTACGGTCGGTGGTGTCTCGCGCCTGGATGCCATGGGTGTAGATGGCCGACGGCAAGATGTCTCGCGTGGCGTGTTGTGGTGTTGGTGGCGGATACACGATGGTGAGCGGTGTATAAGTGTGCTGAGGTGATGTCCTATGGAAAATGGGGGAGGAATTCAGCAGCAACAAGATGGTTGTATTGACAGGCGAATCATCATTCTCGCGGCAGTGACGCGTGTCTTATGTAATCATCCGACCAGCTTTTTCGGCGGAAGGAGCCAAGGACCGGCACCTTCCCTTTTTGGCTGCTGAAGAACACCTCCGGCTCGGCTCTTTTCATTGGTCCCCTCGAGGAACCTAGGTACTTACACCAAACATCACCAGAACGTCACAGATTACACCATTGCCTCTCATACACATTTTCAATCATGATAGACAAACTCCAAGCCTGATCTACAATAACCATTCAAGCCCCTGATAAACGCCTCGCCATTATTCACTGAAACGCCTCATACGTCTGCTCCGTTACGAAGCCCGCCATGGCCTTGAGGCTCGTCATGCCTGCGGCCCTCGCCTGAGCCGACAGGTCCTTCTCGCCCAGCTCCCTCCACGCGTGCTCCAGCGACTTGAACGCCTTCGTCGTCTCGAACGTGATGACCGCGTTCTGGTCCCGGTACACCCACAGCACCGACTTGTCTCCCTCGCCCTGGCCGTCGGCGCCCCTTAGCGGCCTCACGAAGCCAAAGTTCCGCAGCACCGCCAGCCCCCAGCGCACGACCTTTGTCCACTTGCGCCGCGTGTGGTACGCCTGCAGCAGCCACATGGTCGGCCACACGAGCGTCAGCCGCGGCAGCTCCTCATAAACCTCGGCCTCGTGCAGCGCCTCGAGCCGCGCCGCCAGCTTCTCCACGACGCGGATCGACGCGTCCGAGTGCCGGATCCGCGGGTTCATGCCCTTACCCTTGAGCGTCGCCTCGATCTCGCCCAGCACGTTGTAGCGCTTCTCGTGCTGCGCCGCCGGCGACGCCCGCTCGCCCACGCACAGGTCGCAGTCGCACGCGAAGCCCCAGCTCGTGCGGTACTGGTCCGCGCGCCGCTGGTACGCCGCTTTGGGCGGCATATAGATCTGCGTCACCTCGGTCCCCGCCTTGATGTCCACGACCGCCACGGATATGAGCATGTCGCCCACGAAGGAGCGGTTCGAGTTGGGCAGGCACGCGTGGTTCGAGTAGGCCGAGTACGCCCACACGCCGCGGCTCATGCCCTGCTTCCACACGTTCCAGCCGGGGCTCGCCGCGTCCGCCGTCACGTGCGTGCCGCTGAAGCAGTTCTTGCGCCGGATCGACTCGAGCAGGTACACGTCGAGGACCTGGCGGCCGTCGACCCAGGCTCCCTCGCGCCCGTTGCGCTTGTACGAGCCGCCGTACAGGTCGAGCACCTTGTCGTGCACGGAGGGGTTGTTGCGGCACAGCTCGACGAGCTGCGCGTACGCCGCCGCCGAGTTGTGGTCCGGGTTGAACTCGTTGGGCACGCACGTCGCCTTCTCGGCGTAGATGACCTCGCCGGCGCGGATGTCGCGCGTCGCGAAGAGCCCGCGCCCGTGGTGCGGCGACTCGCGCACCTCGGTCTTCTGGTTGTACGTCGCGCGGTCGAGGTGGATGTTGCGCGTCGTCACGAGCTTGGAGATGCTCGCCCAGTCGTAGTCGCCCGTCTCCTGCTCGCGCACGCGCGCGAGGCACCGCTCGTACTCCTTGCGCACGTTGGCCGGCGCCGCGCCGTGCTCGAGCGCCGACTCGAAGTACTGCCGGCTCTGGGTGAAGTCGGCCAGCTCGTATGCCGCGCGGGCCGCGACGAAGTAGGAGCGCCAGTCGGCGTTGCCGCCGCGCGAGTCGAGGGCGTCCTTGATGGCTTCGTCGTAGCACTTGATGCCGAGGTTGGTGCCCGCGCGCTTGGCGTACAGGCCCCGCTTCAGGACGTCTTCCTCGTCGGTCGCGACCTCGAGGCCTCTTGTGTAGCTGGGCCTTGTTAGTCTGGCGCGTCATGACTCCAGGAGGGCGGACTCACTTCGCCTTGGCCAGGGGCAGGTTCCTCTTCATAAATGCTCTATCACCGGCATCCCTCCACTCGGAGGCCAGCTTGAACTCCTCCTCCCTGCGGAAGGGCGCGGGGATGAGCTCATCGTCGGGGCCGGGCCGCAGCACGCGGACGTCGGCGGGGTGGTCGACGCAGAGCATGAAGTCGCTGTCGCCGGAGAACTTGTAGTAGGGCTCCTTGATGAGGAGGACGGTGCCTTCCTCGACGGCGCTCAGGACGCTGGCGTCGCCCTGGTTGTAGAGGGCGACCTTCTCGACGTTGCCCCACTCGTCCTCGACGATGGCGACGGCGCCGGCGCCGACGTAGGCGGGCGTGATGGTGCGCACCGTGATCATCTTACCCTGGTGGTGGTTCTCGACGAGCAGGTCGCTCAGGGGCATCTGGAGAGGCACGTTAGCGAGGCCTCTCAGGGATTTCACCGGTTTGCACATGTCCCGGACGCACCTTCTCGAGCTCGTCGATGGTCTTAGAGCTCGGCGGGTAGGCCAGCGCGAGGATGACCTTCTTGACCATGCGCGGGGCCTTTTGCTGGCCGGAGCTCCGCTGCTTCTCGACGTGGCTGTTGTGTGTGGCGACGAGCTTGTCCTTGGGCGTGCGCTGGGGCGGCGGCTTGCCGGCGAGGGCGTCGGCCTTTTGCAGATAGTCGAGGGACAGGCGGGGGTCGACGTCGACGAGGATCTCCTCGAACCCGATCTGCAGGCCAAAGTCGGGCTTCTGGGGGGCGACATCGTCCCGGGGCACCTCCTCGACGTCATCCGCATCAGCATCCTCGACGCGGCCGAGGTCCTCTTTGATGGCGCTCACGGGCAGCTCGGGGCTGGCGACGGCCATGATCGGGTCTGGGTACCGATCTGTGGGGGTATGAGGTTGAGATGGCAGGTCTAGGGGTCGCAATGGGTCTCAAAAGTCGCACAGTTTACATGGAGAATTACTAGAAAAAGACAAATGAGGCCGTGGCCGAAGCAAGAGGGGCGGGACATCAAAAATATATCCTCCCCTCTTCGGAGTCGGAGGTGCAATGTGGCATGAGCAAGCCGCATCCCAACTATCCTCAATGCGTTTCCCGTCCGGAAGCTGCCCATTGGGGGAGGTCAGAAAGCTCCCCTGCTTTCTGGTCTCGTCGGCCACGAACATGTGCCGTTTCGGAGAGAGACCGTCCGCATGTCCACAATGCGGAGTCCATGTGATGGGGATCGTCCTCCGAGCCGCGTTGGAGTTGGGGGAACCGGCCGCGGGGAAGATGGGGTCCTTGTTCGCTGCACCAGGCCTCGCTTCCGCGGCGGCTCAGCTCCGTTGGGAAAGGGGGAAAGGAGCCGCTTCTCGTGATTCTATCTGGGGAGGGCTGGGTTACACGGTGGTGCTCCCTTCGTGTCGTCGGATAAATAGAGCTGCCTGCTGGGCCGGAAGAGCCCGAAGGACTTCTCCCGCTCAGGTCTTGGCATCGTGGCCAGGCATCCCCTCATCATACAGGTCGTTCCAGTACATCATATCCCGGAGCTCGTCCTCGCTCACGCCGGCCTTGGCAAAGTGCTCCCTCTGGGGCGTCCTGATCCTCCGGTGTATCTCGCCCGCCGTCCTCCAGCCGATGAAGCCCGCCATCTCCCAATCGATCAATCCAACGATCATGTTCTTGTCAACGATGAGGCTCGAGAGCGTCAGGTCGTTGTGCATGAAGCTCAGGTCTTGGCCGCTATCACTTCCGGGAAACAGTATGTCCGCTTCCAGGGTTGATGCGCCCGTTGGTTGTGATGTTGGGGTCCGGGACGACGTGAGACGGACGCTTCCGACCATCGCTCGGCTGGACGGCGTGCAGCTGCCGGAGGATCTCACGAGCCTGTTTCTTGAAAGACGCCCTCTGAACTGGAGTCAGGTACGGCCAGGCGACGTTCAGGCCAACGCCTGGTAGCCGTTCTTGCATCAGCACCTGACGACCATTGAGCTGCAGGTCGCGTGAGTTGCAGGACAGGAACGTGAAGTTGATTCCGACTTGCCTTGCCAGCAAAATAGATCTCAGGGACCCTGATGCCTTTCAGGACACTCCTGGCGACGGCGATGGCCTGGACTTCGTTGGCGTCGGCATACGTATAGTCAGTCTCCACCGGGCTCTTGTCGTCCTGGGCATGGTGCAGATGACTCGACTTGACAATCAGCTTCCCGAGGGCAAAAACGTCGCGGCCTTGGTCGTCGGAAGGGAAGATCCTGTTGGCTTCGGTGCAGAGTTGGAGCACAGACGCCCAGTATTGTAGGGAGCGGGCGGAGGTTGAGTTGAGGTGCTCCGGGTCGGCGACACAATCGTCCGGCGTTGGGTGGTACCTCCCATAACACGGTATGTCGACGTATAGGTCAGTGGCAGGAATGGTCTCCGGACGCGCCTCGTATGGATTCATGGTGACGATATCGTGCCGTGGTGAGTGATGTGGTCTCGCGGGCTTCCTCTGTATTGGGTGTTGGTAGAAACGAGGCAGAGACGGTGAGAGCTGGGATGCGTTCGACGGGCAGCAGCGGTGTGCCTTGTGCCTGTCCTCCAGCAGCAATCTACGGCAATGCATTGCCTCTTCAGCTCACCGAGAACCTTCGCCTTGGCTCTTTCGAACCACCACCCACAACCACAGTTCTCACCTCACTCAGGCCTCATCCATTCAAAAGTATCAAGCAGCCCAAACTCAAAATCCAGCGCCGTATCCCCTATATCCCAATTCCATGGCTCAAAGTGCCCCTCGGCCTGCGGCGCCGGCTCCTGCGTCACGTGTTCCAGGACGCGGCGTATGACGTTCTTGCACGATATGCACAGGTCGCTGTTGGGCGCGTTGGGCGTCACCCAGTCCAGGAAGCCGACGAGCAGGAACAGTTTCTCGATGATGGCGAAGCGCGAGGGCGTCTTGACACCCGGGGCCGTCGTGGCCGGGCCGGAGCGGATGAGTTCCTGGCAGAGGATGCCGCCAGACGGCGCGGCGTACGCCATGACCTGGCTTACACGTTAGTGAACTCATAAGGGGGAGATCAACCCCTGCGGCCACTTACCAGCCATTCTAGGTGGCGCACGATGTGCGGCAGCCGGTCCACGTGCGTCCAGAACAGGAGCGTCAGGGATACCATCTCGAAGCTGACGACGAGGAGCTCCGCGTGGCTGTCGTAGCCGCGCTGAATGAGAAGCCTGTGAATGAAGAAGTGGTTCTGCAGGTGCTCGAGGCGGATCAGGAATCGGCTGGACAGAATGTGTCTGTTGACGGCTGGGTCGTCAATGTCCGCCGGGGAGAAGTGGATCGTCGCGGGCAGGCGCGCCATCATGGCGTTCTCACGGGCCAGGTAGTCGCTGCGGAGCGGTCAGCGGGTTGCTCTGCCGATCATATGCGGGAGACATACAGCAGATGCTCGAGGGACGTCTCCTGTCTATTTTCCAGCGCGAGCTCGATGACCTCGTCGCGGAAAGTGGCGACGGAGTGGCGGGATCGCCAGACTGTCGTCGGCAGGATCTCGCCGTCCTGCCGCCAGCCGTCGGCGTCGAGGGCGCTCGCGGCACGCAGACGGGTTTCCCTGTCCGCGAGGAGCTCCTCGTCGGAGAGGTCGAGCGGCATCGGGGTCCTCATGTAGCGCCTCCCGAGCGCCGGCGGCCGACCGGTGAAGGAGGCGATGACCTTGTCCAGGTTGTAGATGATGCAGCTGAGCCTCCGTTTCCACTCGGAGCTGGCCGTGGGCTCGTAGGACGGGCCGCTCGTGGCATCGGCGTGGAAGCCTAGGTAAGTGAGCAGAGACACTACATCGCCGTGGTATCTCCACACCAGGGGACCTGGAGAAGCACAGAGACAGCACATCAGTGGGTGAACAAGAACACTCGAGCCGAGGGCAGGGAGACTCACTCGCGTCTCCTGATCGCAGCGACTCGAGGACGCAGCGGCGCAGGAGGACGAAGAGAAGCAGCGAGTTTCCGGTGGTCAGGCTCCGGCACAGATCGATGCACACGTTGACGGTTCGCAGGTAGTACACATCGGCGGGGTGGAGCCTCGAATCCCGCATCTCCGTCGGGCCCATGACCGAGGTCGTGCAGGAGAGTTCGGCCCAGTGCGTGAACAGGATGCCGACCGTCTCCCAGCGGATGCGCGAGCCAGTGTGCTGCTCGATCCATCGGTCCGGATCCTCCTCAGTCTCGGAGAAGGGCAGCTTCGTGTTGTGGCACAAGATCTTGGCGAGCTCCGCCAGGTCCTCGTCCGATCTCGTGGACTCGAAGTAGGAGCCGAAAGTTCCGTACATTGTCTTGTGGGCTTGATCCCGGGCCAGAGAGTACCAGGTGTCGTTTGGGTTGCGGCTGATGTTGCTCAGTCTCTCAGCTTCATCTCTCACCGGCATCTGCCTCAGGATGGTGAGGCATGTCTCCAGCAACAAGGGTGACAGAGTCGGGAGGCGCTCGGCGGATGGGAGTTCCACATCCCCTGAGTCCTTGGCGCAGTCGCCGCCGCGGTAGCGCGGCAGTCTGCTTTCTGCCTCCTCGTAGATCTCGAAGAAGCTGGTCGGCCCAAGGTAGCCTGGTCCAGTGCTCCGTGCGTGTGGTGTGGTCGTTAATGAGCTGGAGCTGGATGCCGGGGCTGATGTTCGCCTTTCGGGTTCTCGTTGCTCAGCTGGACTCCTGGATGGACTGGCTCTGGTGGGTAAGTCTCCGCTGACTATGGACATGCGCGGGTCGAGGATGTACTGGCACTGGCCGTCGCGGGCAGTCTTTCTGCACCGTCGGCATACCGGTTGCTCGTTGTCGCACGCTACCTTTCGCTTCCGACATGGATCGCACGCTTGTGGTCGCCCATTCGGCCTTCGGAGAGAGGGGCGACTGGCCACTATGTCTAGTCGGCTCGGCGACGCCATAGTCAATTGCGGGAGCTCAGTAAGCTGCCCAGATGTGTAGAGAGACCGAAGCCAAGTGAGGTTGTAGGAGAGTCATCTCCTTCGGCTTGAGGTCGGCTCGATCGGCTTCGGCTTCAGCATCGGCTGACTAAGCACCCCCGGTCGACGGCAGTCACCATCTTCCAAAGCAGACAATTCTTTAGGTCGAATCAGTTTAAAGGTCATGGTCTGATCAGTGTCTGATAAGACAATAAGTGAGTAAGAGCCTCCTATGAAGGTTCTGGCTTGCCCTTCCCGGCCTCACCAAGTGCAAGGGGCTTCGGTGTAATCCCATTCCCAGCATCGGTTACAGACCCCACCCCAGCAACCCCCTCCGCAGAAATAAGACGTGGAACGTGTCTGCCTGAAGCATCTCCTTAAATTGCTGGTGTAGATAGTGTGCGCCCTCTGATTCCCGGGGTCTATGCACGTCTCCCGCATCCAGTCCCAGTGCCCAGACCTGCAGCCATCGCTGAAGTAGCCCCGAAAGATATTGCGCCTGTTGTCGTTTCCAACGAGGGTGGTCGTGCCAGATGAGATAATCCCGGGTCCGGTCGTTCTTCTGACCTCGATGTGGGCGGCGTCGGTGGCTCCGAGCAGGAGTGAGAAGGCGATGGCTGGAAGATGGAATTTCATTGTGGCTAGAGCTATCAAGGTCAACAATTGATCCTACGTCGTAGGGGTGTGTCTTTGAGAATCAGGTGGACCTACCTTTCGAGAACAGGAGTGCCGAGGTTACAAGAGTTGTTTGTTGCCGAGGGGGAAGAAGCTGAGATGACCGAGTTCCGGCCGAGGACCTGGTCTTTATAGCACAACTTCCCGTGTATCATGCTCGCAAGAACCAGAGATATGATTCAGGAGCGGCCTCACATTTAGCCTCCGGGTTGATATCTCTACAACTGTAAGCCGCTGCATCAGGGTCGACGCCGTTACACAACATCGTTCGCGACCGAGTCTGGCCGGACCGAGTCCATAGCTACCTTGCCAATTGAGGCTGCGATGACTCGGGCCAAGTAGGCAAAAGAGTCCTGCAATGCAGCCTCCTGACTGTTGTGAGTAATCCCCAACCTTGGCGCTGGCTCGGAGACGAGCTCACTACGCCGTACGCGTATTACGAGGCGTTAGCAGAGGGACTAATTTAACGCCGTAGTTATCTCCAGGCTATGCTCTTACTTTCACCACACCGTATTTCTTTCTCTCGTTCCCAATCCAGTAAATACGGCCATGGCATTGTCTGGGCCACCGGATTGTGCAGAACTGTAATCAGCAACTACATTGATGATAACCTTGCATGCCTCGTTGATTACGTGCTTCTGCAACTAAATTGGTCGTCAATGCTCATGATGCGATATCGCCCGTTCAACAAGCACAGTGGCTGCAGTCGAGAGGCAATCGGACATTTACCCCCTGGTAATCCAACTGCGACCCCAATCATGCCTCCAGCTTCTCATTGACACCCTGCTCAAAAACCTCGATCTCCGTCTTAGCAAAGTCCCTGGCGCTGACACGCCTCTCGAACAAGGTGTCCAGCTCAGAAATCGCACGCCCCTTGGTCTCCGGCAGGCGGAAGTACGTCCACACCAGCACCGCAGCACAGGGGCCAGCCCAAACGAAGCCGCCCTTGCCGCGCAGATTCCACGCCCCCGGGTTGAGAATGGGCGGGTTCAGGAAGTTGGCCCCGATGCTGACGACATTGTACGCATTACGCGCGAGAACGGCCGTCTTGATGCGCAGGCGCGTTGTCGGAATCTCTGCCACGAGACAGTAGCAGACAGGCCCGACGGTCAGATCATACGTGACGACAAACACCATCATGAGGGCCCCCGACGCCCAGCCAATAGCCTCCATGCGTGCCGGGATGCCCATGAAGCCGACGACCAGCAGGATCAGCAGCATGACGGACAGGCCGGCGAGGTAGAGCCTGCGGCGCCCGACATGCGGCAGAAGGAACCACGCGCCCATCGTGCCCGCGAGCGCGAGCGCGCCGGTGCCAATACCAAAATCGAAGGAGCGCGACGGGTCGAAGCCCGCCTGTTGCATGAAGTATATGACGTTTCCGCCGAACCAGATGCCGCACAGCACCTGGCTCGCCCACACCATGCACGCGATCTCGGTGCGGCGCAGGTTCGTGCCGCGCAGGCAGTCCCGGTACGACACGCCCTCGACGGCCTCCTTCTCCACGCGGTCCGTGTACGCGATCATGGCCACCGTGTTGTCGATCTGCTCGTCCGTCGGGCCGGAGGCGAGCCTGCGCAGGGCCTTCCGGGCGTCGGCGAGGCGGCCCTTGCGGACGAGCCAGGTCGGGCTCTCTGGCGCGAGGAGGACGCCGAGGATGATGGGGGGCGGGAACGCCCACTGGATCGCGTAGGGGATGCGCCAGGCCCAGTCGTCCTGGCGGTCGATGAGGCCGCGGAGGACGCCGGAGGACAGGAGCTGGCCCATGACCCAGCACATGTTGACGTAGGTCGTGAGGATGGGGCGTAGCGGGATCGGGGTCACGTCTGCGGCGTATGTAGTTGTGAGGGTTTGGAAGGCTCCCTGCATGCGTTAATTAGCTATGAGCTTTGGAGGATAGGCACTTGCTGAGTTGGTAGTCATACCCATGGAACACCACACAGCACACCAGCGGCGAAGAGCATGGCAATGTGCGAGGCAAAGACGAAGATGGCAATAAAGCCGATAAGCAGCAGCAGAGACCCAACGATGGTCTTTTTGTAGCCGTACCTCTCGGCAACGACGCCCGCCGCCATCAGACCCAAGATCTGGCCGACCTGCACGCCGTTCTTGAGGCCGGACATCCAGGAGGAGGTGATCTGGTGGTCCCCGTTGTCGAGGCGTTCGCCAAACTTCTCCCTGAACTGCGGCAGCGAGAAGAAGGCGTCGGTCAGGGAGGTGTCGTAGCCCTCCATGACGAGGCAGAGGGAGAGGATCATGGAGAAGGCGATGGCCTTGGGGTATGCCCTGATGGCTTCTCGGACGGACATGTCCTTTTCGCGCGTGGCCGCTGTCTCGGCCGCCTTCAGCATGTCGTTGACGGAGGAAGAGTCGGCGGCAGCCGTGGGCTTCTCAGGGTCGCCACGGGGGAGACCGCCACCTTTGTGGTGTTTTGCGTCCTCCTTGGGTTCCTCCATGATGAACGATGGGGTGGTCAAGACGAGTAGGGAAAGCGTTCTCAGAATACAAAAAGAAAATGTGAGGGTGCTCTCTCGAGGTATTATCTCGTTCTCGAGGGACTCTGACTTATATATCAACGAGTCGCGATGTATGAACGGGGGCGGGGTAGGATTCCCGGATGGATGCTCTCAGTGCATGGGAGCCCAAGACCCGGAGACAGAGCCGGATGTGGCCGTTGGTGGTACTCGTCTTCCAGGGTACACGAAAAGTGCTTGAGATGCCCAGCTGCTTGGAATCACATGTTGGACCGGCACAAAGGCGGCTTGACCTTGCTTTTTCTAGAAATGTCTCGGGCCAGGTCTATAAGTGAAAGTAGCACGCCAACGGCGCCACGGTAAAATACTTACTGGCGGCTTCGGAGCCGTAAGAAACCCCGGAAATTCCACGATGAGAACAGGGTGACGAAGAGAAGAGATTGGCGGGGGATCACAAAGCTGGCCGATCTCACGGTGGCACAATGGCACCATGGGAATACAAGGACGTACAGTGAGGAATGGGATTAAAGAGGATCATGTCGGGCCGAGAATTACGTGTTCTCTGACTTCCTTCAGAGGTCAGATGCTGTAATCACTGAGCGGCCTGTTTCTGCAGCACATGGCTCTACGGTCGTGACTACAAATTTGATCAGACACCCTGCGAGGAGCTCGGTTGTTGTATTCTACAAAGGAATAGACATGCGCCTCCTGTCTTGTTGAAGCAAATAAGCGCCGGTCTACCGAATTTAAGACCCAGCGCCGAGCTCTTGAGACTGTTTTAGCGAGGCTGGGGAAGAATGATGATCTGGGGATCGCGTGAATACTTGGGAGGATGAGAGGATTATACGAAGCGCCTTCGCGTATTTCCAGCGAGAAATTCAGTTAGAGTTTTATTCAATCACTCAAGACGCTCAGCCATGGCGCTGGGACTAAAGAGATGACGTGAGATGAACAGGCCGCCCCGGCGTACTCAGTCCAGTCATCATTGGGCGATACCAACAGACTGACAATCCCCGCCGACGGTCTTACATGTATATATATTACACCGTAATGATGGAGTCCCGACGGAATTTCCGAAGACAGAGCATCGACCTTTTCTACTTCCCGAGACCCTCCCGTTCCAGAATTCACCGTTGAAGACTCGGATGTCCTCGAGATCGAAATCTCGAAGTTCCGACGACTCACATACAACAAGCAGCGGTTCAGCCCCGGCGACTTCTTCGTGGACCTTAAGGGCAAGTTCGCCCATCGGGAGGACCGTCAGGCGCTATGGAGACTTCAGCTCTTCGCTCGGAGGAACTGCCCGCACCCTTGGCAATATTGATTCTCATAGAAGGATCCCTAGCTGGCGGTGTTTGACATTGAGCCTCGCCTCCACTAGCTGATCCTGGCCTACTAGATCAAAACTGCGACCGAGGATGCAATTTGGAAGAATGCAGTCGAGAAGGATGCCAGCCTCACGTCTCGCGTGGGCGAGCTCGTCAGTCTCGGCGTGGATCGAAACATCATTGGTCCGGTCCTTGAGCTTCTGTTCGTGGCTTTTGGAGACAAACGTCGTAGCACAGGTACGGAAAGAAAAGCAGAGGTTAGGGTCATAGTACCTGTTAAAGTAGATGGAGATTGCAGTTTGAATGACTGAAAGATCTCTGCTCATCCATGATCTGAGAAACTGCTAGACTCTCAAGACATATTTGATGGAATACTGTAGAGTCGACGAAGTAACGTTCCTTTGAATGATTAAATACTACCAGCTGAGCGAGCCAAGCCTCGCTGGACTTACTCCTCTTCTAGCTTACTCCTGGGCGGACCTCCTTCAGCCTTCATAAGATTACTCCTGGGCGACCTCGTCTTTCCTTCCGCCATGGCCGGCGGATCAGACGGCCGGGATTCCAACGGTGTCTAAAATTGGTACGACGATCCGGTACATCAACGCTATCCTCGATCATGCAAACGCCGAGAAAGTAAGACGGCAGAAACCACAGGACCAGCCGAGTGATTGCAGCCTTGGGGAAATCACTTCTACATCGACGCTACGTGGGTAGACTGCATAACCCCCGACTGCAGCCTCACAGATTCAACACTCAATACATTTCCAGATCCACATCAATCACCGTTTCCTTCAGATACTCCCTCATGACTTGATTCATCATATCAATCCACCAACGCTGACTCCGGCCGCCGAACAGAGCCTTCCTGTACTCCCACCACTCAGGCCAGTAACCCGCCATCTCCCAGTCCAAGAAACCAGTGACTCTACCCGTCGAGCTGTCCACGAGTATATTCTCCCACGACAAGTCGGCGTGGCAGAAGCGCGTCTCGTGTTCATCCGTAAGCTGGGCCCGATACTTGTCGGCCCATTCGGGACGAGGGCATTGCCGGACGGGCGCGACGAGGAAATCGTGGAACTCCGCCGACGGAGGTGAAAGGGCCACAGGTGTGCAAGCTGCTCAGGCGGTGGTCATATGACGGGCCTCTGGACACGGACCCGGCGAACCCCGCTGTAGAGGGACGGAGCTGATGGAGCTGGCTGAGGTGTGATCTGAGCTGGCGGATTGTTTCTGACCGGAGCTCCTCCGTCATGTCGGGACACGCGGCATCGAGTTGCCGTCCTGGCATACGCTCCATGAGGATCCAGCAGTTGTTCTCGGCATCGTTCAGGCAAGTTTCTCGGATGGCAGGTACCGGGACGGATGTATGTTCCCGAACGAAGGCCATTGCTTCCACCTCCCTGCGGAGTCGCGCGGCATCGCCCCATTTGCGAACCGTGTCTGGGCTTTCATAGGTGATTCGACCGGCGGCCCGATCGGCCTTGGAGCGAGAAAGCGAGGCGAAGGATTTGGAGGCCATTTCCAGGTCGTGGGCGATGTCAGGTCGAACTTGTCGGTGAGATCCCGGGCGGGAAACAAAGGAGGGGTACAATTACGCTGCACTTTAACATGTTTGCTTCGCTACAATGTCCCTGCTCCCCACGACCTCTCCGCCGCAGGCAGCGCCCATCTCCTCATCCACTCCGTCTCCAAGACCTCCCGCGCACTCATGCGATCGCAGGGCCGAAACTTGAGCATGCCCTTGATCATCTCGAAGATCGCGGCCCTCTCGTCATCGGAAACAACCTCCATACCATCCTGTCTTCTTGGTCGCTGTATGCAATCTTCGAACCGCTTGTGAAAAGTCCACACATCTCTGCCTGCCCTCGGCGTCCCGTTTCTTTCGAACGAGTCCGTCTTTGTCTTCGCTTCCCATCTGTCCCACCACTCATCTGGCATGGGACCCAAGGCGTCCACTTGAGATGCGGCAGCGCTTTCGGGGCCAAATAACCAACCGCCGAGGAATGGCTTGACGCCGAGGATTGCCCATATTATGCAGCCCAGGCTCCAGATGTCTGATGCGAAACCTAGTGGTGTGGTCGGCTCGAACCTGGCCTCGGGAGGCCGGATCTCGAGAGGAGCGTATGAGACGAATCTCGATTCCTCATCCGGTTGGAAAGTCGTTCCAAAGTCGGTGAGGAGGAGCTTTGCTTCACTGAGGGAGATCTCGTGACTTGGCTTTCCCATCCATATCGGTACGTAAACGTGTGGAGGAACGCCCGGAGATGAGAGGGGCTGCTCATCTTCACGTATAACAGGTTCAGGCTCTGGCGCATCGTACTTGTCGTAGAGTTGCTGGTCTGTCAAGTCATCTAGGCCTGGTGGCTGTTGAAGGAGTATGTTTCCGAAATGGAGGTCTAAGCAGAGTCAGCACCAGGATAATTGCAAATGGTCCAGCCAGGAAGAGCACTAACCGCCGTGAACGAAGCCGACTTTGTGCATGTACGCAACAGCCATGGAGAGTTGTGCAGCAAGCGACCTAGCCACATCGATCTGGAAAGGTCGGTAGTCGCTGGCCAAGATCGCATCGGCAAGATTGCACATGGCTGGCGAGGTGACGACGCAGGGATGACTTCCATTCGGCCCATGCACATCAAAGTGATCCAGCAGTGGTGGAACGAGAGCTGCAGTGAAGCCTCTTTCACTGGAGGCTCTGTCCGCGAGATATTTGAGAATGTTCATCTCTTTACGATCAGACGCCGCCGTGCCGACTTTGATGGCGACGTATCTCGAGAGCCGTTCATCCCTGGCCAGCCAGATGGTCGAATAACTCCCCTGGCCCAGCTTGTGTACGATTCTGTACGATGAGTGAAGGTGGTCTCCTATCTGTATGGGATGGTATCCGCCTGGCCCGTAGTAATCGAGCCTTTCGACGTCGTCAATGTGCTTGTATCGAGGGGCGTCTGCCCGCATCGTCGCCAATCGCTGGCGGTGAGACGTGAGTCTCGGGGCAGTGAAACATGGCAGCTTCGAGATTGGTCGACTTGGAATAGTATGAGCGTGGGAAATGCGCATCTCCGCGTGCGCAGCTAGGGTAGCAAGAGGCCGACGGGATGGTTTTTTGTGTTCGCTGGATGGAGTGAAGTTGCCACAAGGTTCAAGTTGAAGCCCCGATGACAGCGGTGGACGTGAAGCCGTGGGCGCCGAAGCGGAGCCGCTGATTCGGTGAAAGACAGGGGGCAGTGTGCTGTTGGGCCGAGCCTTTCAGCGCCCGTGCAGTTGATCACTGCAGCTTCAGTTGAAGGCTTGATTTCGCACGAGGCATCGCGAACAGCGCGGAGCCGCAAAGTTCCGTACCTAGTACCTAACCCGCCACGCCCTTCTCCTCCACCGCGCTCTTGAACGTCTTCCAACCGGCATGTCGGAAGTCAAGATCCGAATACGGCACCTGGCCCTCAGAAGCCCTGACCGAGTTGACATGGCGCTGCAGATCCCCGAGCGCGTGCACGTCCAGCATGTCTTCCGTCTCGATGGCCTCCTCGTCTACCGTGAGCGCGCCTCCAGTCCATACGCATAAATGGGAGCTCGTTCCTCTGCATGAGTACCCGCACGCGTAGATGGACAAGTCGACGAGCTTCGGGGCCCCGGTTGCCCTCGCCAGGACCTGCCTCCACGTTCCGGATAGCAGGTAGACGCGGCAGAGCGAGAGCAATCTCATCGAATCCCGACACTGGTCGAGGACGGAGATGAGGTGGCTAGGTTCGAGTTCTACGTTCTCGAGGCGGATGCTGACGAGGCGCAGGGAGCTGTGTAGTTTGATGCTGTTGATGTTCAGAAGGTTCGAGCCCGTCAAATCGAGGGGTCTGTCATTTACGGTCCGTTCGACGAGTCTGCAGAGGTGAAATGCGTAGGTCGCGTTTGGCAGGTAGGGCACGTCTGCGGCGACCTTTGTAGGCCGGGCGCGACGGTCCAGTGAGCTGACGGTGGTATCGTCGGTCACGAACAAGCTTGGATGCCAAAGTCGCTCGAAGGTCCTCTCCGTCGCCATCTGCAAGGGCACGGTTGAGTCTTCCACGAAATACTGCCCGAAATCATACGCGATCGGGAGCGTCGTGTCCGGTTCCGTCAGGTTCGGCAGCGGAACGCGGCGCATGGCCGTGGCGAAAGTTCCCGCCAAGTGCCCGGCCACATCCCGCGGGCAACGGACCAGCGACCCGTGAACCTCGAAGATGCGAAGGTTGGGGAGTCTGGCCACGCAAGTGAACAGCGTCGCCGCGAGCTCTTCTGCGTGCTCGGGAGGGGGCTGTCCGTTGTTCGGGTGGTGGCGGTAGTTGAGCCCGACGTCGAGATGACGGAGATGCATCGCACATGGGCTGTTGACAACTTTAAGGAGCTTCTGGAACGGAGGCGCTCCTGGGCTGCACAGGTCTGCTCTCGCTGAGAAGTACCGAAAAAGCCGAGGGGAGGCGCTCTGACAAAAGGCCTTGTTGACGAGGCGAAGATCGGCCACGCCCCGTCGTGCTCTGGAGTTGATGAGTTCGGATCCATCATCAGGTATCTCGATCGAGTCGAGGTTCTCTACGCAAAGCGTGATCTGGGTACATTGCATCAGTGACTGTCACGAGGGTCTGCCGGAGGAAGACTGACAGCGTCTAATATCTCCGTGGGAAGATGCATTTTTCCGATTGGTTACCCACTGACATTCAGTCAATGAGGGTCAGATGTTTGAAGGGGCAAGATAGGCTTCTTCAATCTTGAGTCCTTGACCGTTCCGCAAGCTTAGATGGGCAGAATTTCGCTCGCGATGTTGCAGTCGCTGGGAAGCGCAGAAACGGCCGAGCAAGATTGCCGCCTGTAGCCGTAGTTCAACCTTTGGAAGAAGTAAAAGCTGGGGTCGGCTCCTCGATATGCAAGGTGGGCATCCTTCCCTTTAATAGTCAGATGAGGCCCAGTCTGCCCACCTAGTGTATGCACAGCTGTGGGGCTTCCCAGTTGCAACCTTTGGCCAACGGCTGTCGAGACCATGAGATGATCGATAGCTCCTTACGGGAAGTGACTTGCAGCATACGCGTATGTCGTGAGCACCGGAGGTCGGAGTGCCCGGTTCCTGGTGGACGTCTGCCTCGCGGACTTGAATTTGTTCTATTCCCAGTTACCAATCCACAAACTGCGGATGGAGACATCTCCAATCTATTACCTCTGTCCTCTAATACCATTGAGTCTCGGCCGCCGATTTCAGTGGCCATCAGAGATGACCGTTGAAGAATATATGGTGCCTCGCTTCTAAGTTCCACCTAGAAACTTATTTAGGGGGACCTGAATTTCCCAAAACTTAGCAATGACATGAACAATATGTTCAGACAGTGAAACCTGCGATATTGTTGGCAAGGCAAGAATAGCCGAAGTCGAGGTTGATGGACGAGGGGACGGTGATGAATTCAGCACAGCCGGCACATGGCTTGGGTTTGAGAGGCTCACCCCTTTGTAAGCCCATCTTAAATTCCTCATATGTGAATGTATACTCAGAATTCACTCTTACAACGATCACCTGATCAAACGTCGTGATAGCTTCATGCCCGGCAACGGTGGAGACTATGCCCGGAAGGTTCGAGTTGTCAACACTCAGACCCTACAACCCCGTGCCGCTGCCGCTTCTGCCTTGCTCACCACCCTTCCCACAACACCACCAGTCTTCTCAGCAAGAGGCATCACGACTCCATCACCACCATCAATTATCATCAATTTCCATCTCTTTTCATCAATTCCCATCACTGGAGAACATCTCCTGACCCTTCACGATGCGCTATCACGTCGGCCCAACCGACGACAAGGCGCGCTCGCCGTATTGCCAGGTGGCTTCCTGCGCCTCGCGCCGATGCCACCGCTACCTGGACGACGGCCAGAGGATCGTCTTCCCGTATTGCAGCCATCGTAAGTCTACTGAAGCCGCGCCACCATTATGAATGAAGCTGACGATGAACACAGATGGCTGCTCTGCCCTCAAGGGCAATATCGCTTGTTTTGAGATGACCCAATACGACGAGGCTTATTGCCGAGGCCGTAAGTCCATCCAACCCATGCGACCTAGACGAAGAATACTGACCAGATGATAGACCAAGCTCAATACCCTTCTCACACCCTCAAGGCCTCATCCATATACTTCCCATCCGGCAAGCCTCTTGGGACGATGTCCCATCCCCGGCAAATTCCCACTGTCATCAGCGTAGCCAAGCAAACCACGAACTTTGGCCAGAGCAAGTATCAGAGCGCATACTCGGCTCCCATCAACACGAAGCCCAATGCTCAACAGGTCAACACCAAGCTACCGCCCCGGAAGACCTGCAAGCGCGCACGCTGCAACCTAACCCCTCGCCAGGGTCGCCAACTCTGCCGCAAGCACGCCTGCAACATGGCCGACTGCAGTTCTCCCGCCCTCGACACCCCCAGCTCCGACCACCCTTACTGCGAAGCGCACACGTGCAAGTCCGCCGGCTGCGCCGTCCCCAAGCGCTCGACGGCCGAGGCCTGCAGCGCCCACCGCTGCCAGGTGAAAACATGCCTCTCAATCCTCTCCAAGGGCCCCTTCTGCGAGAACCACGCGTGCCGCGTCACTACGTGCCATGAGCAGCGCACAGATGGTGCCGAGCGCTGCGCGCAGCATACGTGCCAGGAACCAGATTGCCTCGCCACCTCAGGCGTGCCGGGCGGCTACTGCGACATCCACGGATGCGCCGAGACGGAGTGTCCTGGCAAGCGCGCTGAGAACTGCGAGCTACCGCTCCTCTGCGTCCGGCATAATGCCGACTATCACTTCAAGCGCGGCGTCGAGGCAGCCAGGGGCAACGGGTGCGATGACTACGAGAGGGTCGTTGAGAAACTGACGATGCCTGACGCTGGTTTCGCTCGCTTGAGGAACCCGGTGCGCAGGAATTCGGATTTGTACTTTGACGCGAGCGATGAGATGCCTTGCATGGTTGATTCGCGCACGTCTCGCGTCGCTCGGGAGGCTGAGGGGGCTTGGAGGATGAAGCCTTCGGTGCGCTTGGGTCCTCGATACCCGGACTCGGTCCACTTGGACATGCCTGCGTCTTCTCCTGCTCACATGCTCCGACCCCTTGCGGCGCAGAAGATCAAGAGCGCGGTGCAGCGCGGCTTCGAGCAGCTGCTCGCGCGACAGAGGGCCGAGAGCGCTGAGTTCTGGGAGGTGAATGAGCCGTGGGATATCAGGGACGAGTACGAGGACCTCAGGGATAGGCAGCAGGTGCAGCGCGACGCCTTCATGAGCGTCGCGGACGGGAGGCTGGCGGCGGCTGGCGCGGAGGCGCCGGCTGGGTATGAGAGGGTTCGGGGGACGAGGCGGTACCCGCTGGGCTCGGTGCGGTTGATGACGGAGGGTTGCGAGGAGGCCTATGCGCGCGAGATTTACCTGTAGGAGGGGTTCTTCGAGGGTATTGAGGCTGGGATGGAGATGGGGATGTAGGGTGTCGGATGCATGGTGAGATGTCGGACGTGGTGTGACGAGGTCGGGGTGGAGAATGGTCGGACAGACTATGCCTGATGTTGGCGTTGGTGTCTACCGGGAGACTACCGGGCCGGGACCGGATCTTATATAGCGGACCGGATGGCTCTGTGGTGCAAGATGTGCCCGGGGAAGATGAAGGAGAGGCAGTCGAGTCATAATGGACATGTTCACTCCCTTGAAGCACTTGTCCAGAACTGTGATCTTTGTACTGAGTCCGAGGCCATGCCATTGGCGCACCTGCACAGGATCTTCTGAGAGAACATGTGATAAATCGTACTTGCGAGTCTTCCAGCATGTCCTGATCAAGCGCTGATAATGGATTGTCGCTTTTGGTCGCTCTCGCTACATCGCAGTGCAAAGCTCTGTGTCTACCCCTGGAACCGCCCTAGAATATTCCATCGATGGGCCCGGCATCCCGCGACCTTTGCCGAGACGGCTGCGATGACCGGCCCCGATGGATGTGTCACAAAGGACGGTGCACCCACCTTCTGCGCCCTGAGGAGAAGGCGGGGGACGACGGAAAACACCACGAGACGATGGACGTCGAAAAAAAAAAAACATCGTGCAGTGGGCTGGATCGCCACGGGGAGGGAAGCACTAATGCGCCCCCGTGGAGCGTGCTCCCAGCGCTTGTCCCCTTGCGGGCTTACAGGTGTTGACAGGGCGTCGTCGACAAGATGACGGCCCCTTTTTTTCTTCCCCTCAGGGCTCCCCGGCCTTATCACCCTCTCCACAATCGATGACTCTGATCTGAGCGAGATGGCGTGGCCGGCCCGGTCTTTGACAACAGGGCGCGGTCAAATTCTGAGGTCGTTTAAAAGAGGACATCTGCCATTCATCACGATGTGGCACAAGAGGGGTATCATGATCTGAACAATACGTCTTTGTCTTCTAGTACTCGTCTCCTTCCTTTGACCACTGGCAGAAAGGTACTGCTCTGTCAACACCACGCATTGCTTCTCTCCCAGCAGCAGACTCGACCGCAGCATGGCCCTTTCGGCACCTGACCTCCGCCCAACACTGTCCCTGAACGAGTCCATCCAGGACAACCCCGTCCATCTCCAGCCGACGCGGACCAAGAGCCATGAGCACTCCATCCACAATGCCGCCGCCGTAGACGGCGCGGCCCTGTCGCCGCACACCTCCACCACCTCCGTCGACGTCGAGAAGAAATGGTCCGCATGGCTCTGCGTCTTGTCGTCTTTCCTCTTCCTCATGCCCTCCTACGGTACGCCCCAGACTCAACCTCCACCCCCGGGCCTCTACTAACACCCCCCAGGCTTCATGCAGAGCATCGGCATCGTCCAGTCCCAGCTCTCCCAGAACCAGCTCGCCGCCTACTCGGACCGTGACGTCGGCTGGATCACCGGCCTCTACACCTTCCTTGCCCTCTTCCTCGGCATCCAGACGGGCCCCCTCGTCGACGTCCACGGCCCGCGCCTCATGGCCCCGCTCGCCACGGCCATCACCGTCCCCATGTTCTTCCTCCTCGCCGAGTGCACCGCCTACTGGCACTTCGTCCTGTGCCTGGGCGTCCTCGGCGGCGCCGGCGGCGCCCTCTGCGCGACCCTCGCCATCGCCACCGTCGGCAAGATCTTCGTCCGCCTGAGGGGTCTCGCCATGGGCATAGCCCTCGCCGGCTCGAGCACCGGAGGCATCATCTTCCCCATGCTGCTTCGAGACCTCCTGCCGCGATGGGGCTACAAGTGGTCCTTCCGCGCCGTGGGCTTCCTCGTCCTCGCCATCCTCGTCGCGGCAACGCTCTGCATCCTCCCCTCCGAGAGCCTCATGCGCGCCTCCGCACCGGCTGCCGACGCAGAGGCCGCTCCGTCGTCTTCACCAACCCGTCCGCCCCCGAAGCGCAGCGCCGGCATAAACTTCACCGCCTTCCGCTCGCCCGCCTTCTCCTTCGTCACCGTCTGCTTCTTCCTCCTCGAATTCATCATCTTCGGCGTCACGGGCATGCTGCCCACCATCGTCACGTTCGCCGGCTTCCCGGCGACAGCAGGCTTCGACATGATCGCCATCCTCAACGGCGCATCGTGCCTCGGCCGCATCCTGCCCGGCATAGCAGGCGACACCCTCGGCCACCTCAACGTCCTCATCGCCATGATGTTCCTCACCCTGCTCTGCACGTCCGCGACCCTCGTGCCCTTTGCGGGTAGTAGCCTCCCCGCGCTCTACGCCTTCTCGGCGCTATGGGGTTTCGGGTCCGGGTCCTTCCTGTCGCTTACGCCCGTGTGCATGGGGAAGACGTGCGAGGCCAAGGATTACGGACGCTATTATGGGACGATGAACTTTGTCGTGGCGTTTGGGCTGTTGATTACCATTCCCATCGGCGGGCAGATGCTCGAGAGTATGGGGGTCAGGGCGCTGTCGGGGCTGTATCTGGCCATCTTGTGCCTTGCTGCGTTCTCGGCGTTTGCGGCAAGGTCGCTGTTGCTGGGGGCTTGGTTCCAGCTCAAGGCGAGGATTTAGTTACACCTTGTTGGTGGCCTGGGGGTTGTTGGCGTTGGGCGGACAAAAGTCTTGATGGGATGTGCCAAATAATAGTAATGGAATGAATATATACTCGATCTCTGGTACTGCGTGCAGGCTCATGTGCTGCGAAGCCTGTCAGTGAAGCTGTCCCTTGCCGTCAGTCGCGACTCGCGTGGGTTGCTACCAAGCTGGGCGATGGATGTTACGTGCGGCATCGCCAGGCCAAGGCGCGGAAGGCTACGACCACTAGTGCTTGACATGTCGTGATACCCGGCAAAAACTACAGTCAACCAGCCCAGAGCACCAAGTACAAGTCACATCACCCACAGCCAGAGTATAATGGTAAACTGTAGCATTAATGATAAGAAAAACTCGCTGCGCATAGCGCGTATATGAGCGAACCGATGAAGAATCAAAGTGAGAGAAAGAACCGAAGAAAGACAATCTACAAACACCAGCACCGGTGAAAATGCGCCCTCATGTCGTAACGTTCGTCAGTGTGTGCGTAACACCTCAAGCCAGCTGCTTCTCCGACTCGCCCGGCGAAGGCTCAGGCGTGACCAGGACGCCCGGCGTCGACGCCCCCGAGTCCAACTTGTCATAGTCCGCCGACTCGCTGCTCCTCTCGGACCGCGAGTCCTCGCTCGACTCGGGCGTGTCGTCGCCCTTGGCCTCGGGCACCTCCTCGGCAGCGGTGTCCTGCGTCTCGGCAGGTTCCTCCTCGCCCGCCCTCGCAAACGCCTCCGCGGGCGTCGCCTCGTCGCGCTCCCGCTCGCCGCCGGCATTAGCCTGCGCGTTATCAATATCCAGCCCCCCCTTCTTCCCCATGCCGCCCTCCGCGAGGTCCCCGTCCTCGAGCACCACGCGCAGCTCCAGGTCCTCGTCCCGCGAGTACACGCGCACGCCGAGGATGCAGATGGCGTTCCACGGCGCGGGTGCGTCCTCGTCCTCACTCTCGTAGATGGCAGACTTGGGCAGCGGCGGGTGCGCCGGCGCGAGGCGCGGCTTGCGCACCATGTCGTCGTCGCTGTACAGAACCTCCCAGTCCTCCACGGGCGAGTCGGACGAGTTGCCGTCATACTCGACGAGGCGCTTCTTGCGGGTGGCGCGCTTCCGGGGGCTGGACGTGCGGGACGAGGCGGCGGACTTGCGGCCCCGGGCGTCGCCCTCGGCAGCGGGAGAAGCGTCCTTGGTTGCGGCGTCGGCCGCCTCGCCCTCCTTGACTTCCGGAGCGCCGGCATCCTTGTCGGCGGCGGCAGTCTCGGCCTGCTCCTTGGCGGCCTCCTCCTCCTCCTTGCGAAGCCTGTGGGCCTCCTTCTTCTGCGCGTTCTTCTCCTCCTGCTTCAGCTTGACCTGGCGGTTGAAGTGGCGCCTCTCCCAGTTCTTCCGGCGCTCCTTCTGCCTGCAAGTGGAGGCCTTCTCCTGCTCCTTGATCTTGCGCAGCCGGGCCACCTCCTCGAGGTGCGCGGTGCCCTTGCTGTGCGCGAGGTCGTACGCCTGCCCGACCTGCGCGAGCTTGTCGTTCTCGATGCGGCTCTTGCACTCGCGCTTGACCACGTCCTCGACCGAGAGCTGGTTGAGGTCGCGCTCGGCCGTGACGCTGACAAACACGCTGTACTCGCCAGCGGGCATGTCCGGGATCTCGATGGACACGGAGCGGTCCATGAGGTAGTTCCCGTGGGAGCGGACGAAGTAGTCTTCGCCATCGGGGCTGTTGCGCTCGTGGATGCGGAAGTGCATGCGGAAGCTGTACTGGCCCGCCAGTCCCTTAAAGTAGCGGGTATCCAGCTGCGACAGCGCGAGGATCAGGGGCGAGTCCTTGGTCAGCTTGAACTGGAACTTCTCGTGGTATTGCGACTTCCAGGGGACATCGACGCCGATCCAGCGCTGGGCGCACTGCCAGGTCGAGTCGCGGAAGAGCCGAGTGCGGTCGAAGTGCTGGAACTTGCTCAGGAAGTCCTCGAAGGAGATCCAGAAGACCGAGTCGTTGCCGAACTGGTGGCCGACCTCCTCGACGGCGTCGGGCGTCCACTCCTTCGAGCCGTCCGACCAGGCTCCCTCCCAGAGTCCCTTGCGAATCTTACCCCAGGGGTTCCTCAGCTTGAGGAGTCTCTCGCCGGACTTGAGCTGCTTGGTCTCCATGAGAACGTATGCGTGGCCCTCGGAGATGCCGTCGCGGTCGCCGTAGCCGCACTCGAGCAAACCAGTCGAGAAGCCGAAGAGGAACTCCTCGTTGACCTTCATCAGCTCGTTCTCCCAGAAGCTGTCCAGGTCGAGCACGTCGGAGAGCAGCATCTCTGTCGTGACGCCGCCGGTGAGATCCTCGGCAGCCTCTCCCGTCCAGCCACCCGCCAGGCAGGCGTAGTCGCCGTGCGCCTTGGCGTAGGCCTTCTCCAGCAGAGGAACCCAGGTCTCGTTCTGGTCCTTGCACTGCCCGAAGAACAGAGCCTTGGAGCCGGTCTGGTACGTCTTGCGGTAGACGGCCTCGCCGTCGTCGCGATCAATCTGCTGGAACAGCTCGCGCTGCATGCTGCGCGAGTCCCACGCGGGCGACTTCAGGTACAGCTTATCGTCAATGATCGAGTAGATCCATTCTCCGTCTGTCGCGGATTAGCACCCGCGCTCGTCATCACAATGAATGCCACATACCTCGGAAGAAAACGAAGCCGTAGATGCCGATGCGCGTGTCGTACTCGACGCAAATGCGCTGCAGACCGCCCGGAACATTGGCCAAGGCCGTGAGACAGGCAATGAGCCAGCAGTTGCCAAGACTCCCCTGCTTGATGTCGTTCCCGCTGGGGTTCTTCATGAAAGTGGGCTTCTCGAAGATCTCGTGGACGCGCTTGACGGCCTTGGGGACGTCCGCCTTTGCGTTCGCCACGTTACTCCTGTTGATGTTCCACTTTGTGCTGCCGAGGCTGTTCAGGCAGTTGCCCTTCTCCCACTTGAGGTCCCAGTCCTGTGATCACGGTCAGCGGGTCGCCGTCGCGGGGCTGCGCTTCGATGGGCACTCACGAGGTCCCAGCCGGGGTCCCTGTACCGGGTGTTGACCCGCCGGCACTCCTGGATGATCTTCTTGACCTTTCTCCTGCACTCGTCGGCCGCGCGCTCGTACCCTGCGCCGAACAGCTCATTAGGCCGATCGGATCCAGCGGACGGTGCGACGGGGTCGAATGGAAGCACGGAGACGGCCTTGTTGAAT
This sequence comes from Furcasterigmium sp. R96-07A1, assembly GCA_037042015.1. Classification (NCBI taxonomy): domain Eukaryota; kingdom Fungi; phylum Ascomycota; class Sordariomycetes; order Glomerellales; family Plectosphaerellaceae; genus Furcasterigmium; species Furcasterigmium sp. R96-07A1. The sequence goes on along the minus strand of JAXQJP010000326.1, from coordinate 247,211 downwards.
TTCCGCTTCTGGAAGGTCTTCCAGATGTGGTTGATGGACGCTTGTGGCGGCGGCTTGGGCTTCTTCGTCTTCTTCTTGTTGTCGTTGTTGTTGTTGTTGGAGGCGGGAGGGGACTTGGGGCGCCGGGGGTCATCCGACTCCTCAGAGGAACTGTAGCCATGCATGATGTGCGATTGTTCTGAGCCTTGAAGTTTGCCGCAAGAAAAAGTTTCAAGATATTCCACGCCCAGCGTTGGATCTTAAATAGACCTCGTCCAGCAAGCTGCGACGTGATGCGGTCGATCAGGTGAACCACGACGGGCTGTCAGTGGGAACCAAGGTTAAGGTTATGTGATCAGGTGTGATGGCGAAATCTTAACCTAATCATCCAGAGAGGCGCTGGAGACAGATCGTGAACCAGGGGAAAAGACACTGAGTGACTCATGGGTTGTGAAAGGAGGGCAGGGCGTCGGTCAAGGTGGAGGGGGGAGGGAAGCATTGCTTTATATACCTTATCGGACAACTGACGGGGCGTCGGGGACGCACTGGAGGGTGGCAGTGGGCAGTAGGAACCCCCAGACCCGTTCCTGACAGCCTCGCCGCCATGTCTAACTCCTGGGAAGATCCATTTTCGGGATTGCCCATGAGAGGAACGGCTCACCGACCGGTCGATTGGGATGCTGGTCGATAATGCTATTGCGACAAGGGCAAAGCGCTTGTCTGGACCCTGAACCGGTGATCGGCAGGGGGTCACCTGGACCCCTGATTCCCCAACATCCCATTGCCATCCCGGGTGGGACTCGGAGGGTGCAGGGTGCAACTCAGCCTTCAGGGCCCTTCTTGGCGGGTACCGTGGGTCGGGTTCGAGAAGAGGTGCTTGGCAGCTTCGGCATGAGACTAGTTCGCGGGCGGACGCGATGTTGGGTCCAAAGCCGCCTGTTCAATGGTCCAATGCTCCAGGATGACTCGGAAAGACAAAGGAACACCCGGGATGCCGCGAGACAGGCGACAGGGTCGACCCTTTGCGTCCTGTTCTCGGAGAACGGGCTGCCGTTCCAGTGGTCACGCCTGGTGGCACGTCCTCGTCGAGGTGCCCCGAGGTACCGTGACTCGCCGTTCTGGACCCCGACGCCAATGGAGGGGGTCTACCGGCGACGGGCTCTCTTGGGTCTTGGTTGTGAAAGGGTCCCTTGTTCTTCTTCCTGCTGTGCTTTGCTGAGCTTCCCGTTGGCCGAGTCACCGCTTGAGCGCCGGTTTGCCTTATTCATCCATGTCCTTCGGAAGATAGGGGTCGCGGCAATGGTGTGCTGGAGGGAGATGTGGGGGTGTGAAGTCCCTCCGCCGTGCCTGGCCCTGGCCTGCCCCTTTTTCCACTTGAAGCTCATGACAATCCGCTCCACGGCCGCAGTCGAGCCCATCCTGGTAATAAGCAGGATGCGTGAGACGCCATGCAGCGGTCTTGGCGGCTGAAGCACAGGCAGCAGTGCTTCATTGCCATCAGCCGCCTCGGTCGCACCAATGTGGAAACAATATGCCTTCGAACAGCCCCTCTTTTCGAGATCACGAACTGCAATGTCCCTCCTCCAGATGACGACCCCGGATTGCCAAGACCATACCGGCGATTGGTGAGGCCGCCAAACAGCTCAGCGATATCACGAGGATGTGTCGTTCGGCATGTTTGGTATACGACAGTATGCTTGCGGCCTGAAGCTGATGCCTCGAGAGGCAGCCAAGCAGCCTTGCGTCGTGGTTTGGGGGCCGAAATCTGTTTCCAGGTCAGGCAGATCGCCTACGAATAATTCCAATTGCCCCTGCCTGCCGGGTCCAAGAGCCCGCTGCCCGTACACGTGTATTCATCGTCGGGTCCGGGATCCGCAGTGTCGCTCGACAGATGATCTCTCCAGTCGCAGTGGCATGGCATGGCCATTACCGAGATAGGAGAAGGAGGAGTGCATCAGGAAGGAGAGTGACAAGACCGATAAGCACCAGCCGCCCACTCTGCCGCTGCTCTGGCGTTATCGGTGGGCATTGCGCTGTGGGCTTTGACCAGTTGACCCTCCGTGGGGAACCCTGGTCTTTGACTTGTCGCAGCATTGCCAAGACACGCCGGGACAGCGCCCGCGCCCGCGCCCATGGCCCGTCTATCGCCTTGCCTTGAGTTGAGACGTCTCTGCCTCGCCCCGATTTCGGTGCAGGTCCGGAGGTGATTGCTCCCGCTGATTGGCACTCAACGGCAGAGACCCTTTCTTCTCTCCCAATATGCCACCAAGGTCTCGTCAGCCTCCCCCAAAACACAAGGGGGGTTCAAAGGTACGTCCCGCCTAGCGGATGGCGAACCAGGAGTCGGACATTCCTTATCGCCTATCCGTTTTGCCCCGGCATCGCCTCCCCGTTTTGAAACGACCCCGACTGAATCGTGTCGCGTGGACAGGCGGATCTGGCGGTGTGGGACGCTCGTCGATGCTGGGATCCATGGGATGGACCCTGAACATGGCTTGCATGGCGACACGGTTCGGGAAGTCCTGGCGAGTCGCCCGCGCTTCCGCCAGCCACCCGGCTGCAGTGGCCTGCAGTGGTTCAGAAGGCCGTGCAGGCAAGCAGGCCAGGCATATGTGAACGAGGCAGTTTGTTGAGGCAAACGCAGGCCTCCCTCGAGTCCTTTGCCCAGTTGAACAGGTGTCGGAGCCTTGCTGGAAGGGAGCCCCTGATTGACAATGTGCTGAGCGAGGCAAGAAGAGGAAACATCCAGGGTCCTCCACAGATCCGTGATCGACAGGTAGCGGGTACTCCGCATGGCGCCGACGGGGCCCGTGAAGGCGTCGTACCCCATACCCATACAAGCTGTACTCGCCGCACGCACCGTGCCGCGCTCTGGCGGTCAAGGGGTCCTGGGGCTTCGCAGGGCGATGTCTTCGAGTCCGGCACCGTGCTTTGGAAACTGGCCCGACTCGCGCGTCCTCCAGGTCCCGTCTTGCCGTTGTCGTACTGACTCAGATCGAAATAGATTTCTCCGATAAGGGGTCCCATCCTTCCCTATCCGATTGCAAATCCACCGGCGCGCTGTCGGGGTCGGAAAAGCCCCTTTCTAGGGTCTTTCTAGCGCTCGTGGCGCCGAAGCGGCATCCATGGCAGCGCCGGAAGCGGTCTGACAGGTTGGGTGGTTGGGCGTTGGGGGCCTTCGCTGTACCCCCAACATGCTCAACATGCCATGAACAGTGGGCGTGTCCCAGTACGGTTGCCCGCTGAGACATGGACAGGTCAAAGTGCGTCGTGCTGCGTCTGCTCGTCACTGCTCTGCTTTGCGAGCGCGTGGTTCTCCTGGCTCAAAGGTATGGTATCATGATTTTCTATCGGTGTTCGGACAACTCGGAATCGCTTGCTTCGCAAAGTCCGAAGTCGGTTGATGTGAGCCGATGGCCAAGTCATGGCGATGTGGTGGCAAGGAGCCGAGGAAGTGAACGGTCGCTGGACTGGAGCGACCCCACCGGGCGTGCCGAGATTGACTTTTGACTCATCAGCGAACTGCATGATTGTGGCTTACTAAGGCGTCAAAATTGATCTTGATTATGTAAGCACGTTCGACCGAACTTCGTTGCTGACGACTGCCTCTCATGGTAGCAGGCAATGAACATGTTTTCAAGATGAGTTGGATGTCTGCGGCCGCGATGAAGGAGATTCCTACAGTGTGTCTAAATTGTTCCGCATCGAGCAAATGTGAATGTCGTGGTGAGCGTCGGCTGTATTCACTGGCGGGCAAAGATGCGATCTAGGCTCGACACAATGCCCTCAGCCTGGCAATTCAAGAGGATGAAAGATACTAGCAAGTACATGGCCGTCGTTCATTTGGCCTAATTTGGATTTCGTAACATGAATTCAGGCTTCAAGTGAAGTTCACCAACATTCGTTCCCATGCAGGCCAAGCGCCTGCGAACTTCACGCTCGTCTTGAAAAGTTGAAAGTAGATTTCGTTGTCATCGAAGCACGAAAGCCTCGCTTCCTCTTTCAGAATCTCAGACGTCATCAGACTGCAGGGAATGGAGGGACTGAAGCATAGCCAGGACAGCATCTCAACGGCATTGCCGTGAATTTGGCGACAGGGCACACCCATCAAGAATGCGCTGCCCCTGAAACACCGCTTCTAACCTCAAATTGTCTACGCACCATTCGGCGAGAGACTGATATTCCGTGCTAGCTTTGCGATGATACACCAATTCATTTCCATGACAGACAAGAATCAACCGCTCCTCAACTGGGTGCGTCAGGTGGACTTGAGCGCCACGAGAAAACTCAGCATGCATAGGCGACGTGATAAAAAGCCTCAAAAGCTATTATATGAAGGTAAACAATGTGCCATCACTGTGCTATGGTTATGGTTCTGCAGAAAAACTTGAACAAATGCGCCTCTTTAGACATCGTGGCTTGCGGTGCGCGCGGGACCCAACCCGAAAGCCTTCCAGTGTAGGTTTGGATGTCTCTTCAATACAGCGAGCGAATGCTCTCTTCCTATGGCTGGGGTTTAAATACAACCCATCACCCCATTTCCTACGCTGAGCTCCGCATCCTGCAAATTCCCATCGTCGTCTGGTCGTCTGGGTTTGTTCATGACCCAACCCTGAACACACCTTCACACAAGCAAAACCCTCTCATAGCCGCCATGGTGAACAACAAGAATGGGCGCGCCGCCTTCAAGAGGTTTCTGCCAGCATTCCCTTCCCCGAACTTCGCCCATATCAAGCAGTCCATCGCGAGGCGCTTCAGCAGATCTGGGTCCAACAGACTGCGATCCGTCGTAGGAAGGCCGCCGACCCCGTACGCAGGCCGCTCAGAGAACGACCTCAGTGTCATCGACACCGACTCAGTGTATGAACAATCATACGAGATGCAGACCGGGCTGCGACAGCCTTTCAAAGGCTCAAGCGAGACTCTCTTCGAGCGTGCCCATAGCTTTCCCGTCGAGGTCGTGCGCGCTTGCGAAAACTCCTCTTCCGCTCATGACCCCGCCGGACCGAGCCGAAGCCTTCAAAGCGCACCGAGCCAGGCGGCTGGAGGCGTCGAAAACCCTCGCCAACATCCCTGCCTTCGCCATCCGCTGCGCATCCCGCAGCGACTCAGCGGAACGCGCCACGGCCTAGATACGTCTCCCACGCAAGCCTCGTCCAGCGGGTCTCAACGCCCGACACTGAGAAGCCTGTACCAAGAAGGCCCGCACAACGGACCATACCCGCCCCAGCCCTGGAGCGGCAGCGGCATCAACACCATAGACACGGAGGAAAGCCCCAGTCAGGATCCGGATGTCCCCTCGGCACAGCACCCGTTTGATGGCCCCAAGCTCCACCCTAACACGCAGTCGTCGGCAGGGTATGAGTTCTACAACTGGTACCACTGGCGTCAATACGAGGATGACGAGCTAGAGACCTCTGACGATGCAGCAGACGTGACATCGCCGCATTCAGAGGAGGTGTTGTCTGATTGGAAAGAGCTTCGCGAGGCGGCAAAGGTGAATAGGTTGGATCGGAACGGACGCTGTGTCTCAGACAGTGATGGAAATGTCTTCCCTTCTGCCGCTGTACTATCTATGATAACATGAGCAGCGTGTTGGACATTTGCCATGATGGCCATGTACTCTACACCAAGCAGCGTTGCATTACAGCAAGCTAGCGAACTCAAATCGAATCTTTGAAAAATGCATGCTGTGGGTGCCGTGGATGCTGTGCTCTATGCGTTATTTCCTTCCCGCAGCAGCGGCTCTTCGGATGACCTGCCCGCGGCGAGATCATCCTCCTCATCGCCCGACGGCAGCAGGGAGCGCCTGCCGCCGTCCCTCTCGACACGTCGCCGCCACGGCCTGTACACGACGACGGACCCGATGCCGATAACGAGGAACATGCCGCAGATGCAGGCACCGATGACGTCAAAGTTGTCGCCGATGGCCTCGATGACGTCCCAGAACCCGCCGTCCAGGTCCGCCAGGTTCTGTATCAGCGTCAGGAGCTGCACGAGGCCGATGAAGGCGGACACGAAGACGGTGATGCCCGTGAGGACAATCGAGTAGTACAGGATGGCGACGTGGTCGCGCGAAAAGGCCTTGGAAGTGTACAGCGCCATCATGAGGGCGCCGTCGGTGGTGTCGAGCATGCACATGCCGGCTGCAGCGCGTTAGCGGGAATCTCTGGGGGCGGGACAATAGACGCACCTGTGAAGAGAACGGGGAAGATCAGGATCAGCCAGATGCTCGTGCCCTGGGCGCCGTGGACGCTCGAGAGGCCCAGGATAGCAATCTCGGAACTCGTGTCGAAGCCCAGGCCGAACAGGATGCCCAGGGGGAACATCTTCCACGGGCGGTCGACGACGCGGAACACCCTGCGGAAGACGTGGGCCAGGAAGCCCTCGCCTTCCAGCTTGAGGTTCTGCGCAGCGTCATCATCCGCCGACTCGTCGCCCGAGTCGTCTTGCGCACTTGCGACATCATGGGACCTCTCCTCCTCGAGCTTCCGGTTCAGCTGCCGGATGAGGCGGTAGAGCACCCAGCCATTGCCGGCGCAGAGCAGCAGGAGGAAAGCAGCGCTGACGGCCGTGCCGACGATGTTCCCGACGCGGGCGAGGCCATCGAAACGATCCCGCAGCGCGCCGGACGTGGCTGCGACGACGACGCAGGTGACGACGACGACGGTGCTGTGGCCTAGGGAGAAGAAGGTGCCGACGGAGACGGGGCGCTGGCCGGACGCGATGAGGCGCCTCGTCATGAGGTCGATGGCGGATATGTGGTCGGCATCGAGGGCATGACGGAGACCGAGCACGTAGGACAGAGCGGCCGCTGAAAGAAGCTTGGGGTGCGTGGACAGGATGAAGAGGGCGACGATCCAAAGGCCGATGTTGACGGCGACGAGCAGGGAAATGATGCGGATGGATTGAGGAGGAAGCGTCCTCAGGAAGGCAGGAGTTGGCAACTGGAGGCTGACCATGTTGTCGACGAGGGAACCTTTTGCTCAGCGGGGGAAGTTGGCAGATCAAGCATGCAGAAAAAGCCGCTGTAGATGCTATCGCGGCAGTGAAGTGAAGCTCCCCCACCTGGCGAGATGACCCTGGGCAGCATCTTGATCGCGACCCCGCCATGGAGCTCTTATCGCACGACGGATAGGGGAGAGGGTATCACCAGCTGATGCCAGCTGGGAAATCTATTCCTCGTACCTGCCTCCTGTCGGGCATCACTCGAGAGCTATAATAATTATTCTAACATGTTGAATAGGCTTTACTTTCTCTATCTCATCACATAGCGAGTCTATATTCAAAGGCGACCTACACGTTGTAGCAACTCGTCGCCGGAAGGAAGTGATGAGCATCACCACCGATTTCATTCTAGGCGTAGCAGGTCTGGCCATTCTCTGGGCTACACGTCGAAGACTATCCCCGCTGCCGATTTCTGCAATTTGAGCCGGCACCTCCTCGGACTTGGTGTTGCGAATTCTCGGGACCTGGTTAGGAAACTTCTTTGGTTCCGACATTTGGATGGGAGGGTGGCCGAAACGGACCCCAGGTATGGCTGATGCAAAGGAACGGAGGGGCCCTTTTACTTCCGGCTACCGGTATCGTTTGACGTGCTTTCATATCCCGAAGAAAGGATGGACCGTGTCCCGCAATCTTTCACGCAGATTCAGAGCGTGATTCAGGTTCGCTTAGCAGTACCAGGGGAAACGCTGGGGTTTCTTCGAGCCTACTGCCAGCCTCTGAGTGAAAAAGATGTGTGCAGTTGCTGGCCTTTTGAACAGTTTCTATTCGAGCCGGTGCTCACTGTTACTTTTTAAGATAGAGAGTCGTCTTCTATAGGCAAATGGCTTCCAGGCTTGGGGATGAAACTCGCACAGAAGACTTCCAAGAGTCGCGCGTGGTACAGTGGTGTGTCTGTCCGAGCTAGCCCGGCGAGATCCACGAAGGCCTCTGCGTCTACTGGTTCCGCATACATTTTCATTGACCTGCATGAATCAAAGTGCTGGAATGTCGAGTCTCGTACCTTGGGTTCGTAATACGCTGTCTCATGCCACGATTTAAGTACCTCAGAAGATTCTTGTTGTGAAGAGAAAAACGACCTACGAAAGAGGTCGTCTTCTTGCATCAAATATCTTATATCTTCCCAACTCTCGAGTTGTGAATTCAACCCATGCAATCTCGCACTGGCATCATTCTCACCACGGCCTTGATGGAGGACAAACGGACTCAGACGGGATGCAGGGGCAAGAGATGTGCCTGAAAACGCCTGTAGGATGTTTCCCAGGTTACGAGATAATCCAGCATCAACTGATCCTGGCAACTTTACCACGGGGCACGGCTCAATTGCGTCAAGGCTGAAGTTGCCCTCGAATGTACAGATCTCGCTGGAGATGAGTTGAGACGAGCAAACCCGCCGTGAAGCGCATTGCACACCAAGGGTTGAAGGTAAGTGCTTCGCCGGCTGGTGCCAGCTGTGTCAACTCCCGCTTCCAGATCCGACCAGCCATTCACCTCTGGCATCACTCTCCTGGAGATTGCCCCAGGACATCGCCGATGTTCCAGCATGGACCAGTCTCAGTTGGACTGTTACGACTCAACGTCTACCACAATTACGGGCCAAAGGCAGGATGTTTGCAAGACGGACGAGATCCTGGACTCCAAGCGCTGCCTCGGGATGTGGACCGGGCAAGATGCCGATGACAGGTTGACGATAGGCTCACGAGTTCGGAAGAGTAGACGTGAAGCCAGCCATGAATAAAAATTGAGGCTGTGTCGAGCAGAATTGCTCAGCTCTTAAGCAAGGAAAAATTGGCTGGCCGAAACGGCACGCGCGAACATCAAGGGCGGCATTACAGCATTCTCCATTGGCCCGTTGAATTATCAACACACACGTAGCCAAGACCTGCGGCGCGTGGTGAAGAGGGCGCAGGCGATATATGAGGCTCCGCCTGGGCCCCTATTGCGGGTCCCCGTCTCGAGCTTCCCCTGAATGCGAAGCCGTAAACGAGGTACGAAGACGATTGACCGGGGCGGCCGCGGGCTCCCGGCTTGGCTTGACGTTGGGATTGGCATGCGCCCCGTCAAAGCTTTTTCGGGTTCGGGTCCGGTACGACCGGATGCTGAAAGGGCTGATTATCCCTGGACTTCGGTCTGTGTACGAGGGTTGAACGACGAGGTTTTCGGGTCAATCAACCTGACCGAAGTACGATGCATTGCGCGGTCAGCCCCAGGGGCAGTGTTTATGTACCTTAAAGATGCGACTAGGCTATAAGCTTATTTATGGACTGCCGACAAGGCGGACTGTCCTTTGGAATAAAGAGTCTTAGAAGCCCACCTTCTCAGCTCGTTGTGTCTGCTTCATGCTCACGATACCACGCTCATTTGATACCTCGATGTTTTGAACGACCCGGCACATTCCTTCAGTTTCGCTCACTGCTTCGGTTTTGTAGTCTTCATCACGACCTGTCTCATCTCGATCCAACTTCGACGCCTCTCAATAAATCCCGATTCTAGCTCCCAGCATCAAACTCAGTACCTAATCACCGACTCGTCCCTCCGCCGGACATCGACCCTCTCAACACCACATCATGTCAAACGAGACAGACTTCTATCCCGGCTACGGCAACTGCGACAATGTATCCGACCTCTGCCCCGTCGAAGCGACCCTCTACGGCGACTACTTCACCACCGCCGCCTGCGTCGGCTTCTCCTTCGCCTTCGGCACCCTGCTGCTCACCCAGGCCTTCTTCGCCGGCAAGGGCACATCATGGTCCTACACCATCTGGTTCGGCATCGGCACCCTCTTCGAGCTTCTCGGCTATATCGCGCGCACAGTCATGTCCTACAACCCATGGATGTTCGAGGCCTTCCTCGTCCAGAACCTGACCCTCGTGCTGGCGCCGACCTTGATCGCCGCCGCCATCTCCGTCACCTTCAAGTTCATCGTCCTGTGGTACGGCGCCGGCTGGTCCATCATCCGCCCGGGCCTGCTGCCATACATCTTCGTCGGGTCCGACTTTGTCTCCATCATGATCCAGAGCGCCGGCGGCGGGCTGGCGGCCATGTCCACGGGGCCCGAGGACCAGGACATGGCGAACGTGGCGTCGGCGATGCTCAGCGGCGGCGTCATCTTCCAGGTCGTCAACATGGTCGCGTGCGGCGGCGTCATGGTGGTCTTCGTCCTGCGCCGCCGCAAGGGCAAGAAGGCGGGCCTCGACAAGATCAACTCGTCCACCACGCGGCTCTGGGACCAGGGCGTGCTGACGCCAAAGTCCGAGAGGTCCCCGCCGCAGCTGCCGGTTCACGCCGCCGGCAAGCAGCTCGAGCAGAAGCGCGTGCAGCGGTTCATCTGGGCGCTCTCCGTCGCGTACGTGGCGATCATCGTCCGATGCATCTACCGGTATGTGGCACCACACACACACACACACACACACACACCCACCCGTGAGGATTCCATGGCTGACAGAATCGTGTACAGAATTCCCGAACAGACTATGGGCTACGGCAGCGATTTGCAGAAGAACGAGACATTGTTCCTGATTCTTGACGGCGGCATGATTTTGTTCGCGTCCACGCTGCTGACGGTGTTTCACCCGGCGGTGTACTTCCCGTACATGACGAGGAAGGGGGGCGAGAGCAACATTGATCCCTATTACGAGGAGGCGCACGAGCTGAGGCCGGTCAACTGAGATGGGGTGGTCTATTGCCAGGCGGCCGATGAGCAGGCACATGCAGGCGTGTGCGTGATGTTCGATGACGCCCGGACGGATCTCTGCGTGGGAGATTCAGGCTCGGGGCAATCACATGACCTGTAATCAGGTTTGGACTAAGCTTTGACTGGAAAAATAGAAAATAGATCAGCAGTTCCAGACTCTTCTTCAGCTCGACCTCATGGTGTGATGCATGGAACGGCCCGACTGGTAAATGGCGCGGACGTGGCTTTCTGTAAGCGCGTGGCACCGGGGATGTTGAAGATACACCCAGGCTGGCAGCAGTCTGCCCGTTCTAGCGGTGGTAACTACACTGTCCTTGTGGAAGGTCTGTCAACCATGTAGAGCCAAGCTATGTGTCTCTCCAGGTTTGGTTGCATCATGGCTACCGCGGATGTGGACCCTGAGATGGCATCCAGGAGCGTCGAGGCAGATCAAACTATCAAAGTTACCGCTGCCAATCTGTACAATTGGACACATAAGTCAGACCCAGGAGTCATGCTTTGTGGACCACGAGAGACAAAGCGCCGTGACATACTTGGAACTTCTTCATTAGTCCTCGTGTTATGACATCTAGAAGCCTGTGCAGACGGCGTAGCCAGCGAAAGTGTCATAGTACATGATCCAGTCGTAGAGAGTTTTGTCCTCGCGCTGGTGTCTGGGGGCCGGCTGGAAGACCGGCTCACGAAGTATTTGACGGCGGCAACAGCGATGATTTCCAAGGGGCGTGGATCGTTGTGGTTCACGATGTGATGTGAGTGGAGATGAGCCTTGATGCCTAGGCCTTCGAGGAGGAAGATATGGACCAGAAAAGCACGCATATAGTTTGGCCGAGCTGTTGATAAACCTCACGTGAGTTCTTTCACTTTGATAAGTAAAGGTGAATGAAGAATTTCTGCTGACGGCGAGGCCGATGCCAGGTGGTACGGATAAAAGCTCGGTCTCATCTGCCCTCCTAGTCCAGGAAGATTTCGGAGTACCATGTTCCGTCACTGAGAAAGAAATGGGCTGTTTCTTTCTGCTCAAAAGCCAAGTTGTTGTAGTCATCAGATTCGTTGGTCCCAGAATCGGCCCTTCTCGTGGCCATTCTGCGGGGAGCAGCCGCCAAGGTCAAACGACTCGAGCACCAGCCATGGCCAGAACGTGGGGAGAAATAAAGACTTCCGACTGCCGAAAGGCATGCCCCGGCGCTAAACATGTACGAAGCGAGCTGTGCCGTCCGGGGTATCAAGTTTTCCCCGCGCTGACTTCCACATCGAGCGGGATTGCCCGGCACTAGGCCGAGGGCTGGGCAGAAGAACTGCAAGGTGGTGGGAGAGAGTGCATACGGCTTCGGCGTAAAGAGCCTCGCTTAGACATGGATGGAAAGGCGTCGGGAATAGGGCCGTTTCGATGTCGGATGAGGTCGAATCTCGGCTTTACTGATGCGAGGTTTTCAGTCTCAACAACAGACACTTGATCACAAAATTGGTCACAAATGATGTTTTGACTTACCTATATAACCCTAAAGAGTGGTCTTGGTGAACAGACGATTCCAGATCATCCAGTTCATTACTTCTACAAAGAACGGTCTTCTACTTGACAAACTCAAGCTCATCATGAGAACCTCTGCATTGCTCTCTTCACTGAGCCTGGTCTCGTCCGTCCTAGCCCATGGCTATCTCACCATCCCCAAGAGCAGGACCAGACTAGGCGCCGAGGTCAGTCGCATCACAACGTTGAGCACTCACCTACAAGCGTACTGACACGGTAACAGTCCGGCATCGACACCTGCCCCGAATGCACCATCCGCGAACCCGTCACGGCCTGGCCCGATCTCGACAGCGCAACCGTCGGCCGCAGCGGTCCCTGCGGGTACAACGCCCGCGTCTCCGTCGACTACAACCAGCCGAGCACCAACTGGGGCGTCTCCCCCGTCGCCACCTACACGCGCGGCCAGACCGTCAACGTAGAATGGTGCGTCGACAACAACGGCGACCACGGCGGCATGTTCACCTACCGCATCTGCCAGGACCAGGCCATCGTCGACAAACTCATCACGCCCGGCTACCTCCCGACAGAAGCTGAGAAGGAAGAGGCCGAGCGCTGCTTCCAGCGCGGCACGCTCCCCTGCACAGATGTCTCGGGCCAGTCGTGCGGCTACAACCCGGACTGCCAGCCCGGCCAGGCCTGCTGGCGCAACGACTGGTTCACGTGTAACAAATTCCAGGCCGACTCTCGCCGCGGGTGCCAGGGCGTCGACAACGCGCCGCTGGGTTCGTGCTATACGTCCATCGCGGGCGGGTATAGGGTCACGAAGCAGATCAGGATCCCCGACTATGTGTCGAACCACACGCTGCTGTCGTTCAAGTGGAACTCGTTCCAGACGCCGCAGATTTACCTGAGTTGTGCGGATATTTCCATCTCCGGGGGCGATAACCCGCCGCCGCCGCCGACGACGACGACGACGACGCGCACGACGGCGAGTCCCACGGCGACGGGGTGCGCAGTTGCGTCCAGCGTGGCTGTTACTTTCAACGAGGTCGTTACCACGACGCCGGGGCAGACCGTCAAGATTGTCGGGTCTCTGCCGCAACTGGGAAGTTGGAACCCGGCTTCTGCACCGGCGCTTTCGGCTTCGCAGTATACGAGCTCGAAGCCACTTTGGAGCTATACGGTGACGCTGCCTGCCGGGCAGACGTTCCAGTACAAGTTCGTCAACGTGCAGGCGGACGGCTCGGTGAGGTGGGAGAGTGACCCGAACCGGTCGTATACTGTGCCTCGAGGGTGTGAGAGGAGCGTCACGGTTGATAACACATGGCGCTAGATCTCATGCAAGGGACGCCTTGATGGGAGTGGTCGAGTCAGCGTGTCAAGATACTTTAAGGTTCCGGACCGCGTCAGGGGAAAAAGGCCAGGGTGAAGCTTGGAGAGGTTGGGGGTTGTTTCCATTTGTGGATGTTGAGAGATTGAAATTGACGTACCGTACTCAAGGAATGCAGCTCGTTGTGTCTGGACTATCGTGAACCAGGGGTAAGGTAGCTTGAACTTGAACACGTCTGCTGAATCCATTCTTCACTTTCATTCGGAACATCTTGTCTCAAGCTTGTGCATCAGATGCTGATTCCAGTGCCAAAATAAACGTCTCTCTCTCATTAATTCCAATAGACTCATCTTTCGCCATGATAATCGTCTCAAAAATATCCCAACTGTACTTCAAAGATTAGCAACATCCAACATAGCCACCAGCAATTCCAAACTCACCCCAACGCCATCATCTCTCCCGCCGCCGTGGCAGATTACGCTTCGGCCCCGAATACACTGGATCCCACGGCGGCGACCTATTAACCATATACGCCGGCGGCGGCGGCACAACGTGCACTGTTGGCATGCGCCGCTCATACCGCGCTTCGTACGCGTACCGCCGCTCGCTGGGTTCCGAGTCATACCCCGTCTCGTCGATGTAGTACTCTTCCTCCTGGCGCTTTCGGCGCCGGCTGGACACAAGGCAGCACCAGATGACGAGGAGCAGCACGACGGAGCCGAGAACGCCGCCGATGATGCCGCCGAGCTGCGCGTCTGTGAGGGAGGTGTCGGGTGTTGGTGCTGGTGCTGGTGCTGGCACCGGGGCTTCGGTAGCTTGTGAGGCCATGCCGAGAATGATGTGCGAGGTATAGATCGTCTCGGCCAGGCGAACGAACGGTCTTTGTTATGGTGCGCTCCTGTCGCGCTGTGATGGCCGGAACGGATTTGTTGACAGATGCGCTCTCACGTAGTGCAGCCGAAGAACTCCAAGAACTCCAGGAGATCATATTCAGCACACGGGTCGTATTTGAAGAGGACCAGCAGATAAGCAACATGCCTATCCTCCCGTATTACTCTCTCAGATGGCGCGACAGCGGCCTCAGTAAGCCACTTCGGCCCGGAACAGCCTAGGTCGTCCTGCAGCGCCTGCGCATAATGGTCGAGAAGCAGGGCTCCCGCACGATGCAGCGGGCGGTCCCTCCAATCTGGTCGTGGTCGACTACACCACCACGTCACGCGGTGCGGCGCGCCGGCCAATGGAGCGGGGGCGGCGTGACCTGATAATGCGCCGGGTCGATGTCGTGGGCTGTCATTCGGACGGAGCTTGACACCCACTGGGAGAGGGGCCTGCTGGAAGAGGAGCATGCGTTGATTTTGTGCTGCTCGGTGAATATATCTGGGTGTGCTTGTGTGTTGAGCTGATGTCGTATTGACATGACGGGAGGGGTCATGCATGTGATGCATGTCAGAGGCTGCATGACATTTGGCCATTTTTGGGCAGCATTACGGTATTGATGGTCACTTAAAGCCAGAGACTTTATCCAAGTGAGTACCAGATAAGACGCCCGAAAGCATAATTACAACTGGAGGAGATCACACATGAACGGGGACATACATATCACTTGGTAAGGTCAAAATTAAAGAAATATCTCGTATTCACCTGCATGACTACCGTGAGCAATTCCAGAACACCATCCTGCAACCATCAAACCAGGAGTGCAAGACATATCAGGTGTAGAAATACCAGAAACACAACAAGACGGGTATCTCAAGTCAGCACTCAGTTCCGCTTCTTCGCAGCAACAAAGCCCCGAATAACAGGGCCCCGACCGCCGCCAGCATACTTGCGGTTAAAGTCCGCATTCGCCACAACATCAGCAACAGAGTCAAACACGCGCTGCAGCTCCGCAACACGCTCCAAGCCCGCAGGCAAGCCGCGCTCAGCAGCAGCAACGTTCGTGCCCTGTGGGACGAAGATGACCTTTGCATCCTGGCTGTTAAGAACGTCTTGCATCAACGTGCGAATGCCGTCCTGGACATTCTTCTCGCGACAGGCCGCACAGGCTGCGCCCGAGGCACCGGTCTCAGGGAAAGTGAGGTACTCAGCCATGGTGCGCGGCACGGGCGTGCCGGGGCCCGAGGCGGAGGCAGATGGACACTCAGGCCGGCAGCGCGGCTTGCGGCCGAAACGGGCCTTGCAGAACGGACACTCGGTGACGCGGGCCGCGCAAGAGCGGCACAGCATGTGGCCGCAGGCGAGGACGAGGGTGTGCGACGATGCGTTGGAGCAGATGCCGCAGACGATGCGGAGGTCGCGGAGGTCGGCCTCTGTGCGGAGGCGCGGGGCGAGGTCGGGCCAGTAGCTCTCGGAGACGGCGCCTTCGTCGTCGCCGTCGTCGGAGGGGGAGTACTGGGGGCGCGGGGCCGGGGCGTTGTTGGGCTCGGGCATCTCGTTGCCGAGGTGGGCGGTCTGCAAGCCCGCGAGGATTTGGGGGAAGTCGTCGTCCCAGACGGCGTCTTCGACGGGTTGGGGGGCGCGGCGAGGGTCAGGGGCGTAGGCGTCGGCATGGCTTAGGCTCCTGGAATGGTGACCGTGAGCGACGGCGGGATGGCGGCCGTACATGCTGGCGTTGGGCATGGGGTACGCGCCGGAAGTCAGGTTCATGACGGGCATGGCTAGGTGAGGTGGGAAAGGGGAGATATGGTTGTGGCTGGGTTGAGGTTGTCGGTGGGAGCGGCTGGAACGACCTTCGCGAGCGTTGCGCCGGTCGAAGCGCTCCTGCAAGTGCTGGCGCCAGATCTCGTGGTCACTCATGATGGCGAGACCTGTTGGTGTGGTGTGTGAGTTGATGATGGTAAGATGAGCTGAGTTTGGATTTGGCCGAGCAAGACGACATATTTAACCTGGTGCGTATAGAACCAGTATGATCTGAATATGGGTTCTGGGAGTGATACACATCGCCAGGCTCTGAGATAGACGGCCTGTCCGGCTCTGACCCGGAATATCGAAGATGATTCGATGAAATTCCCATTGCGTCTCATTCACGCCATGTCAGCGATGTCAACCACCAGGCCGCCGACTCACAGGTTGTCGTGACTGAGCTGACACGTGAGGAGTCAGCGGACTGAGTCGTTCTTTGTCTATTGTTGTCGAATGTATTGGTCGAGGCGGCTGGAAGCAATGAAAAAATGCAGATTCGATGCAACACCGGACTGCGAGTTGATTCTTCTTTGTTCCGGGACTCTTGTTCGATACCTGATCAATGGGACGAATAACATGCAAGATTGATTGCGTGACCTGGAGTAGGGTTGATTTTCGTGTATGTGTGATATCAATTGCTCTGAGTGAATTGTGAACCACGGCTCAGGTACTGTTGTCATTCAGAATTTCAGACACTGTACGTGATAGTAGTCCTGCGTATATGTTTACTCGATCAGGTTCAATCGAGATTAACTCACTCAAGTGTCTTGCCCCGATGCACCCTGCCTACACCGACACAACAAACTGACTCAGCTTAGGGCAACTCGTCCAAGTCCCTTATCCTCGACATCAGCGTCTCACCATCCACGTGCCCTTACATCCTCGGATATCGTGCCGTTCACGGACACACAACAGCCAGGGCTTTCGGACACCGCCGACAGACAAGCCGCCATAGATAACGTGTGCGTGAGTCGCGCAGTGAGTGGCTGGAAACGGCGTCGTAATGCATCCCCGGGGCTGCCTTAGCACCTCTGGGCAGTGGAGGAGAGTCTTCAGCAGGGAGGACGTGCAGGCGGTCTAATATATGCGATACCGGTATCGCGGACGCGGGGCATTTCGACCGGGCTTGCTGGAGGATCCAATCAAGGGGCCCGTGCCTGGAGATCTGCCGGAGCGTGAGGGGGATGGGCGCCGTGGTTGGCTGATCTCGGGCTTCCTTTTCAGGGTCTCGAGGGCGGACAGGGTTCGTGGATGACCGGCATTTGTCTTGGCCTGGGGGCGCTAACATGGGGGTTATCATGGGATTTGCTTTGCCGTGATGGGCGGTACCTGAGAGAATCGGAGTATTTCGAAGATCATGATGCTTAGAGAGATACTTCAATCCTGTAGTTTTCGAACAGCTTGAACCTTTGTCATATGGGGTTTCTTTCTAGGTCATGCCTCACTCACGATGCTTCAACAATCCTTAGCCAAGATCTCCTATCATATCACGTTATCTTCACAACCCCTCCCCTGAGATACCGTCCCCCCCTGAAAAGGAAGGAGGTCAGGGACTAGTGTGGCAGCCCCGCGGCCAATGCCGACGACATGTCCCAAGACCTCGGGGATGGAGTCTCAGACGGGTCATGGCCGTTCTTGGTATTGTCGCAAGTCGCCGATGGGGCGCTTTCGTCGTGGGCGCTTTCTCGGCTGGGTACTCAACATGCAGTAGCTGGACCTACGATGCAGCAGCTACCATGACGGAAGATGTATATAATATGCCTCCCCCGAAGGAGATGTTCCGGTCCTCGTGCAACATCCTCAACCCCAGCCTCCGCTCCCTCCAGCTGCCGAGATGAAGTTCGCCGGTGTCCTCTCCGCCCTCCTGGGCGCCGCCTCCGTCTTCGCGGCCCCTGCGCAAGACAAGGTTCTCGTGGCCCGCGATCCCGTACGTCCCTCCTGATCATATCCATGTCCTAGACTGACCCCCGCAGCCCGGCATCCCCTCCGCCGCCACGGCCCGCACCCTGCTCAACGGCCTAAGGACGGCCGCCATGGGCTCCTCGACCGGCTACGACAGGAACCTGTTCCGGCACTGGATCAGCGTCCAGGGAACCTGCGATGCTCGGTGAGTCCTGCCGAGGGCCTTTTGCTGTGCCCGGCAACAAGACTGACACCTCCAGCGAAATGGTCCTCGTCCGCGACGGCTCGGGCGTCAACACGGACAGCGCGTGCCAGCCGACCAGCGGCTCGTGGTACTCCCCGTACGACGGCGTTACCGTGACGGCCTCGTCCTCGGTCGACATTGACCACATGGTCCCGCTGGCGCATGCGTGGAGGGTGAGTCCATTTTGCCTAGTCCATCTTGCCTAGCCTATCTTGCCTTGTTCATCCTACTCCTTCCGCCCCTTACCTTCTTCACATTCCCCTCTTCGACTCCTGGATGCCGTATGCGACTCTGAATGCTGACTGCTACTTGCCAGACCGGCGCCTCGTCCTGGACGGCAGCCCGCCGCGAGCAGTTCGCCAACGACCTCGCGGGCCCCCAGCTCTGGGCCGTGTCGGCCAGCAGCAACCGGAGCAAGGGCGACAGGGCGCCGGGCGAGTGGTCGCCGCCGCGCGCCGCGTTCCACTGCGTCTACGCCCGGAGCTGGATCCGCGTCAAGGCGACGTACGCGCTGACGGTGTCGAGCGGGGAGAGGACGGCGCTGACGACGATGCTGAACACGTGTTAGGTGCTGGGCGTGCTGGCATTGCCGATGAGAATCGCTGCCGAGGGGGCACGGGGCGGTTGAGAGGAGGGCTGCTCGAGGCCCGGGGAGCATTAGGACGATGGCTGGTAGAAAGCTGGGGAAGTTCAGAGGATTTCCACCATCTAGGTTGGTCAGCCGATAACATCATGTGAATACAAGCGATGCTGCCAGTTTGCAGACTCGCTGCCATTGAACAGTCACTCATACCAAATCTCAATACTGTACCGGGTGCCATTGGTGAATTCGTCTTTTCATAGGTTTGCATCTACCACCCCATCCCATCATCATCATAATGGAACAACCTCAAAATAGCCGCCGCGACCATGAACCCATCATGATCCAAATGCGCCGTCTCCGCCGCCCGATCCGCATGCTCCAGATCCTCAATCGACCCCGCCTCGACCCGCATCTCGATCTGGCGCTTCACCATGCTCTCGTCAAACGCCAGGTGGGCTTGCGAACTGAACAGCCGGTCGGGGATATACAGGCCCTGGACCTTGGTGTGTTCCGACGACCCCCAGACGGCTGGCTCGACACCTTCCGGCAGCAGGCCGTTGGAGCTGGCGTTCGTGGGCGGCTCGAGGACCTGGTCCTGGTGCATCTGGTGCAGGTGGACGTTGTGGTCGCGGGTGCGGAAGAGGCGCTGGCCTACGTCGGTGAGGTCGATGCGCGAGTGGCCGAGCTCCCAGTCGCCCGTGGGCGCGGGGCCGACCTTGCCGCCGAGGAGGCGGGCGAGGATCTGGTGGCCGAAGCAGACGCCCGTGAAGTGGAATTCGGGGCGTTTCGTCCAGAGTTCTGCACGTCAGTTAGCAGGAATCACCATGACCCGGAGGATGAAGGTGGACTCACCCTTGAGTAGATCCAGCAGCTCGAGGATCCAGGGATTGTTGCCGTGCGCGTCGTAGACGCTGCCGGTCATGAGGAGGCCGTCGTACTTTCGCATCTGGTCGAACGTCGGCATGGTGCCGCCTTCCTCGGTGACGACGTACTGCTGGTCGACCTCGATGCCGAGCGGCGGGTGGTGCGCTTTGCCGGCGCGGTAGAAGAGATGGAAGACGATCTCGCCAAAGTCGCCCTTCTCACGCTGCGTGTCCTCGTGGGGCTTGTCCGTCTCGAGGACCATGAGCCTGACGAGCTGGGCGCCGTCGCGCGGTCGGTAGGAGAGGGTCATGCTGTGTTGGAAGTTGATGATGTGGTAGGTGGTGGTGGGGTTCGTGGATGTGTTGGGGAGGTCAGGTACAGGTCCGAGGGCAGGGTATTCAAGGTAAATAAGGATTCCGGTTTGGCAATTAAATCTTGTTTGAAAGCTGACGCGTCTCAGGCAGTCTGGCAGTCTGGGCGAGTATGTACCGGTGACCAGTGAGTCGCAGGCCAAGTGAAAAGTCGTGATGTGCCGAGCTGTATGCGGCGACCCCACGGCGCCATGTTGACGTCAGGGACCTCGTACCTGTAAAAAATGCCCAAGCTCGAATGCCAAGAGTCCGTTACAGCGGAAACAGGCCCAATTGCCATTCGGTGGGCCGCTCCTGGCGTCGTTCTGGGGCTCGGCGCCACGCCATTGCCAGATGATGACGCGGTGGAGTTGAAGCTGGATGGAGGATGCAAAGCTCGAGCTGAGCCTTGAACAAGTTGTTGCTGTGTTGGCGAGACTGGGCGTCGTCGGTCAAGACGAGGGATATCTCAGGATGGGAAAGATGGGAAAAGATCCAGGCACACACGTCAATCGCATGGAGGCCCGGGCTGCAAGGGCACACCACGCAGCGATTGCCCCTGAGCGATGAACCCCGCGACCACCTGTCACTGCCCTGTGGGGGCTCAGGTTACTGTCCAACCTGGCCGCTGACCACCCCATCCATCACCTCCGAGTCACTCAACCATGGAATTGAAATAGCACGATCACACTCAATTCGGCTGTATCCTCCCCTACGCCTCCGGCACCCTCAGAATGTCATCCACCTTGACAACCTGCCCCGTCGCTATCGACCGATTCGCCGCAATGCCCGTCAATATGGACGCCGCACCATCAACATGGCTCGCAGCACGCAGATACTCATCCGTCTGCGGCTCCCCAAACAAATCATTCAACAATACCGTATCCCCGCCGCCGTGCGCGCCCACGCTCTCCCCGAGCTCAATCTCCCTCGGCTTCTCAAACAGCGGCCTCAGCAGAATCGTCCTCCGCTCCAACGACCCCTCCAGCGCCTGCTCCCCGCCCGAGTTGACGTAGCTGTTCTCCACGACCTCGACCTCGAGCCGCCCGCCCGTGCCGTTGATACTCACGCGAAACCCCTCCCACGGCGCGTACGCAGTGAGGCTGTACGTCATGCTCGCGCCGGACCGGTACTTGACCAGCACGTTCATCGTGTCCTCGATGGAGATGCCGTCGCCGAAGACGCTCTGGTCGCGGTAGTAGGCGTCCTCGTGCTCGGCGTCCAGGTACATGGCCTTGAGGTTCGGGTTGTCGGCGAGGTGCAAAGCGAAGGGGTCCGAGGCGGCGGCCGCGCTGCCGTGCGCGCGCGTGTAGAAGGAGGTGACGCCGCGCTTCTCGGCGTTCTCGCGCCCGTAGAAGGAGAGGTCGCCCGTCGCGTAGACGGTGTCCGGGCGCGACTGGAGCCAGAAGTTGACGAGGTCGAAGTGGTGCGTCGACTTGTGCACGAGGAGGCCGCCGCTGTTGCGCTTGTCGCGGTGCCAGCGGCGGAAGTAGTCGGCGCCGTGGCTCGTGTTGAGCATCCATTCTGGGGACGTTAGCAGGGTGGACACAGAGTGTGAAGGGCTCGAGTGAGGGGTCTGGTCAGGGGGGTGCGGGTGCAGGGTGCTTACCAAAGTGCACGCTCGTCACCTTGCCGATGGCCCCCGAGCGGATGACCTCGAAGACCTTGGTGTTGTGCGGCGCGTAGCGGTAGTTGAACGTCACCCGGACCTTCTGCCCCGTGCGCTCGACGGCGTCGAAGATCTCGGTGCACCGCGGCGCGTCGATGGTCATGGGCTTCTCAGTAATCACGTTGCAGCCGAGCTCCATGGCGCGGACGATGTAGATGTTGTGGGTGCGGTCCATGGTGGTGACGATGACCTCGTCGGGCTTGGTGTCCTTGATCATCTGGTCAAAGTCGCGCGCGAGGAAGGTCGGGACGGCGCCGTGGCCGAGGGACTCGAGCTTCGAGTTGGCGTGGTTCATGCGCGTCTGGTTCGTGTCGCAGAGGGCGACGACGCACGAGGTCGCGCTGTAGTCGGTCGCGATGGCCGAGTAGAAGAAGCTGGAGCGGCCGCCCGTGCCGACGAGGGCGTACTTTTTCCTGGATTCCGGCATGATGGTGGTTCTGGGGCGGTAGATTCGCTGTGTGTGTGGTTCACCATGAAGCAGGAAGGGAATTCGAGAGCGGCAGTAAGGATATAAGTTCCCCCCTTTGTCTCCCCTCCCGTCCACTCGAAATACCCTCTTCTCCCCCCCTCGGGCATGTCCTCGGCAGTCTTTCCTCCAGACCCCGAGGAATCCTCCCCTCCCCCGCCGAGTGCGGGGCACCTCCTCCAAATCGCGTGCGGGGGCGACCGTTAGCGAGTGCGACCCCCGGGCTTCAGGGGACCAAGGCGGGGTCCCCCTGGAACGTGCCCCTAACAAATTGTCTTTTAGCTGCCCGCTTACCCGCCGGTCCGCCAACATAGGTAATCTTCGGCGAACTGCAGTCGCTCTGCTTTACACCGAACTCGGGCACGCTTCCTTTTGTAATTCTTCCGGCTATATGAAAATAAGGTGTAAATTCGAGTGATGACGATTATTTTTCCGGCACTACTGTAGACGGCATGTCCCGGGTGGATCTGGCAGTACCAAGACTCCCAGCGGAGTGGTTCGCCACGTTGTGCCAGGAGATGCCTCCCTGGCGATGACCATACAGGTGGCACAACACCACGAGACACATTAGACGGCCCCGTGTAACATGACTTGACGTGTTCTTGATGTAAAATGCTACGGCTCATGCCTTCTGGCTCCACACCTTCCGCCCCCCAAAGTACGTCTCCCTAATCTCCCCCTTGAGCAGATCCTCGGCCTGCCACCCCATATCCACGACCACGAAATCCGCCATCTTCCCCTCCGCGAGGCTCCCCGTCCTCTCATCCGCAAACACACTCGCCGCCGCGCCCCTCGTACCCGCAACGACGGCCTCGCACACGCCCAGGCGGAACTCCTCGTTGATGACGTCCTCGAGCTCCGGCTCGCGCGCCGAGCGCCGCGTGGCCGCAACGTAGATGTTGCGCAGCGGCGCCCACGGCGCCGTCGGGCTGTCGCTGCCCAGCGCCATCAGGGCCCCCGCATCCGCGAACTCGCGGTACGCGAAGGCGCGCTTGCAGCGCTCCGAACCTATGAGGCGCGGCCACGCGCGCAGGATCGCCGGGTCCGCGTGCACGGGCTGGATGGAGGCCGTGAGGCCGAGCTCGCCGAGGCGCCGCGCGGACTCTGGCGAGGCGAGCTCGATGTGCTCGATGCGGTGGCGGCGGCCGGGCGTCGTGTGCTTCTCGAGCATGGAGACGGCCATGGTGATGGCCGCGTCGCCGATGGCGTGGAGGGCGATCTGCAGGCCGAAGGACTCCGCTGCCTTGACGACGGGCTCGAGGTCCTCGGGGCTCCAGATGGGGGGCGGGGAGGCGGCGGGCGCGTACGGTTCGGAGAGGTAGGCGGTGCATGCGTCGATGATGCCGTCGCACACGACCTTGATGCCTGCGATGCGCAGGTCCGGGGACGTCGAGGCGTTGAGCTCGGCGTGGATCTCGGCGGCGCGGCGCACCTGCTGCAGGCGCTGCTCGGGCGTGTCCGAGGGCTTGATGAGCCAGTAGGCGGCGATGCGCATGGGGAGGTCGGGGCGCGCGGCGCGCAGGGCGACGAGGGCCTCCCAGGCGGGCCCGTCCATGGCCATCTCGACGAGGCCCGTGTAGCCGGCGGCGTTGTACGTCTCGACGGCGGCGAGGATGGCGTCCTGGCGCTCCTGGATGGAGGAGACGGTGGCCTGGTGCGGCCAGACAATGGAGAGGACGGCGCCCTCGCTGAGGACGCCCGAGGGCTTTCCGTTCTCGTCGCGATGGATCTTGCCGCCGGCCGGGTCGGGCATGTCGGCGATGTTCATCTCCTCGAGGCCCGGCGTGTTGCACCACGTCGAGTGCAGGTCCTTGGTGTCGACGAAGATGGGCCGCACAGAGTCGATGTCGTCGAGCATGGCGGCCGTCGCGCCGTCGGGCGTCATCGAGTGCATCCAGTCCTTGGCGAGGATGCGGGGGACGTCCGGGTTGGCGGCGGCGTAGTCGCGGAGCGTCGCCTTGATCTCCTCGAGGTTCTTGCAGTGGCCGACGCTGACCTTGCGCAGGGACTGGCCGAGCAGCAGGAGGTGCACGTGGCCGTCGAAGAAGCTGGGGAGGACCGTCTTCTGGGCGAGGTCGCGGGTGGTGATGTTGGTCCCCGCGCGGGCCGTCACCTCGTCTCTCGTGCCGACGGCCGCGATGACGCCGTTCTGCACGAGCATGCTGTCGGCGAAGGTCGGCTCATCGTGGAGGAGGGCGTGCGTCTTGGTCAGGATGCGTCCGTTGACGAAGAGGACGCCGGGGTCGACGGAGCCCATGGTGGGTGTTGGGAGGAGAGTCTGAGGAGGGGTTGAGAGGTGTCTTGAGAGTCGGGTGCTGCTCGAGGTTGGATGTCGCGACACTGGCTCTGAAGTTTCAAGTCTGGTCTGAACTTTGAATATTGTAAAGTGAATATTAAAAGAGAAGAAAGTCAAGAAGACCCGGGACAGCAACCCGACAACCCCTCCATCCCCTCCATCCGTCACGCCCTCCGACGACCTCGCAGCTCCGATCTGCTGCCCCTCGCTTCCCCTCGGCTGACCACTGGCACTCCACTGAAGCCGTCCACTGAGCTCAACCAAAGTTGAAGATAGGGGTCCGCTGCCGCTGCGTTAGCGGAGCGGCTACGCTATCTTAGCGGTCGCTATCGCCATAAATCAGCGCCTAGCCCCGCCAAGCGCCGGGACGGGCACTTCGGGTCATGCAAATGCTATCGTCGATGCAGGGCTGCCGAGACTGGCTATCTGGTTTCCTTTTTTGTCAGGGAGCTTCTCTTTCAGAGTTTATGTTAGTCATGGAAGCTATCATGCGCTGGGAGACTACCCCGGATTATGCGGTTCATGTACTCCGGCGTGGCATCCCTGAGCGCACGCGGAAGCTTCGGGAATCTGGGGTAGATGACATGATTCAGGAGGGGCATGTGAGGTTCCGACTGGCTGGGTTTGGTGGGAGAGTAGTGGTTGGGGTGAGTATCCGAGTCAGACCGGGCATGATGATATCGCCACTTGCAAGTTCACGACTGGAAGTCTTTGGACCGGGAGCCTTGTGATCGCTAGTTATTTGAAGTTGCCCTCTACGAAAGTAGCAGATCAGAACTGCTCCTAATATTGCCTTGACACGGCTGCTTAATTGCCCTCAACCAGCCAAGAGCTATACTGAGCCATGGTCTACGTCGAGGAGCACGGCGGTGCCATCTACGGCCTCTATCGAGCACACAATAAGTCGGTAAATTCTATAGTGAATGTACTCGCAGCCAATTGATGCAAAAGTAGCGATCGTGTAAATTATGCCGTGCAAACACAGACTACTAGTACCATCACTCTCGCCACGCCAACAGGCCAACAAAACCACCAAACAACACGCTGAGAATAGAATACACTCCAGCCCTTACACGACCAAGGCCTCGCCACCTAGGCCTCAGCCTTCTTGCCGTCAGGCCCAACAGTCTCCGTAGCGACCGTCTCGTTCACAGCAAGGCCCTCCGTCTTGTCAAACGGCGCAATGCCCTTGCGCAGCGCATCAGCCTCGTCGAACGTGCCGTAAATGTCCGCATCGTCCTGCATGCCCGCGCCCTTGGGCTTCCAGATGAAGCACAGCGCCGCGTACATGACGGCCGCCATGGAGAAGCCGAACAGGTAGTTGCCGCGGTAGTAGTTGGACAGGCCCGTGGAGACGGTGACGCTCGGGTTGACGTTGGCCACCATGCCGGGCATCGCGGGCACGAAGCACACGACCCACGTGACGAGGGCGCGCAGGTTGAAGCCGTACGTGTACCAGTACGCGCCGTCGCGCGAGCCCGTGTACAGCTGCGAGATCTGGACCTTCTGCCGGCGCACGACGAAGTAGTCGGTCATCATGATGCCCGTGAGGGGCGCGAGAAAGACGGAGAAGGAGGCGGCGACAGCGACGAAGACGCTCGCCGTGTTGTAGAACTCCCACGGCTGCACGGCCCAGGACAGGGCTGCGCCCAGCAGCGCGCCGCGCTTGATGGTGATCCACGTCGGGAAGAGGCCTGCCAGGTCCATGCCGGCCGCGTAGCCGTTGCCGAGGATGTTCTCGGCGACCTGGCCGATGACGAAGCCGAGGGAGCAGAAGAAGGCGGCCGCGCGCGCCTTGGGGCTGTAGTCGTCGAGCATCCACTGAATCACAATCGTGAGCGGGTTCCAGAAGGGCTCCTGCACGTCCCAGATCTTCATGGAGGCCGAGGCCGTGATGATGGCGAAGATGGGCACAATCATGCCCGGGCCGAGCAGGGAGAAGACGAGGCCGGGGACCTGGACGCCCTGCTTGCGGGCGAAGCGCGTGAAGTCGCTCTGGTTGATGATGCCGGCGGCGATGGTGCCGATGTTGGCGATGATGCCGTAGGCCCAGGCCCAGCCGGGCGAGAGCAGGGAGGGCTGGCGGGCGCCGGCGGCGAAGAGGGGGCCGACGCCGCCGGCCGTGTCGCCGGCCCAGGCCGTGATGCCGAGCATGACGAGGAGGACGATGACGTTGGCGCTGATCACGTACCACTTGGAGTTTTCGGGGCGGATGAGCTGGACACGCAGCAGGGTTAGTCGAGGGAGAGTAGAGGGAGGGCATCGAGGAGTGCAGCAGGGCAGGGTGAAGTCTAGGACTCACCAGGAAAGGCACCGAGATCAGGTGGAACAGCACAAAGCCGATAAAGTCCCTCGTCACCATGTTGGCGCCCGCGGGCAGCGTGTTCTCCATGAGCAAAAAGTCCTGGCTCCAGCTGCTGATCATGGCCGAGACGCAGAGGCCGCCGAGCCAGGCCTGCGAGCCGTACCAGACGATGGACAGCATGATGCGCATGGCCTGGCCGATGTACGCGCCGTGCATCCCGAGGATCATTCTGGGTATGTCAGAGGCTGTCGGGTACCCGAGAAAGGGGTAACTCACCGCTGGGCAACAGCAAAACCAATGTGCCATTCGGCGCCCATCCAGCCGTTGCCGACAACGAGAAGAATGATGAGCACGCGGGCGACGATCATGACGCCGATGGTCTGGGGGATCGTGAGGCCGAGGGAGAGGAGGGAGGCGCCGCCGGTCCATGCCGAGATGCAGAGGCTGGGAAGTTAGATATGGCTCGGGAGACTTGGGTATGATGGGAGCTCACTTTGCAATGGAACCCCAGCCGAGGTAGGCCCAGATGCCCCTGGAGGAGTTAGCAACGAACAAGCCTGCGACCGGATGGTCATGCCCATGAAATGCAGTGTGCTCACCAGTTACGCCTGCTGGGCGGCAGAGGCGCGATATCAGGGTTGATCCATTTGTCCGTCTCGTAGCCGTGCTCCTTGTCGTCCTCGACGCGGATCTTCTCGAGGAACCTCTTGACAGACATGGTGAGGGTTGATGTTGCTTGGCTGGACCTGGAGTTGATACTTCTCGACCGCTCTGTCTGAGGATGGACGGACGATCTCTCGGGGCGAGCAACGCAACGGGGCCGCGTGCAATAAGTAGCAAGTCTTTATCAACGCCAGAGGCCCTCGTCCAAGATGCTGGACGTCGCAGGGGCCCAGATCCGGTCGGCTGGGCGCTTCCCCCGCAAACTACAGGCTCGGGCGGACCGGGGTGTGATTCTTATCGGCCTCGACGGCGTGAGAACTGCAGGCCGCCTGGGAGGGACCACGCCACTGGAGATCTCGGCAGGCGGGACTGCAGATAGCTACCACATGGGAGACGGCCTCGACAGGCGTACTGGCGTGGTGTGGACTGTGGAGGCAACGAGGGTGCACAGCAGCAGAGACAGGCACACTCAGCAGGAATCAAAGAGGTCCTATTGGATCTCCAGACGCTATCTCTCCAGTTCAAGTCTGTCCGGGAAGCCCTTGTGCGAGTCTCTGAACCCTGCGAGTCATGTCTTCGTCCTTGCTGTAGACAGAGGCCGTTGCCCCGAGAAATTGGTCAGCCCCGGCCTATTTTTTGATAGCATCAAGAGCGTCTCTCTCTCGTCTCCGCAGTGAGCGCTAAGATAGCATAGATAGGCGGCCCACGTTTGACGGCGCTCGGCAAAGGCGCATAGAATATCCCGACCTCGGCGCCCGCTGCGCCAAGACACAACGACCCTTGTTTTCTCATCGAGCCAGTCGGACGCTCACGCCGGTCCCGTTGATGGTGTGAGGTCCATGATCGGGAATACCTGGTACTTGCAGACAAGACGCCCGTTGTATATCAGTCACATTACTGCGTCTGTCGGCCCTGATAATTGGTACTGTTCGGTCATGGTTGCTTGGGCATGATACGGATATCGAATTCCCTGCGCCGACTATTCTTCACTTCGAGCTTGAGAAACGCTGCCATGACCGTCAAGGCTGGAGGACCGTTGGTGGTGGGGGTTGATGTGGGAGGTATGTTCAACACCATGATGCTATCGTGAGATATCACGGCTCATCCCATACCACCACCCATATTCTGAGCTCTACTCTCACCCATTCTCATCTTCTGGCCCTCATACTCATCCATGCACTCGGCCCTTGCCTCACATACTTACATGCCCAGGCACAAACACCGACTCGGTCCTGCTGGACCTCTCCCGCCCCGGCACAGAGGCCGTCGTGTCCTCGCACAAGTCGCCCACCACCGCAGACGTCACCGACGGCGTTCAGCTCACATTGACCACGCTCCTCTCCAAGCCCCTCACCACCGGGTCTCCCCCCGACCCGGCCTCCATCAGCGCCCTCGCCATCGGCACCACCCACTTCCTCAACGCCATCATCCAGCGCGACGCCGCCCTCCTCTCCCGCGTCGCCGTCATCCGCCTCGGCTCCCACGGCTTCGTCCAGGGCGCCCTCCCCTTCGCCGACTGGCCCCGCTCCCTGCGCACCATCATCGAGGGCCACGCCGCCATCGTCCCCGGCGGCGTCAACATCGACGGCAAGCTCGTCGCGCCCCTCGACGAGCCCTCCCTTCGCGCCCAGGCCCGCGAGATCCACGCTCGCGGCCTCCGCAATGTTGTCATCACCGGCATGGGCTCCCCCATGGACACGGCGCACCACCAGGAATCCCGCGCCGGCGAGATCCTGCGCTCCGAGCTCGCGGCCCTCGATGAAGCGTCTGCCCGCGCCACAAACATCGTCCTCTCGCACACCGTCGCCGGCTCCGGCCTCCTCGCGCGCGAGAACGCATCCATCCTCAACGCGGCCATCCTCACCTTCGCCCAGCGCACCGTCCACTCCTTCATCCGCGCCATGCGCAGCGTCGGCCTCCGATGCCCCCTCTACCTCACCTCCAACGCCGGCCACCTCCTCCCCTTCAGCGAGGCCGTCAACTTCCCCATCCGCATCTTCTCGTCCGGCGCGACAAACTCCATGCGCGGCGCCGCCTTCCTCGCGCGCGAGGACCTGGCCCGCGACGCCGACCGAGGCTGCATCGTCGTCGACGTCGGAGGCACCACCACCGACGTCGGCGCACTGCTGCCGAACGGCTACCCGCGCCTGAGCAAGACGTACACCGACCTCGCCGGCGTCAAGATCAACCTCGACATGCCGTCCGTCGAGAGCATCGGTCTCGGCGGCGGGTCCATCGTGCGCTCCCACGGGCCCGCGGAGGCACCGACATCCGTGGCCGTGGGCCCCGACAGCGTCGGCCACGAACTCACGACCAAGGCCCTCGTCTTCGGCGGCCAGACGACAACGGCGACCGACATCGCCGTGGCCGCGTCCCTGTCCTCGGAGCCTCTTGCCATCGGCACGCCGGCCCTCGTGGAGACTCTCCCCCAGCCCCTCGTCAACGCCGGCCTCGCGCGCATGCAGCACATGCTCGAGGGCCTCATCGACCGCATCAAACTCTCCCCGGACGCCTGCACCGTCGTCCTCGTCGGCGGCGGCGCGCCGCTGTGCCCACCTGCCCTGAAGGGCGTCAGCCGCATCATACGCTCCCCGCACGCCGGCGTCGCCAACGCCATCGGCGCCGCCCTCGCCAAGATCTACGGCACGGCCGAGGCCATGGTCGACGCGGCAGATGTGGCAAAGGGCATCGAGTCCGTCATGGCCAAGGCCGTCGCGCACGCCGTGTCCAAGGGCGGCGTGGCACGGGACGTGACCGTCCTCAACGAGCTCGTCGAATGGGTGCCCTACGTCGACGACAAGAAGCTTGTGAGGATCGAAGTCGCATGCGAAGCAGACCATGCAAGAGTGTACGCCGAGATGCTCGCGTCAAACACCTCCCCCGCGGCCACCTCCGCACAGCCCGAGCCCGAATCCCCCACAAAGACCGGCGCGAAGAAAGCCTCCGTCCAAGACGCACTGGACACAGTCGACCTGGCAACCTACCGTCCCCAGATCACACCAGCCGGTGAATGGGTCGTGTCCCCCACGGACCTCAAGTTCCTCGAAATAGGCTGCTACATCCTCGGCTGCGGCGGCGGCGGGTCGCCGTACGCGTCGTACCTGCATCTCATGGAGCTCCTGCGCGAGGGGGAGCGCATCACCATCACGCGCGCCGAGGACCTGCCTGACGCCGCCGTGCTGCCGCCCGTCGCGGGCATCGGGACGCCGGCGGTTGGGCTCGAGCGCATCGCGTCGGACGCGGTGCACCATGCCATCTTGCGCTTGGGTAAAGAGCTCGGCTTCACGGCGACGCATATGCTGGCGACGGAGATTGGGGGGATGAACGGGTTGAGTACGCTGATATGGGGCGCGGGGCGGTATTGCGGCGTGCCGGTCGTTGATGGCGACTTGATGGGTATGTTCGGGCTTCATTGCCGATATGATAGAGGGAAAGAAAGCTAATGCGTCCAGGTCGTGCGTACCCCAACTTCGAAATGGTCTCGCAGTACGTCCACGCAGACACCATCAACGAGCTCCTGCCCGTAGCCATATGCTCCGGCGACGGGCGCGACGGCATCATCCCCGCGGGCCAGAAGGACGAGACGACGGCGGGCATGGACATTCGCAAAGTCTGCGCCGAGTTCGGGTGAGTCCAGCTCCTCCAGACCGCATCCCACGCACCGTACTGACTTACGACAGCTTCGCCGCCGGCGCCGCCGGCAACCCCCTCTCCGGCTCCAAGTTCCGCACAGCAGGCATCCCCAACACCTTCTCCCTGGCCTGGCGCCTCGGACGCGCCGTGCGCCGCGCACAGGCTTCATCGTCCCTCTCCAGCGTGACCGACGACCTGATCGCCGAGGCCGGCGGGCCCAGCGCCGCGCGCCGCGTCTTCACGGGCAAGATCCGCGGCGTCGAGACCAAGATCACAGAAACGGGCCACTCGCTCGGCGAAGTCGTCATCGAGCGGCTCTCGGACGACGAGCTCGAGACAGAGTCAGAGCGTACAGGCAATAACTGGGCCGAGGTGCGCGTGCCGTTTATGAACGAGAACCTCGCTGCCGTCGGGCACGCGGACGGCAAGGAGCAGGTCCTGGCTACGGTGCCGGATCTCATTTTCCTGCTGGACGTGTCGACGGGCGAGGCCATTGGCGTGCAGGAGTATAGGTACGGCGTCAAGGTGGTCGTCATGGCCATGGCGCCGAATCCGGTGTGGACGTCGAAGAGGGGCCTGGAGATCGCGGGCCCCAAGGCGTTCAAGCTGCCGTATGAGTTCGAGTCGGAGCTGCGGTACCAGAAGCCGCGGAGCGTCATTGATGAGTTTAGGCCGGCGACGTAGGCGAGTTACTCGAAGCGAGTTCCTGGGTGTCGGGTCTTCAGTGGCGGTATCAGTTGCATAGGTTCGGAGTTGGCGGGGCATGGAAAATACACATGACATTACGCTCGCATCTGATGCTTAACAAGACCGTAACCAGCCCAACGCCCCCCTTGAATGGCAAACCCCCATCGGCATCATATCGGCAGACACTCCCCCGGGTATCTCTGCGCCAGCACCATCCAATTCCACTCCTCCCCGGCGTCCCGCGCCCTCCACACCCTCTCCTCGACGAACCTTCTCGTCCTCTCCACCGTGACCGTGCCCCTGTGCGCCGTGATGGACGCGAACGCCTCCCTCACCGCGTCGCGGTCCTCCTCGCTGCTCATCTCGCACGCCGCCAGGAACACCGGCCACAGCAGCAGCTTCGTCTCGGCGGGCGTCGGCCCGCTCACGTACAGCATGATGTCGTGCGCCTTGGACAGGGCCTCTGCCTCGGCGTCCGCGGACGCCGTGCCGAAGTCATCCGGGAACGCCGGGGTCGGTATCGACGAGGCGCTGTCGAGGCCGAAGGAGAGCGTCGCGCCCGGAATGGAGTCGAAGTAGGACGGCGAGGTTGGTGGGTAGGCGGCGGCCGGGGGCGTGGGCGGGTGTTGCAGGCGGTGGAGGTAGAGCAGGGCGCCCGCGCGGTAGGAGGCGGCCTGGGCGCGGAACTTTCTCGTCGTTTTGAAGGGGAGGGAGTCGTTGATCGTGGGGCGCCATGTGGAGAGGCGGTGGCGTAATGATTCGGCCCGCATCTGGAAATCGGACGTCGTGGACGGTGAGGGTGTTGTCGTGAGCCAGAGATCCAGGCAGTCCGTCAGTGAGTCGTTCAGTGGTGCTCCCTCGAGAGAGTAGTCCGTCGGAGGCTGCTGGTGCAGGATCTGCTCGCGCACCTCCTCGGCCAGCCCACATAGCTCTTCCAGAAGGGGCATCAGGGTGGCGGTATAGCCAAGGAGGCGGTCAGCCTTGGTGCTCTCGTTCAGGTTCAGCCAGGCGTACGTCGGCACGCGAGGCCTTCTCAGCTGCACGAGCGAGACGACTAGATCCTGTCGAGCCAGGGCGCGCAGCAGGTACCGGCCCACAAAAGAGATCTCACCCCCCGTGGAGAGGTGATGGCCGATGAGGGACGCCACGTTGGAGAGAACAGTCGGTATCGTTGCCTCGTGGCCCGGCTGGGCAAGGGTGACGAGCTCCATGGCGCACAACACCAGGAGCAGGAACAGGGCCTGTTCAAAGTAACAACTCGAAGGTTTCAAGTTCCTCAGATTCGTCAAGATCCGTGCTCTCCGGTTGAGCACCAGCATGAGGGAGTGGGACGAGTCACCGGCTTGGTAGGCGTACCCGATGGCAGACAGGGCATCCGCCATGATGACGGGGTCGTGCTGCAGCACGAGGAGGACGTTGGCGTTCATCTCGTTGACGAATTCGTCGCCCATGAGGAGCTCGCAGGGGTGGCGCTTGAAGTAGATCTCGATATTCGACTCGTCCGCCGGTGGCACCGCGCCCCGAGGGATCAGAGACAGAGAGCCGACCAGGCTGTGAAGGCCGGGCGTGGGTCCGCCGGCGTCTGACCTCGCCGGCGACGCACCCCGCGATGCTGCGACCCGGGCGAGTTCATTTCGTAAAGGCGCGGGCGAGCGGGCAGAGACGGAACCCGGCGTCGCGGGCTTGGGACTCCGCGAAGTCGTCCGCCCGGGGGAGCACCGCTGCAGGGCTGAGTTGGCGGAGGGCGGCTTCGCGTAACCCTGGCAGACGTGACGGCGCCGAGCACAAGTGCCGCAGGACGGGCGGATCTCGTCGCACTTGACCTTGGCGCGGCGGCAGTCGATGCAGCCGTTGCGCGAGCGTCTCATGGGCGGTGCTGGTGCCGGGGTCATGGTGACGTGCTCTGGGATTGTTTGCGACATTGCTTGGGATGCTGGAGGGGAAGACGAGCGGTGGATGTTGTCTGGAGAGTTCCATCGACCAAGGGTCTTCGCCCGCGTGCCGGTCCCTCGGGCACGAGTCCACTTGGGCCGGCGCCATGGCGGGGGATCCCAGGCTGCTGAGGCTCATGCAGCGTGC
Source organism: Furcasterigmium sp. R96-07A1 (assembly GCA_037042015.1). NCBI lineage: Eukaryota > Fungi > Ascomycota > Sordariomycetes > Glomerellales > Plectosphaerellaceae > Furcasterigmium > Furcasterigmium sp. R96-07A1. Next base: position 213,312 of record JAXQJP010000326.1, on the reverse strand, counting down.
TCGTGGGCTGTGGGACCCCGAAGTCGGCAGCCATGTCCGATGCTAGGCGGCGTTGCGTTGGCGCTGGTCGCGGATGGGTTGACCGACGGGCGCTACACGGAGGGCTAGATCAGATAAGCAGTTGACCGAGTGGCCGAGTGGCCCGAGAGGGACGCCTTGGGGAGACATGATCAGCCATCCTCCGTTTAGCCGGGAGCTTAGGAGTCGAGGATGGAAACCGGTGCTTCCATTGATGCTAGTATTGATGCATTGCCGATGCAATCGTGTAGATCGATGATGGGGGAGGAGATGGCAGTTGGGTGGTGTTCTGTGTCTGTGCTTTGTCAGGTGGAAGTTGGATCGACTGGACTCGTTCCCCTTAGTAGTAAAGTGCTTGGGTGGCATCGTACGTTTATTCCAGCCCGATTACCGCTGGGCTAGTGCCAGAAGGGGACTGACCCACCGTAATGTCCCTTATCGTGGCCCCATAAGGCGTGCTGTCTTATCTTATTACAGCGACACTGGATTGAGCTCAGCAGTGGGTCTCCAGCGCCAAATGCCCTATAGCCGTTAAAAAAGAACTGCCAACGGGCAACCTGGAGTCTCATGGCCTGTCTCTGACAAAGGCGACATCCTCTGATCCACTCGCCGGCCACTATTTACACAAAACGTAGACATCGCATGAGGGTGTAATGTGCAGGTGATCTGCTGGCAAGACTACTAAGAATTGTCGAAGGATCATACTTAGTGTTCAACTCACGCCCATTCAACATAGGTACGCTACAGGTCAACAGCAGTCCACTCACGCAAAGTAGCATATCACCATGATCAGAGAGTTTTCTTCATCTACGCCCTAATGGTATAGGGGCCATCAGTTGGAGATATGCAGGGCGAATGAAAAGCTTGGGACTGAATGCCTTGATGAACATATCATATTCACATACTCAAGGTCCTCAGATGTCCTTTTAGTCTGTTATTCTGTCTTACATCCTTCTATGATACCCCGTAACTCCGTGATGCAAGCCTCAAATGCCGCCCATGCGCCATGTCCCTAGGTATCTTCTTCCCATACCTGAAAATTGAGCTCTCGCCTGTTGATCGAGTTGCCAAAAGCAAGAAACCAGCCAAATCCAAACCTTAGCCTATGAAATGAGTGCCAGTCTTGTCCGCTGCCGTTTCCCAAGCTGATGTACACGAGCACTCGTCCCTAGTACACCTATCTAAGTTGAGACCCTTCCCCCTATTCCTCAGAGATGATACCGCCCGTCATGACGCCTCCTCGGCCGGCTCGCCTCGTCGTGGCCTGCGTTGTAAGTATAACCCCCCGTACGAGCCCTCGCGTCGTCCCGTTCGCGCCGTTCCCTCTGGGTTTCGTGAGCATGATGAACAGCAGGATCCTCCCAGTCCCCAGTCCCCCTGGGCACGAACGAGTCCTGCGCCGCGTATGTCTCGCCCGGGTACGTCTCATACTCCCGCCCCTGGCCCATGAACGGGTTCGCATGTGCCCCAGCACCATACCTCGGAGAGCCCGGCGGAGGCTGTCTGTGCCCATACCGCCCGCGATCATCACGCTCATACTCCGCCTCCCGTCTCTGCGCGCGTCCCCTCGACGGCACATACCTCGCATCACCATCATAATGATACCGCGCCTCCCTCCTCCGCTCGCCATCCCCGTAGCCCGGCGACGTCGACGCCCTGCTCGAGTACTCCGAAGACATCGGGATCCCGCGCCCGTAATCCCTCCCCGCGCTGCGTCTCGCAGATGCCGTGGACCTCGACGCGGCCTCCATGCGCTCCGTGTACTCCGTCTCCAGCGCCCTTTTATACTGCTCGACCTCGGCCTCGGCCCTAGCAGCCATCTCCTCGGTGAGCTCCCGCTCAAACTGCTCCGAGGCGTGCTTCAGACATAATTCGGGTGTCTTGCCCTGTCCGCCCGGCGGGTCCTTGCACGTAGCGTTCGCGCAGCCGTGGCCTGCCCTATCGCAGAACCCACCTGCCACCCTCGCGTTCCTCCCGCACGAAGGGCGGCGACACTTGTGCTGGTCGCAGTAATCGCACCCCGGCACGTGAGGCGCCGCGCAGTCTGCGGCAGAGCAGGCGTGGAGCCGGCAGTGTGTGCCCTTGGTGGCGAGGGAGGGGCAGGAGGGGGCGACGCAGCGGTGCGTGAGGCATGCTTGGGCCGAGGCGGGCTTGTGCGCTGCGCAGCGGGGGTGGGTGCATGTGTGTTCGGTGCAGAGGAGCTGTTCGCCGGTGGCGGCGCGCTGGCCTGGATTGGTGCAGGATTCGGATGTGCAGGTGTTGAGGTGTTTGGTGCAGAGGCCGTTGTCTTCGGCGGGGGAGGGGCAGGCGGGTCGGGAACATCGAGGCTGGGTTGGCTGGGCTGGAGTTGGAGCTGGTTGGGTCGGAGTTGGCTGGGAGGGAGTCTGGGTGCCATATTGCTGGTTGTATGGCGGCTGGGTGGTATTGGCATGTTGACGTGCTGCTCTTTCTCTTGCCTGAGACTCTGCGTACATCCTCTGCTGGTACTCGTGCGGCGGGCACAGGAACCTTTTGCCCGGCTCAGGGCGGACGTCGTGGTATCCCACGGGCCTGGGGTCATCGCCGAGCATGTGGGAGGGCAGATCTGGCTTCTCTCGGCATCCGGACACGGCACAACTCCTGTCTAGGTAGTGTCAGCGAGTTGCGAGAAGACAGCCGGTATTGGGGGCGACTCACGATCGGTGCAGTAGGCGTGATGCTTCTCGGGTACCTCTCGGGGGCAGAAGGCGCCGGTGGCCTTGTCGTAGGCATGGCATGTGTCTGGATGGCAAGGCGTTAGGTCTCGTTCCATACAAAGGTTATATATATGAAGATAGGAGATCAGCTTACGGTGCTTGCAGTAGATATTTCTGATCTTGAGGAGGGCACTGTCGCTTGGGCGGATGAATTTCCGATTGCATTGCGGTTCGCGACAGCCGCTGGCGAGGCATGGATGGTCTGTCACGGCCATGATGAACACCGGCGGTGCTATCTGGTCGTTTTAGGAGGAGAGTGTCTAACGAAAATGGGTGGAAGGGCGGGGTGCGATGGTCGTCTGCGTGTAAGTCAGACGTCGCAGTGGGTGCGATATCAGGGTCTGACTTGGTTTAAGTAGAGTTTCTCGTCGGCGTACCGCAGTAATATCGAGTGTAATTCGGCGTTTCAAGAACAGAGAAATACAGTAGCATCTCACGAGGACCTCTTGTTACTTATGTACTAAATGGGATTCCATGACCATCACACAGGTTGCGTGGTCACTACCCAGCCACAGACCCCAACCGTTCACCAGGGCAAGTTGCCTTTTTCCGCTTTGCCCTGCGCCGGCGTCACTTGACAGCGCCTCCCGTCAGCCTAGGGAACCGTTGTGCGCCGCAGGATCCCATCGCGGTGGAACGGTTCGATGCGCACTGCGCGGCGCAAACAAGGGGGCAGCCCTTCTCTGGCCTGACACTCGAAGTGTAGCCTGCCACGAGGCGGTGCGAGCGTGGCACTGTCGCGATCTGGGCTGCAGGGGAATTGGCATGAGGCAAAGGGGAAAAACTGCACGTCATAGTTGGAGGGTGCAGATGTTCTGGATGATGCAGCGTCCAAGTGGCGCAGCTTCCACTTTGCGCGGGGGGGGGCTCATCATCATTCTGTACAACTCGTGATGTTCTAGAACTTCACTCCCAGGCCTCCCACGGAACCCAGACAAAGAGGCTGTTTCCCCCAACGGTTATTCACCTTGAACACTCGTGCGACGCATATCCGTGTTGATTTCAGACTCGCGACAGCATCACTTTGGCCAGGCAGACAAGGCAATGGGGGATTTGTTGGGAGACGACCATGTAACGTCACGGTCGGAGGGTCGAGATGACCTCACATTCGGTCGTCTATCGCTATTCCATTTGAAAAAAATCACACGTGATGGGAATTGGCATTGTTCGCATGGTTCGCCAACATGGATGCCTACAAGGCAAACGGCATTTCGGTCGTGGTGGTGGCTGATGCGACGGGAACACCAGAATGCCATTTCCATTTCCATTCCATTCCACCTTGGCCCCCAATTCGCATCATCACTCGGAGGCCGCACCCCCTTCAGGCCTCCATGATCAACTGAATGCTGACATGTTCACCGCGGTGCACTTTCTTCCCGAGGGCCCTCTGGACTGCTGCAAAACATCGTTCTTCACGGTTCGTTCAGTCGACGGCCCCTGCAGTAGCAGCCATTCTCTGCCGCCAAATGCATATCCAGAGACACAGGCGCATGATCCTACATGCACAATACATACGAGTAGAATACATTTTCGAGAACTGCTGAGGTGGAAACGAGGGTTTCCTTCATCTGATACATGTCTTCTCGCTGGCTCCGACTTACGATCTCAGTCTCGCACCTTGTCTGCGTCTCGAGAAATCTGCCTCGTTTCCTCTTGGCACAAAGTCACCCACATCAGGCATCACCACCGGAAGTTGACCGGCTGTCACTGAAAGCTGCCTGACGAAGATACTCGGTGAATTGTTCGCCTCGCCATCTATCTCCTCTGCGACACGATGCAACACACTGGCCCCAACAAGTCGCCTCCCCAGCATCCATCTCATCACCGCCCTCCCACTTACACCCTCCTCTTCGAGCACCCCTTGGTCGGCTCAGGCGGATACACCACGATCCTGTCAACATCCGCTCCCCTGTTATTGAACCCATTACTCAACCCCCCGATCGTAATCGTGTTCTCCCCCTCCTCGAGCTCCAGCAGCAGCGGCGCACTGCCGATGACCCCCTTGTGCGTATCCCTCTGGTACAGCGTCTCCAGCTCCTCCTCGCGCCCGTTGACGACGACGCTGCTGACCCTCCGCAGCTGCCACGCGCCCCCGATCCGGTCCGGCTTGCCCTCCGGCTGGTCCCCGAACCCCATGTCGTCCGTGTTCTGGAAGTAGAAGCTCACCCACTGCTTGCCGCCCTGGCCCCGCACGCCGCTGAACGTGACCGTGCTGTCGTTGCCGCGGATGCCCGTCGCGATGCGTCCGCCGGATGCAAAGTTGGCTTCCTGGAAGAACGCAGACCCGGCGACCTCGGCAGCCTCGTGCGCGTAGTACGTATCGCCCTCGATCGGGGTAACGACGCCCGTCTCCACGTTGAGGTCATACACGTCGTGCCACTTGACTTCAAGCGTGCCCTTGTCGTCGTCAATCTCCATCGGGAGCCAGATGTAGCGCGCCTCCCAGAGCGAATTCAGATCCCACTGGTCCCCCATGTACAGGTACGTCGTCGTCTCGGTCCCGTCGATGCGCATGCTGAAGCCCGACTGCGAGCTGAAGGTGCGCGTGTACGGCGGCGCGACCATGAACGGCTGGCTCCAGGGCCCGGAGAGGGAGTCGGCGCGGAACGCCACGACGTTGTTGGGCCGGTACCCCGTCTTGTGGGACATGAGGGCGTAGTAGCTCCTGTCGGTCTGGATGATGGTGGGCGCCTCGAGGTCGTACTTGTCCCAGCGGTGGGTGACGGATTCGACCTCGGTGATGTCCTCGTTGAAGACGGAGAGGTAGACGTCGCGGCCCTCGACGCGGTCGCCGTTCGAGTAGAGGGAGTAGGTGCGGCCGTCCTTGAGGTCGGTGAACATGCCAAAGTCCTGCGACCAGTTGCCCAGGGGCGCCGTGGCGTCGACGAAGGTGTAGGGGCCCGTGATGTTGGGGGAGGTCGCGAGGCCCTGGAGGAGGAGGGAGTACTTGTCGTCGTCGGCGTGCCACCACATCTGGTGCTGTCAGTTCCTGTTCCATTGTATCTTCAGTAAGAGGGGCTTACGTGGTATTGTTCCGTCGCGTGGCTGTACACGACCTTGGGCCGCTGGATGATCATGTCGGGGGACACAAACTCGTGGCCTTCCTCGGGGACTGGAAAGGGGTCAGTCTCAACACGGAGCTGAGAGATAGGGACGACATACTCAGGGCAAGACCATGGCTCTCCCAAGTCACCAGGTCATCAGAGCTGTACACTGAGACGCCGCCACCCTCTGGACATTAAATCAGTTGGTGTCCGGCCAGCAGTGCGTCGAGATGAAAACATACCCTCCATGCCCTCAATCTTGTACTCTCCGAACCAGTGGAACTTCCCCGTCTCCTCGTCACGCGTGACACCCCCGGCGTGAGCGTGTATGATCTCGCCATCCGTGTCGCGCCAGCGAGCCCCAGGCACGATCCATCTCGCCGAAGCAAGGGCCGGCAGCAGCAGGCTCAGCGAGAGCGTCTTGGAGCCAACCATCTTGGGCTCTTTTCAATCTTCGCAGGGGTGGCCAGTATACGTTCGTGAAAGGTATGGCAAAGAACCCGATCTGTGTATCGAGACACCGTCCTGCTGTGCGACAGGCCCGGGCCTTTTATACGCTGCCCGCCCTACCTATGTACAAGACATCCCCTCCCAGGGCAAGCAACGACCCTCCGGCTCTCGATGCGCCGAGATGCCGAGCCTTTCGACGATGCTGTCATGACGACTCCGCCCCCATACGACGCTGGCCGCCGCCAAGACCTGACGATCACTCCGGGGCCTCCAGTCGCCCCGAAGCTTGTCTATGCGGGGGAGCAACCGGGGAAATAGACTCCACATCATATAGTAGTACCTTTGTCGCCAACAGGTAGCTCAACCTTGATTTCCGTTAGTGTAACGGGCAAACAAGCTCGCAAGGCGGTGCCTGGGGGGCGCCCAGCAAGGCGTCTGTATCACTTCCATGTGCTCCTCAGTTCCTCGCGGCTTGCCAACGTCACATCTGTCTGTTTTCATGAACGGGAAAATCAAAAGAATGACACAAGTCCTGTTCCTCTCTCCAAGATGCCATCATCCGCACGTCCGCGTGTAAACCAGGCCTCGCCTGGTGACCCCGTCGAAGGGACCCAAGTCGCCCCTCGCCCCTCGCATCGCAACACCGAGCGCCCCGACCTCCTCATCACCGTTGGCGGGGCCTGCATGTATCCAGCAAACTACCACGCCATGCCCAGCCCGTCATTGGGCCGGTTCTCCATCTTACCCCAGGGCACCGGACGCGGAGAGCCGTCTTGGCCCCGACGAGTGCCGATCCCATCGACTTTTCCTCTCTTTGGAAGCATCGCCGCGGGCAACTGCCCTGCTGACCTCACCAGGTTCCGTTCGCTCGAGGTGCGCCGGCATGATTTCATTGTAAGCGGGATATCTACCCACGAGCCACTCGTGCTACCCAAGCATGTTTCTCCCGTTCTCTGCCCACCCGGGCCACCCGTTCAACTCCGCACGCCTCCCGCTCCCCGTACCGATGTCAATGCCAATGCCACGCCGCAAACCACGCACAAGAGCGATGCTCCCCAGAGTCCCTACGAGGTATGCACGTCCGCCTTGGCGATCGCCTCGGTGACGGCCTCGATCGCGGGGTCGGCATCGAGCTTCTTCTCCGCCGACTCGACGCTCGGCCCGGCAGCAGGCGCCTCAGCAGCAGCAGCAGCCGCCTTGGCCGCCTTCTCCGCCTCCTTCTTGAGGCGCTTCTTCTCCTTCTCGCGCTCCTTGGCCGCCTTCTTCTCCGCCGCCTTGGCCGCCGCCTCCTCCTTCTGCTTGCGCACCTCCTCGCCGCCGAACGCGTCCTTCCACTCCTCGATCTTGGTCGGCGGGATCTGCGTGAAGAGGTGCTTAGGCTCGCCGAGCTTCTGGCCCGGCTTGATCGCGTCCACGACGAAGGCGTCCGGGATCGACGGCTGCGGCTCGATGCCGAGCTGCTCGAAGATGGCCGTCGACGTGTTGGGCATGTACGGGGCCAGGAGGCTGGCGATGAGGCCGATCTGGTTGAGGGCGGCGCCAATGATGGCGGCGCAGCGGTCGGGCTCTTCCGTCAGGAGCTTGTTGTCGAGCTTGTTGTCCTGCAGCAGCTTGTTGCCCAGGGCCGCGATGGCCATGATGATGCGCAGGCCGTCGCGCATACGGCAATTCTCCATGAAGCCGATATACTCCTTGAGCAGGCCGTTGACCAGCTCCGTGTGGTTCGAGAGGTACTCGTTCTTGCCGAGCTTGGTGTAGTCGGGCATGGTCGAGTCGAGCTTCGCCGCGGCGAACTTGATGACTGCTTCGGGTGAGTGGTGTGCGATCGACGGGGAGCATGAACCATACCTCGCTGGCAGAAGTTGCCCAGGGTCTTCAGGAGCTCGTTGTTATTACCGCTGAGATGAATTAGCCTGCGCCGGATGACACCTTTTTTTAAAGGATGACTTACTCGACCAGCTCTTGCCACATGAACTCGGAATCCGCAGTCTATGCAATGGTCAGCAGGGCTCATGCATCAAGCATCGAATAACACACCTCAGGCCGGCGAGAGAGCAGGTAGTAACGCCACACGTCAATGGGCACGCCAGTCTCCTTGACCTGCGTGCCGAAAACGCCAACACCCCTCGACTTGCTGAACTTGCCGCCCTCGTAATTGAGGTACTCGGTGGTCGAGATCTTGTGCAGCTTGGTCCAATTCTGGCCAGTGCCGATCAACGAGGCCGGGAAGATGATCGTGTGGAAGGGGACGTTGTCTATTGCTGGTTAGCACAAGTCGTTTGTAGATGTTGGCGACGCCTCAAACCTTTGCCCATGAATTGGTACTGTCATGTGGTCAGTAAATCCTCAAACTCCTGGAAGGAGGGTACACACCAGCTTGACATCCTCGGGAGCCTTCCACCACTTCTCCCAGAGCTTGTCATCAGGCCCCGAGTTAGGACCGTCGGTGTAGTTCTTCGTAATGGAAACATAGCCGATGCAAGCCTGCATCAAACGTCAGCACCTCTCTAACGCCACAACCCACGACAAAGGCACCCACATCGAACCAGACATAGAACTTCTTCAGCGCATAGTCCTTGCCCACGACGTCCGTCGGCACCTGAATGCCCCAGTTCAGATCACGCGTGATGCCGCGCGGCTTGAGCCCCTTGTCGATCCACGCCTGCGTGATGCTGATCGCGTTGTTGCTCCAGGCGCCCTCCTCGCTCGCCTTGTGGAACCACTCGACCAGCGGCTCCTTGAGGCCGTCGAGCTTGAGGTACAGGTGCTTCGTCTTGCGCTTCTCGGGCGTCGCGCCGTCGAGCTTGCAGCGCGGGTTGATCAGCCAGCCCGTGGCCTTGGCCGCCACGTCGTCGTCCGTCTTGGGCGCGCCCTCTTCGGCTTCGGGCTCGAGGGGGTCGAGGAGGTTGCCGCACCTGGGCGTGTCAGCGTGGCACGGGTTCCTTGCCCGGAGCAATGGACTTACTTGTCGCACTGGTCGCCGCGCGCGTCGCCGTAGCCGCACAGGCTGCACTCGCCCTCCACGAAGCGGTCCGCGAGGAACTTGCCGTGGACAGCGCAGTAGGGCTGCGTCGTCTCCCGCTCCTCGATGAATCCGTTATCCCAGAGCCTGTCGACATGTCAGAACAACGCCTCTCATCAATTCATATCCCCGACATACTTGGTGAAGATGGCCTGCACGATCTCGGTGCCTTGCGCTGTCGGAGTGCGGCCGAAGATGTCAAACGACAGCCCGAACGAGTCGTAGATCTCCTTGTGAATAGCATGATATTTTCTGCAGAGCGTCTCGGGGTCGACGCCCTCCTCGAGCGCCTTGGTCTCGGTGGCCGTTCCGTACTCGTCGCTGCCGCAGATGAAGATGGTGGGGTTGCCCCGGGCGCGGGAGAAGCGGGCGAAGACGTCGGCCGACAGCACGCTGCCGATGATGTTGCCCAGATGCGGGACGTTGTTGACGTAGGGAAGACTGGAATCTATCAGCATGACCTAACGAGAGCCGCAAGGCCTGGCGCAGACTCACGCGCTCGTGATGAGGACGTTGTTCTTCCCCGGGATGGGGAGGATGGGCTCTTTGGTAGCCATCGTGGCGAGCGGGCGGGGTTCTTCGGTAGCTGGTATCTCGATTGAACAGTCTGTGTCGGTGACAGGGATTGCAATGTGTAGGGGTTGGCTCGAGGAGTCAGAGGCGACCTTCAAGCTCGATGGGAATCTGTGGCTTGATAAATCGTACTCGGAGTCATAACATGAATCGCTCCACGTTCGAAGGCGCTGTGCGTCTCGGGAGGGGAGGAATGGCGAGAGCCCCGCACTAGTCCGTTTTGGGCATTGAGGGGCAGCCGTCAAAGATTGCGATCAAGTCCAGCTTCGCTCTTCCATCAGCGAGCAATTACGGTCCCAATGGGAGAATGCTTCATTTTTCAAATTCAGGCTTATTCGTGCAGTGAGGCATGTTACCCCCGTCACATTGAGAACCTCACAGGCAGCAAGTCTAGACCCCTACTCGGACCAATCTATCATTCACGCCGCTTTTATTCATTTCATCATAGCTATTACATGTCCACCACGTCCGCTTTTATGCGCCAAAGGCCTCCTCGTAGCCGGTCATGCAGTAGCGGTAGCGGACCTTGGAGGCCTCGACGCCCTGCATGGCCTGCTTCAGGCCGTCGGCGCTGATGGGGATCTTCTCGACCCAGGTCCACAGCTTCTTCTCGGCGGCCAGGTTGAGCATCTCGAGCGTCTCCCTCCTGCTGCCCAGGTGGGAGCTGCCGATGAAGCAGCCGTTGGGCAGGAAGTCCTGGTTGCGGACCTCGAAGCCGCCGCCGCCGGGGAGGCCGACGGACACCCACTTGCCGTGGACGTCGAGCAGGGTGAGGTAGGTCGAGAGGTCGAAGCCGTCCGAGGAGCTGGCCGTGTTGACGATGAGGTCGAAGCTCATCTTGTGCGCCTCGTTCCAGTCCTTCTCGGCCGTGGCGATGAAGCCGTCGGCGCCCATCTTGAGGGAGTCGGCCTCCTTGGAGCGCGAGCGGGAGATGGCCCAGACCTCGGCGCCGAGCGCCTTCGCGAACAGCACGCCGAAGTGGCCGATGCCGCCGACGCCGACGATGCCGACCTTCTTACCGGGACCAGCGCCGTTGCGGACGAGGGGAGAGTAGGCGGTCAGACCGGCGCACAGCATGGGGGCGGCGACCTCGCTGGGGAGGCCTTCGGGGATGGGGAAGACCCTGGGAGGCGTTAATTTATAAGGCAAACTCAATTGCGTGTCTCGTTGCATCACGTACCAGTGCTGGTGGGTGCGCACGTGGGAGGAGTAGCCGCCCTGCGAGACGACACCCGAGTCGGGCCAGGTGGCGCCGTAGGTGTCGAGCTGGTCCTTGCAGTATGTCTCGTTGTCGTTCTTGCACTGCTTGCAGTCGAGGCAGGCCCAGCTCTGCGCGCCAACGCCGACGCGGTCGCCCTCCTTGACGTAGGTCACCTTGGGGCCGACCTTGATCGCCTTGCCGACGATCTCTGTGAGGGGACAGTCAGCTCACGAGCCCGCCGCGCGCCTCATCAATCGGCTGGGAAAGACTCACCGTGACCGACAGCCAGGGGGTAGGGCTGAGCGCCCCAGTCACCGCGGACAGTGTGGACATCGCTGGAGCAGACACCGCAGCACTCGATCTTGATGTCGATGTCGTAGTCGCCGAAGGGCTTGGGGTCGAACTCCTGCTTGTGGAACTCCTGCCAGGTCTCGGCGCTCTTGACCTGGAAGCCGGCGAACTTCTCGGGATAAGGCATGATGGCTGTGACTGAGGGTATCAAAAGGAACAGTGGAAGCTGGGAAGATCGATGGGGAGAGAGGGAGAAAGAAGAAGAGAGGACCAGGACAGGCTCTGCGATGGAAAGGCAGGCGGACAGGTTAATAAAAAAAGACCTGCCCTCCCTCTTCCATTGCTCTCGTCACCCCACCTCCCTCCAGCAATTCCTCTCGTTGCCCCGCGTCGACTGTCCGCGAAGGAGGGGCACGACGGCGCGCTTCCAGGGACCAAGGTCGCCATGATGTAACGCGAGCCCAGGCCCGAGGGGTGTGGGCGCATCAAACCCGACACTGCTAAGGAGCTGGTAGGTCTTCACAGCCAGCGTTTGGTGGCCTACCCGTCGGGTGTCGTAAAGAATAGCGATTGGTTTCTTGAGCAACGTGTTGCCGCCTAGCCCCGCGAAGTCCCCCACTGCTTCGAGGGAAACGCCACGGGTCCCCTGGCCGCAATTTGTCCGGAGGATGTTCCGGTGCGGTGCCGGTTTCTCCGCCAATGAAGTATCGGAACGGTCGACCATCCCACTTGTAAAGTTGGGGAATTGGAGAATGGACAAGACGGGGTTGAGCGGAGGAGGAGACGGAGGGACCAGAAAATAAGGTGCCGCTTTTCCACACTATCCTCCCTCGGTCGTCGGGTTGGCGTGTAGCGGGCTGTCAGGAGTGGCATCGGGGAAAGCGGCATCCTGTTTTGGTCCCTATCGAGCCGAGGGGCATGTCGGGTTGCACAGCCCGGCTTGCAGATGAGGTCTGTCAGGCGAAGGAGATTTTACCGGGGAAAAGGAGCTGCGAGGGACTTTCGATGCATGGACGTCAAGTGACTGCCGGCGCAGACGTCCATAAAGGCAACCCGTGTGCCGCCCTCGAGTCGGCGCAGGTCATCGCGCGTCTCCGACGATCGAGGGGTCGCCCGCCGAGCCAGGTTGGGGGTGCGCCGAGCCCCACGAAGGCCATCGGCGCGAGGCACGTCGGCAACAGATCGGTGTTTGTTACCGAGGGCATGCTGCCGATGGCTTGGCTGACATACTGGAGGCACTCGTCTTGTGGTAATCTTCATGAGGCCGTTCATGGTCGCTTCCGTCTCTGCGTCTTCTTCAACCCGAGTCCTGCGAGGAATGATACCCTCATGGCGGCGCCGAAATAGACGAATGGCACATTGCCCCAGTCAATGGCGTTCCAGCGCGAAACGTCGTAAAAGACAGGCCAGCCGAGCTCCTTGACGGTGTAGAGATGGCCAAGGTCAGCGATGAGGAGGACGAACAGCACGGTCCTCCAGAAGGCGATGTCGCTGGTCGCTCGTAACACGAGAGCTTCGTTAAGGGCGAAGAAGGCGTAGAGATTACCGAGCTGCGACAGAGCCACCCTCGTGCCGAGGGGTATCGTTGAAGGGGCGGAGTCGGCGTGTGTGAGCTGGAGATACTGCTCAGGCTTGAAGTGTGCGTAGTATGCTCCGACGAGAGCAGACAGTGGCTCAATCCAGAGGAAGAAGAGCTCATAGATCTGGGGTAAGTTGCGGCCTGAACTCGTCTTCCTGGTGCCGACCATATCGTTCAAGGCCCAGGAGTATGATTGCGGTGCGAATAGAGGCTCTCTGGGGCCGATATGAAGTGGAAGATGAGTGGATAGAAATTGAAGCTTGGAAATGGTATGCAGCTCGTGTTGAAATACCTTCGAAATGATGCTGTCCTGGTGAACCCGGATGGCATCATTGATCGTGAGACCTGCATCTGGAAAGCTGCTGGTCTCAGCTGCCAGCAGCTGGAAGGCACTGCCCTCAGCATCGACCTGCACCAATAACATCGGCTTTTGATTCTTCAGTCCAGAGTCACATCTCAAAGGTTAAGGTTTGCAAAGCCACGAAAGGAACTTGAAGTTCAATGAAAAAGCCATCAGGGCTGCCTCAACAACTGACCATCGTTCCTGAATCCAGACAGCAAAGATGCTTCAGACTGACTGCACAAGTCCATAGTCTCATTGGCCTCTACTGGTCTTACTGAGCAGTGAGCACATGGCACTCATCCACCTGCATCAATTGCATTTCCATTTGTCCATGTGGTCCAATGGCCATCTCTGCAATGTGCTTTGTCTTATCTTGCGTGTCACTCAAGACACCTAGATAACGCCCAGAATAGACTGACCCCGAGAAGACCCCCTCCTTGTCAGGGGGTTGCGGATTAGCGGCATGAAAGGAGAGCGTGGCAAGGGAGTGGAAACCGCTATCGGAGACGTCCATGGACGTGCATGGGAATGCCATTGATCTTCAGGGTGCACTCCACCCGATGGACCAGCCCGTCATGATATTGCCATTTCTTTCGCCAGTTAAGACGATCACTTCGCTTGTGTTTGATCAGCCTGGGCAGTCAAGTTGGGACTGGTAATTCACTCGTGATTGTAGAATCGCAGTGCTAGCCTGTCGCTCAACTTCCACCGAGACAGGCTCGTGCGCCAGAACAGGCATCGCCTTGGTGAAAACACGCCAAGACAATGGCGGCCATTGCAAGATTCACGGCGTTGGGCTCCGATGTTACAGAAAGGGAGGGTCTGACTCGGGGGTCTGCTGTCCATCTGACTCGTCGCTCCGTGTCTCCCCACGCCAACCACTGCTCCTCAGGAAACCTGGAAGGCTAAAAAACCTGGAGCAACCTGGAAAGGAATCATCAACTCCTTCTCCGACCTTGACCCGCAAGACAGCGTGGCAATCACTTCGGAACTGCCACGAGAGGCAGCTGGTTGTATATCGTTACCAACTTTGCCAACGACTTATGATCATCGCCAACCGGCAGGACGGCTGGCTCATTAAACACTCAGACACCAATTTGGCGGACCCGCGATCTGCCATCTTCCAGATCAGGACGAGTGGGCACCGGAGGCCGAGTTGGGACAAGGTATCAGTACGTCCAAAGATTGATCCCCCCTTTTGGGGCTCTTCAGACCCCTTGCACCCCCATGTCAGTGTCCCGATTGCCCAACACTGGGGAATTCGGGCAACTGTTAGTGGCAGCTGCACCCCCTCCACCCCCTGCCCGGCGCCCCTGTCCGGGAGTGCCGGTCCCTTGCAGCCCGCCCTGGTCCAGGGACCAGAAGGAAAAAGGAAGCCCCTAAAAAAATCCGGAGGAACGGCGTGGCAGGCCAGGCGAGACGAGACAAGACAACAAAAAGCACGGGACTCCTCCCTTTCCTGCATTGATTCACTGACAAAGTGTCTCGTGCTATAGCCCTTTTTATTCTTCGAACGCCTGTCACTCTCTCCCTCCACGTTTCCCCCAGCTTCGTTCATGTCGCTGGATCGTGGCTCTCAACAACCCCGCGAATTCCACTGACAGGGAATCGGACCCTGAATGTCACCGAGTGGATCGCATCAAGCATCCTGCATATCTATCCCATCCCGATCCATCTACACCTAGGTCGGCCTCACAATGTCATCACGCATCGTTCCGAATGTCGAATGGGCTTCGGCTGCCGAGGTCAGCGATGCGGCATCGTCCTCCAGCGCCTTCGCTTCGACCAACGACCTGCCCGCCATGACGAGCGCCTACAACAAGAACCGCCTCCGAAGCATGAGCCACGGCCTCTCCACCTCCCGACTCTCCCTCGTCAGCGACCAGGCCATCTCCCTCGACAAGGCCAGCACCCGCGGCCACGCCCGGAGCCGCAGCGTCAATGTCGCCGTCAAGGGCATCATCCGCCGGGCCTCCATGTCCCTCAGGGGCATGGTCCAGCACCAGAAGCGGCACTCGGTGGCACATCCCGCCGGTATCCTCGAGGACAGCGAGCCCTCCCGACCCGTCACGGCACACTCGACGTGGCAGCGCCTGCGCCAGGCCGCGCACCGATCACAGAGAACCTCCCACGGCGCCGAGCTCGAGCGGCCACGCTTCACCGACAGCTTCCAGCTTTCGTCAATCCCCCAGGACGAGGGCGCCCTGCAGAAGCATGGCTCCGGCTCGTCGAGCGGCGATTTTGGAACACTACATAAGAACGTATCCAATGACTGCGAGAGCGGAATCGGCATGATGGTGTCCGGCGCGGACGACTCCGACACAGCTGTCGAGCTCGACGAGGCCATCGTCCTCGACCAAGACGCCGAGATCAGCAGAGTGGACTTTGTGCGGCAGCTGCCCGTCGAGCTGTCCATCCAGATCCTGGCCTATCTCGACGGCCCGGGCCTGGTCGACGCCAGTCTCGTCTCGCACCGCTGGCAGCAGGTCGTCGAGAGCACCCACGTCTGGCGCGAGTCCTTCCTGACGCACAGGACGGGCACGTACGCCACCGGCAGGAACATCAGCCCCGGCACTGGCCTAGGTGTTCCTCATGTCACGCCGGACGTCGACTGGAAGGATCTCTTCCGCATCAGGCAGGAGCTGGACCAGAACTGGAAGACCGGCACCGCCAGGCCAGTGTACCTCAATGGTCATCAGGAGAGCATCTATTGCCTGCAGTTTGATGAGTATGTCCTCCCTGTCGCAGTTACCTCTGTCTTCCTTAGCTGACATTTCCCCAGATCAAAGATCGTCACCGGCTCCCGCGACCGGACCATCCGGGTGTGGGACATGCGCACGTTCGAGTGCCGCCTCGTCATCGGGCCGCCCAACATCGTCAACGACCCGAAGCTGCTCCTCGACCCCAACGGCAAGCCCAGGCACTACGCCTGCCACAACGACGACGAGAAGGACGTGCAGCGCGTCGACTCGTTCCCGGCCTGCCAGTCCTTCCCCTTGCACCACGACGCGTCCATCCTGTGCCTCCAGTTCGACGACCGCAACCTCATCACGGGCTCCTCCGACGGCACGTGCATCATCTACTCGATCAAGGCGGGCTGGCGCCCGATTCGCAGGCTCCAGCACCACGCGGCCGCCGTGCTCGACCTCTCCTTCGACGACGTGCACCTCGTCACCTGCTCCAAGGACAACACCATCTGCGTGTGGGAGCGCGAGACGGGCCGCCTCCTGCACCAGCTCGTCGGCCACAGCGGCCCCGTCAACGCCGTCCAGCTGCGCGGCAACACCATCGTCAGCTGCAGCGGCGACTTCCTCGTCAAGCTCTGGAACGTCGACACGGGCAAGTGCATCCGCGAGTTCACCGGGCACACAAAGGGCCTCGCGTGCACGCAGATGACCGAGGACGGGCGCTACGTGGCCTCGGCCGGCAACGACAAGGTGATCCGCGTCTGGGACGCCAACACGGGCGAGTGCGTGCGCGAGATCAAGGCGCACGACGACCTCGTCCGCAGCCTGCACATCGACTCGGTCTCGGGCCGCCTCGTCACCGGCAGCTACGACACGGACATCAAGGTCTTCGACATGGCGACGGGCCGGCAGCTCATCGACTTTGCGCGCTGGCATGCCGGCTGGGTGCTCAGCGCAAAGAGCGACTACCGCCGCATCGTCAGCTCGGGCCAGGACCCCAAGGTCCTCGTCATGGACTTTGGCGCCGGCGTCGACGGCATCGACCGCCTCGCCAGCGCGCAGCCTCTCGAGCCCGCGACCAATAGCTCCGCCACTTGAATGGACTGGCAGGCACGATGGTTGCGGAGACGAATGCTCAATAACACTGGCCCGCCGCCCGCCGCGGGCAACAGGCATATCCGCCAGAGGCTGCGCAGGCAGCGCTCCGCGTACCGCGTCACCGTCACGACGGAGGACGTCCTGCGCCAGTTCGGCCCGCCGGGATGGCTTGAGCTCTTCGCCGCCGCCACGCGCGCGCCCATGCGCAACTACCACCTTCCCGTGTGGCCGGGCGTCCGGCTCGACACGCGCCAGGCGCTGTTCGATGACCGCGCCGCCAGCATTCCTGGCTGGCCGGACCTGCTCGGGTCGCGGTAGGAAGGCGCGAGCCGCGCAGGTGGCCATCCGGGCGACAAGACGTCGCAGTGGACGGTCGGAGCGCTGTGGATGAAGATCGACCTGCCGCGGGCCTTTACGATCCCCGCCAAGTCGCGACGACGCGAGGCGGACGATGCGCTGGCGGGGTGGTGAGGAGGAGGATGGATCAGCAGCAGATTACCGAAGGGTCCACGTGGTATAAAGATACAAGATGTGAAGGCCATGGTTTCTGCCGCGTATACGCGTTGGACGCGATTTCTCCTTGATTTCCCACACAATTGGGGTGAGATAGACTAGATGTCTTCAGAGACAGATCAGAGGCGAAGCAATATAGACATGCCTCGTCAAATCTTCAGTCATCTCGATTTTCAAGGGCATGTCAAAGGTATCCATGTTGAGATTGGTCAAAATTGTGTCTGGAAGTATCAGATGTTAATAATATGCATTCATATCCTCCCAAACCGCCTCGGGCCCATATTGCCAGCCTTCGTTCCCCCTCACGATATTGTCTGGCGCTCCGCTCACTCTGCCACTTGTACCCAGATCTGACATTACACCATCCCAAGTCCTCCTTCCTTGTGCCTGTTTCCAACAAGATGTGCCCAATCCAGCAACGCTTGTAAGTTACGGAAGCAATGGCTGTATCCGTGATAGCAATGGTTGCAGGAAGCAGTCCTGGGTCCTGCATCACCGGGCAATATCTTAGTCAATTACTTTGCCATCTGCAGAAGCGGCCAGTGAAGACTTACAATCATGGCGGCCGATGTGGGCACACTAAGCAGTTGTTGGCCGGCGGTCAACGACGAAGGGTTGGCACGCTTCTTCTATCCGATATTAGCACTTCGAAACGGCACCATTCTCAGTGTCTGCATTTCTTCAATCCTCGCTCGAGTAGGTCGTCCCCGGAAAGTGCCGGGCTCACTGAGGCGGGGACGATGACACTGCTCCGCTGACGACAAAATCGAAACGAGCAAAGCAAGAACACAAGGAACAAAACAATCGAAACCAGATCAGATGGAGAGCAACTGGGAGGTCAGAGGCAGGGGGAATACGTCAAAATGATAGTCTTGGTGATGGGGTATTCGTGATGGGATGTTGGTGATAGTGCCCCACGGAGATGTTTGGGAGAAGAAGAAAGAAACCAAAACACGGATACTGAGGATGGGCCACGAGGTAATCTCATGCTGGAAAGAACCCAAAGTGGCAATCGCGCTCGTGGGCACCTTCCTTACTCCTCGAGTTGACGTGCCTTCCTGCTTCTGCTTCCATGCTTCACCTTCCTCGTCCACCTTGCCAATCCAAAAGCCAAGGGCACCGCACAAACAGGGCGGGAACACGGGCGGATGTCTTTTCCCCTTCCCTCTACCAGGGTTCAGCCATCCTAATCACCAGCAGCACGATAATCGAGATCAGCCGGGGACAACCAACAGCCCATTTAGAAGATGATTCTGTATTCGTATTTCATGATAACGCTACTATGTACGAGGCGCATGGCCCCTCACACCCATCGCTAGCCCTCAGGGCGGGTGTCACGAACGCAAGAGACGATTCAAAAGGCTATCCGTCAAGGGATCCCGCCACCCTCGACAGAGAATATGTACGGCACGAGGCCCTGACCAGTAAATGTACGCACGCCACCGACAACATCCTCACTTCTCGAACAGCACGAGCGTCGCGCAAAAGTTATTCCGGTTGTCGCTGTCGAGCGCCGCCGTCTCCCCGTCGACCGTGATCATGCTGACGGCCGCCTTTGTGCTGACACCATAAAAACGCACCGAGCTGTTCTCCAGACTCGTCATGTGGTCCTGGCAGTTGTTCTCCGGCACGCACTCCTGGTCGTAGTTGTCGAAGAAGCTGTACATGCCCGCACCATACAGATAGATGGCCTCCGAGTCGACGGCGCGCACGCCCCAGGTGCGCGGGCAGCGGCCCTCCTGGATCTCGTGCGCGGCGCAGAACGCCGCAAAGTCCGGGTCGTGGTACGCCTCGTTCACCGCGAACGGCACCAGCGCGTCCGGGTTGCCCTGGAAGTACGCCGTCTCCGTCTGTATGTGGCCGAGGAAGACGTCGGCGGCCTCGTGGAACTGGTAGTTGTACAGCACGCTGTGCTCCGAGGCGGTGCCCCAGAACCACGCGCCCTTGGTCGATTCGATCAGCACGCCGCGCCCGTTGTAGATGTTGATCTGCTGCCAGCCCTGCAGGTCGAGCTCGTGGTCCGACACCCACCACCACACGTTCTCGAAGTAGCCCGACGACGCGGGCGTCAGGTGCGTCAGCATCCACGCGCCCATGCACTCCGGGTTCGGCTCCGTCGTCACGTCCGGCGTCTTGGCGCACCTGTCCGACTGCAGCTCCGTGCCCGCCGACCCGCCGATGCGGAAGTGCACGTCCCAGAGCCCCGCGGCGCCCGGCGTGCTGCCGGCCACGTTCCACTCCATGAGGATCGCGCCCGGCTGCGGGCCCTGCGTCTCGATCATGAGGTCGATCATCTCGACGTTCCCGACGTCGCCTGGCTCGCCGACGCGGAACATGGGCTTGGGGTTGTTCTGGTCCTTGAAGTTGGCGGAGCCGCCCGCCAGGATGAGCGGCCAGATCTCGCCGACGATCTTGATATCCTTGGGCACCTGGACAGTGTCGGTGATGACGTAGGCGCCGTGGTCGAAGTAGACGATCTGGTCGGCCGTGGCGCGGTCGAGGAGGGCCTGGATCGCCGCGGTGTCGTCCGTGACGCCGTCGCCGGCGCAGCCGTTGTCCTTAGCCCGCAGGAAGGCGCTGGCCGGGTAGTCCTCGTGCTGGGGCTTGCTGCGCGTGACGAAGCGGCCCTCGGAGTCGACGAGGTTGGCGGGGCGCTGGATCTCCGGCAGGGGCCCCTGGATGGTGTCGCCCTTGCTGTCGCCGGAGCCGGGCTTGCCCTGGGCCCAGGTGCCGATGCGCGTGTTGCCGGCGAGCACGGTGGCCTGCGTGAGCTCGTTCTGCACGGCGATGGGCGTGCTGGACATGTCGACGTTGTCGAGGATCAGGGTGCCGTTGGTCCACGCCGAGGCTGGATCGTAGGCCGTGGCGACGCCGACGCCCGTGTCGGCGATGACGCTGTCGAGGAGCAGCATGGAGCCGACGGTCTGGACTTCGCCGCCGTTGGCCATGTTGATGCCGACGTCGCAGCCGCTGACCTCGATGCCGTGGAAGGTCCAGACCCAGTTCCACAGAAGGAAGATGGCGGTCTTGCAGTTGTTGAACTTGAGCGCGCGCGTCGTGAACTGCTGGCTGCCGACGAACATGCCGTAGCGGCCGCCGTTGAAGGTTAGGTCCGTCATGAAGCCGCCGGAGCCGTTCTCGATGAAGAGACCCTGCTGCGCGAGGGCGTCGCCGCCGTCGGTGCGCATCTCGAAGACGATGTTCTGGAGGGACGTGGCCTGGGCGACCTGCCAGTGGATTCCCGTGCCGGTGGACGGCGGCTGGGCCGTGAGGTCAATCACAAAATTCCTGACCTGGCGGAAGAAGTTGTTCTGGTTCGTCCAGGCGTTGTTGCCAAAGTCGTCGTAGGGGTTGGCGTCGATGACGGCCATGCCCTGGAAGTCGGCGGCGGCCTTGAGGGTGGGCGGGGAGACGAGGTCGCCGACCATGTGCGTGTAATACAGGGGGATCAGGGGCCGGGAGACGAGGTAGGTGCCGGGCGGGAAGTAGACGAGGGCGGGCTTGGAGGTCTGTGAGTCGCAGTTCCAGAAGCAGCGGTCGCCCTCGGCCATGGCGGCGTTGATGGCGTCCGTGTCGTCGGTGGTGCCGTCGCCGGCGGCGCCGTAGTCCTTGACATTGCGGAAGACCTTGTAGTCGTCGGGGGCGTAGACGGCCTTGCCGTCGCGCTCGATCTGGGCGAACCACCAGGTGGAGGGGGCGCTGCCAGAGTCGGCCTGGGGTTTGGGGAGGGCCGTGCCGTGGCCGATGAGGCTGGTGGCCAAGAGGATGGTCGATATGACCGTTGCTAGACCCATGGTGGATCAAGAGTAGGGCAAAAGACTGGTGGGCCTAGATGTTGGTGATGCAAGGGGTGATGGAGTCTGAAATGAATGACTGGAGCTGGAGCTGAGAGGGATGTCTGATGAGCGATAGCTGATGTTGAGACCGAGGTGAAGAAGTTCGGCTTCTCTTGGAGAAGTTTTTGACACCGGATCAAAGTCAAGGGATGCTGAAGGGAAGACGGAAGGAAGAAGGGAGGCTTCAGGCTCGTCTGCAGGCGCAAATGTCAACAACCGGACAATCAAAGGGCCCGCTCCACACAACAATTGGTTCAGTTCTTCGATTCAGTATTCAAACTTTGATGCCGTATTGAAGAGGCAATTCCCGTTGAACAATAAAAAGCAGAGCAGAGCTGGTGATGATGTTCCTCAAAGGGGGCGACCAACTCCCTTCATATAGAGAAAGGGATACCACGGCATGACCCCACCCCCCAGCGAATGCAAGACGTGTATATTGGATATGGATTGCAGAGCTCGATCAAACAGGACGACTCACGCTGAGTCGGTGGTAGGACTCGCCCCCGGACGACATCCAGATGAAGTCAGGCTCCGGGGTCATGGGCCCGAGAGGGACGTCGCCCAGCCACACGGCAGTTATGCGGGACGTGCTAGGTTGGCTGCACTAGTGACGGGAATGGAGGAATGTGGAGGAGGGGATCGAAACGGCGCGGCGGGGGGTGAGCACGGATGAACGTACAGTTTTGGGGGGCGTTCGACCTGGTGCTGGAATGCGGGTGACGACGGGGTCGGGACTGATGAGGCAGTTCGATCGAGGGGTGTCTCAGGCAGAGAGTGTGGAAGGCTTGGGTGGAAGGAGTGTAGAAAGTAGAGATATGGATGGCCCAATGCAGCGGAGGTCATGCGGTGATGATGGTGCAGGAAAGGGAGGGCCGATGGGCAGCGAAGGGATGATGCCGAGCACGGCGATGTGACGATGATGGATCTCGCGAAGGCGGGCAGACGCAAAGGAGACGGCACGGCGGCGACATGGTCGGTCTTATATCGCGTCCGACTTACATGATGGGTGTCCAGCCCCTGTATCGGGAGGAGAAGGGCTTCGACTGTGGCGGCGATGCATGAGCCACGATGCGATGCCCATGTCCAACGACGACCGCCAAGACGAGGTCAGGGACCGAGAACACCTCCAGATTGTCCGAGTCGGTACTCAAGTGCCGCCTCATTGTGTGTTCAGGGGTGGGCTATTGGCTGGGAAGGTCCGGAGGCATCAAGGACATGAGAGAGCTGGGCGCCTAACGATTCATGCGCGATATCAGTCCAAGTTGGATCTTGATGGTCCTCGAAACCCTCCGCCATCATGAAGAGTCGTAGCAACCCTCCGGCATCAGTGGCCGATCACAATATGACTCCTGGGCGGGCGACTCGGAAATGAGAGTGTTGTGACAGCCCAGCACTATACTCATAACGAGTCAGGATCATATGCGGGAGTCACGGCGCAAACAGGCGACGGGTCACGGAGGAGTCGTGGATGCAGAGGGTGAGGTTCAAGGTGACATCGCCCAAGAGTCTCCGATCACAGGATGATGGTCGACCGACATTACCCCTGGACCACTCCTCTTGCAGTCTAGTCTGCCCCGACCATGATTGCCGAGCAAGGATGTTTCGGGGGTCCAGACCAGAAGCTTGGTTACCCGCCGCCTACCGCTCAAAGGTGCGAGCCCCTGACCCGCCCCGACTTGTCACCATCGGCACTCGACGGCCGTCGCAGGAAGAACACGCCCAAGGCCGACCTGACGACGTGACTGGTCTGAGAAGCAAATGAGGCCTACTGACTCCCACCACCACAGCAGCTCGCTTCTGGTTTCTTATAACCCAAATTACCAGTCTCAGTAGACCTCCAACCCAGAAGCGTCGAAACAAGGTTCCCGGGCCTTTGACAATATGCCGCTACCCGTCCGCCTGCTCATATGACACGCTTGCGCATCCCCGCATCCCGTGCGACGCGAAGCACAGCAACACCCTTCTCCCAGCCCGATCGTCGCATCACCTGGCCAAGCACGATCCAGTCACTCCCCTCGCTCTGCGCGCACGCTCGCTTCGGCCCTTCTCCCCCCGCCCTCATGCGACGCCGCACCCTTCCTGTTGTATGCGGACGAGCGCTTCGAGATTGGATGGGATCATGGACGCCGGCCACGTGCGGAGCCGTGGTGGGTTCTGCGGGGGGATGGTGGTTTCTGGGGTGCATCGTCACATGCTGGGGAACAAGTACACCATGGAGTCACTTTCATGCTACGATGCGATGCGCTTCGAGGGCAGGGTTCTGCCACAACGTTACACCTGGCCGCTCAGCTAGCTATGGTGAAGAACTTCAGGACCTGCCGACAACGGCAAGGTGGCCGAGCTTGATTGATTCATTGCACGTGCTGATGGGTGGTGGCACATGCCTTGCGCCGACGGGTCATCTCTTTGCCCGTCCCCCGGCTGCGTCTATGCAGCATGAGGCGGGATGTAGAAAGTTGGTGACGTGAAATGCAATCGTTATAAAGGGCTTCATTATTGGAGGCAGGCGTGCCAAGGGCGACCGTAGTCCACGGCGACTTCACTCGTCTACCTTACTTACAAAATCCCTCGGCTGACAAACCGTCCAGGCTCCTACTTGACAGGGAGACACAGGGAGACAGGCGGATGGGGACAGAACTCTTCCTGCCATTCTGACAGTGACGGGACACAGAGCATCTGGAAGACGGTGGCAGAGTTTGCCTTGTATCAAGCCCTGCTGCTACGGTGAATGCGACAGCTGAAGCCCGCTTTACTCTACTGATGCCACTCTCTCACGCGACGAGTGCTTGAAGCCAGGGCGGCCTTTTCCTCTGGTGTGTCTTGAGGGCTGGTAAACTCAACACTGTTCGCACCAGAGACCTCTTCACCTGGCTGATCGCGCCTCATACTGGACAGATGGACCAAGTGTACTCGTATGAACGTGTAGATTTGTACGAGACGGTGCTTGGACTGCACCGGCCAAGTCACGTCTTGGCTCAGCTGTTTTCCCTTCAAGTGAAGGAAGCCAGCTTGCAAAACCCAACGGCTCCGTCCGCACCTCACATGCAAGGCTCTGGACCGAGAGTGTGTGGTTGTCGGGGAGAGAGAGGGAGCGGGGGGGAAGGAGACGGTATCCAAGGAGACCACCCAAAGCAGCACCCATCAGAACACCCCTATCCTCAACACGTCCCAAATAGCCACCCTCTAGCAGCTCTGGCGCCCAAGGCCGATGAAATGGTTCTCGAAATCCCTCCGGCCGCGGACGTTCCCGAACACATTGCTACACTGATTGGCGATCGCCACGATGTCCCTGGCGATGGATCCGCAGCGGACCCAGCGGCTGGCGCTCCTCTGCGAAACGGAGTGTCAGAGAAAAGCTCACGACGTCTCGGGCGTGCTCTCGGGGGAGGCGGGGAAAACTCACCTTGTTGCACAGGAACATGCCGCAGCTCCTGGAGCAGCTGACGCGCGCGCAGGTCGAGGAGCCGCCGTTGACGCCGCAGCGCGCCTGGCCGAGGCGCTCGAGGTAGACCTGGCCCTCGATGCAG
Source organism: Furcasterigmium sp. R96-07A1 (assembly GCA_037042015.1). Lineage (NCBI taxonomy): Eukaryota > Fungi > Ascomycota > Sordariomycetes > Glomerellales > Plectosphaerellaceae > Furcasterigmium > Furcasterigmium sp. R96-07A1. The sequence goes on along the minus strand of JAXQJP010000326.1, from coordinate 188,395 downwards.
TTCATGTACTGCGGGACCTGGCTGCCCCAGCTGCAGGAGATCTGGGAGTGATAAGCATGTTAGGGACGGCACGGCCGGTCAGCCGGGGGAGAATGTGGCGCACCGATCCCTGACGCTCGGCGAGGGCGTGCACCTCGTCGGCGATGTCCTCCTCGTCGGCGAAGAGCTCGGGCTTGAGGGCCTTCATCTCTTCGTAGATGGACTTGGCGGTGCCGGTGAAGGTGATGCCTTCGAAGCGGTCGTCGATCACCTCCAGGTCGACGGTGGGGAGGTTCTCCTCTTCCACACCCTCGGCGCGGCGGACGTACCAGCCTTCTCCGTCGGGGACGGCGGCTGCGCTGACCTGGAGGGAATCGTGAGTATACCATGACTGTTCAATTCGTGTCGGATGTGCTCACAGTCATGACCCCGAGGGCTAGGATAGGGAGGATGGACTTCATGTTGAGGACCGCGAGGTGAAGTACTATGTGTGAACAAGAAGGATGGTCTGGTCCAGAGGCGAAAGGAGAGCTGATGAGAGAATGTAGAAGCAAGGGGGGAACAAGTCCTGGCTGTCTGCCGCTTTTTATACCTTTCAAAACGTCCTGCTCTGCCATCTGAACCCCTCTTCACAGCGCCAGATGCAACCCCACGGAGGCTGGCCCATCGGCAGCCGCTGCACGGCGGTCAACACGGCCACCCGGAGACTACGCCCCTAGTGGAACACAGCAATTCAGCCAAGAATCACATCCTCAAGTCTCTGCATAATCAGAGCGGGTGAGCCCGTCTTCCACGAATCACTATCCGCAATGTTTCTAAATCCATCAAAGTACGACTCTGGTCAGTGGCGGCTTGTCTTGCCAAGGCCCTCGCCAAGCGACCCTGAGCTCTCACATTGCTACTAGACGCGGGGTCTACCAGAGCGTTCTTGCGAACTATTGGTGGCGAAGACGAATCGAAGCTCTCGCTGCTCCTGTCCATGGCGAGTTTGGACTGAAGACGCAGGATATCGTGAGGGGATACGCGTACATGCGGGTGCATCCAAGCACTTGGCGGCAGAGCGACCAACCCTGAGGGTGGTAGTACCTGCCGGATTGAGTTGAGTGATTCGAGTTGTGTCTAAGTTAGGAAACTTCAGGCCGCCTTCATGAGAGAAGTCACGGCGCGAGGGCGAAGGGGCCAGCACTCGTCTCGACAACTTGATCATCGTGACTCCCGGGATCTCTGCACGTCCAGGAAGATAGCATGACAACATCTATTGCCGTGACTGCGCTCAGATGTTGGCTGGGCTTCACGATGAAGATCAAGCCCTAAATGTCCTACAATCTCAGTTGCCATGTTGCGATTGTTTTGGTTGCTTGAGCAGCTTGGACACCCTCTATCATCGCCATTCTCATCTGTGATTTCATGCGGAAGGAAGCCTGACAAGTCATACGCAGTTCGTAAATGGTTGAGGGAGCGTTGATCGGACATGAACGAAAGTTAAAGACTCATCTGGTCTGATGTCCTAGCTCTTCTGGTAGATGATACGGGGCATTCATCGAGGAAGCAGGCCAAAGTTGAGACGAGGTGACATCTCTACACTGTAGCTTCGAGATGTTGACGATGTGCACGGACCATTTTCAGGCGGGACATTTGAGCTTACCTAAGCAAGGTCTTGAGTGGGCACCCAGAAAGCTGAGCTGCCTCCTTGGCAGACACATGCCAGCGTCAACGTCATAGCTCCAGCGCATGCCACTTTCGGTTTCCGCATCTGGCTTCAACACCAGCTGCTGGCCTAAACCTAGACACTTCCAACACCACCTTGCCTATCACGAACCTGCGAGCTTCCCAGCGTACCAACTTCTACACACAATCTTCTTTATGCAATAACACACAGGTCCCGGTCATGGACAGCATCGACTCCCCTCCCGCAGCGAACCTGCGCTCCAAAACCCGCCGCGCCGCCGCCGAAGAACGCATCAACAGCACAACCTCCAACTCCACCGGCACCGCCTCCAACACGCGCACGCCCGCGAGGCGCAACTCTCCCTATCTTCCGACCCCCACTGAAGCACTCGTTCTCGGCATCTTCCCCGCCATCCTCCTCTTCGGCACCCTCTTCTCCGTCCTCTCGCCGCAGGTCCGCCGCGCCGATTACGACCACCTCTCCCAGGCGCACAGCCAGGACCCGAGCCTGACGCCCTCCTACTTCGCCCGCAAGGACAACATCCTCAACGTCTTCTTCGTCAAGCGCGGCTGGTTCTGGACAACGGCCGCCTTCGCCGCCTTCGCGCTCTGGCACCCGGCCCTGCGGCAGCGCAGCGGCGCGCTCGAGGGCAAGGCCGCCACGCGCTGGGCGCTCGTCACGGCCTCGTGGTTCCTCGTCACGAGATGGTGTTTCGGCCCCGCCATCATCGACCGCAGCTTCCGCTGGACGGGCGGCAAGTGCGAGATCGTCGAGGGCATGGTCGCTGAGGGCGAGGGGGACCTGGGCGATGTCGTCACGGCCGTCGCGTGTAAGACAGCAGGCGGCGCGTGGCAGGGCGGGCATGACATAAGCGGTCATGTCTTCCTGCTCGTGCTGGCTAGTGGGTTTCTGCTGCAGGAGGTCGGCTGGGTGTGGGCGAGGTACAGCGGCAAGTCGGAGGAGCGGTCCATCGTCATGGCGGACGGGGCTGTGAAGAGTGCCAAGATCGAGGCCAGCGGTGAGGTTGCTGTGGCCGAGGCGGAGGTTCTGGGCTGGGGGGGCCGCTTCGCTGGTGTGGTGGTGAGCTTGGCGCTGTGGATGCTGCTCATGACGGCGATTTACTTCCACACGTGGTTCGAGAAGGTATGTTGCGTGGGTATCGGTGTACGGAGGCTTACTGACGCGTTCGAAGATTACTGGCCTTTTCACGGCATTTACGTCGCTTTACCTCGTCTACATTGTGCCGAGATTCGTGCCCATCGTGCGCGGCATCGTTGGCCTGCCTGGCAACTGAAGATACTCCGATACAGCGAGGGCGACCACCATTGCCCCGACGGCCCACTCCTAGCCCACGCTGGGACGCGCTCTACAGCCTGCACAATTGCACAGCTTGGGTCAGGAGCTAGACTAGACTCGCCACCGAGGTGCTGCCTTCGGGGAGCTGCCCTCGGGATTGTTAGAGCGCAAGGGCCGATGTATGATACAAGAAGAGCAGAGAAATGACGATTCTAGACTTCCCGAAATGCGTGCGATATCGCCTGTCAGATATCCTTTACGGTGGATGCTTCCCGTGTGCGGCCGCCGACCCCTGGGCGCTCCGGGGAGGCTTTCCGCTGAGCCAAACGCCCTCGAAGGACATCGACCCTCGACGACAATCGAGGCCAATCATACGGCTCACTTGGATTCAGGCCTGGGAATGAAGATCAGATTAGATACTTTGGCTTGGTTGTTCTGTCGTGTGGATGGCATGTGGACTCCAGCTGCAGAGGCGGCACCTCCACGCTGCTCTACCAGGCAAACGGGTCCTAACAAGATACGAACCCCTTTCCCCCTTCCTGGGAGTCACGGGAGTCCCGACGCAGGTCGAAGGGGTCTGGGTAGCCAGCTGCCCATGTCTCGGGACTGGAGGACTGCGTCGGGCCAAGCGGGCTGGGTCCCTGCGAACTCGATCCCTCATTTGCACGGACGGCCGGAGGGCGGGCCGGACACTAGTCTTCATGTGAGGCATCACTCGTTTGTGTCAGGAACGTCGAGATGGAGGCCGAGTCATCCCATTTGAAGCTCTGCGCGGCGTCTTTCTGTTCGAGGCCTGACTGCCGCCTGGACGCTTTGGTCATGTTCGATGTCCGCTTTCGGATCATGTTTGATCAATGATGGTACGCTATAGGAGATCATATAGATGATATAGTTTGTCTGTCCTTATCAACGTGTCAAACTGGCATCCCCCGTCCGTCATGTACGGCGATCTCGGCGATCTTAGCAGCCAGATCTGTGGTCAATCCTTGATTCTACATGCTACTCGTAGTGACATACACCGCGCGGCGGCCGCTCTCGGCTGGGTCAGAAACGCATGACATGATCCCAAACGGATGTATCCTGTTTGGCGTGGAGAGCATGTGCAACGGTTCGGGGTCAGGGCTTGCGGTTGGGCACCAGGGTCATGCCTGGGAGGGAAGACCTGGCCTTTGCCACATTTCGTATTCTCCGTTACGCCTCTCTCGGCAGATGGCCGGGTCAGCTCTACGGTGTGGGAAGATTTCCGAACGCTGCTGATTCGCTGTTCGTATGCGAGCGTCTCGGTAATTGCTGCAGGTCTGGGCTCACCGCTCCATGGCGAACCTCTCACCGAGCATGGCAATGGGGATGACCACTGATGCAGACGGTCAGAGACATGCCCCGGGAAGTTCGTCCTCTGCTTCTGACATGTTCTCGTTTCTTCATACTTACTCTCTCGGTCTTGGTCCTTCGCCGGGGATACTCGGTGCTGATTCTCAGGGACAAACGTCGCTCTACATGGGTACGATAGTCACCTTTCGAAAATGAGAACTCACCTCCTCTCGCAAGGAGCCACCCGTCCGCTAACGAATCGGCCACCGAGCTCACCTGTCCCGCAGACCGTCCGTGGGAGGCCCGAAAAACCGGTAGTCTTGGCGACCATGTCGAGCGATGGGCACCTCGCCCTTCACCCTTGCCACTTGCATGCATCAGCCCGCATTAGTAGGGCGTTAGACCTGCCCGAAGCAGATTGCCAGCGCAACTGAGGGCTTGATGCGGCCCATGTCAAACTGCAGCGAGCCGTCGCGGGGTCCGCGGTCCTGTCGCTTTAACCTGGTTGATGGAACTGGGGGCGCCAATGGCGGAGGAGTTGGTGGCCTTCCGTGCGGACGGAGGTCGTTATCCCGGTAATCGATCTTGAGGTGATGCAACACTCGCTTGGGGAGGTTCATGGTTCCGAGTGTTGGATCATATGAGGACTGATGCAAGTGTTGACAGCACATGGACTAGTGATGCGAAGGCCAAGTGGTTCGCAAGTGATGCTGTCACGGTCTCGTGCTCGCTTGAAGCTGTTCGTTGTACGTTCCTTGGCCGGCAGCCGCTGCGTTCTTGGTGCTTAGAGATAGTTGCGGGGGAAACAGTTCGTAGACATCTGCCAGGATCCCATGTCTTCTCGGACGAATCGGGGGATACGCGGTGTAGCACCTGCTTCCCGTCTCGAACCTCTGGCAGTTCTCCAGATAGCCAGAAAAAGGGCAAATACGGCCCACAACTGTTCTTCAGTTGCCTGCCGATGGCGCTGCCAGTGAGGTGTTCCATGCACGCCATATGCCTAGTTCCATGCAAGTGACCACTGGCAAGGAGCCAAGCGACGCACATGGATGGGTTCAGATGAGACTAGCCCTGTCGAAGATCGACTGCTTGGACGAGACCCGTGGCCAGGTTCCTCTCTCGGCGTCCTGTCTCGCCTCTTTACGAGCAGGGAGAAAACAGAGGTCATGGATCGATCTTGTGAACCCCCACTCCCAGAAACAGGGGTCGTGAGGCTCGTACTCCCAAGCTGTGTGTTTGCAGCCGAGCTCCGAACCATGAAGAGCATGGGAGAGTGAATTCAGACCCCAAGATTTTTGATGCCCTGGATCATGTAGTGAAGTGTCCTGGTCAGGACATGCTCTACGAGCAGCGCAAGAGCTGGACGTCTTGGTCTATGCCCTCGACTCCTCATTATTAGTACACAGTAGGCTCGATGGTATTAACCCCTGAAGACGCTTCCTGCTGCTTGCACGCCTATCACCAGTCATTACTGACAGCATGCGGCCCATTTCCCTGCTCCCGTCGAATATCCCCGGCATACACCCCGGCCGAGACGGAGCCAGACCCGGCGGCCCCAGCTCGCCGCACCAGGGACGCCCATCTGTGGCGAGACTGTTGATGATTCTGTGACCGGGGACTCTCGCGTACCCAGTTTCTCCCGCCTTGGAGCGTTGACCATGGCTGCGGCCCGAAGGGGGCGGGTCTGGAGGTGAATGGATATGACAAGTCTCTTGCACTGACAATGACGCGGGGAGGCAACATGTCTGGAGGAATACACTCGAGCCCGCGAGGTTCTCATGTTTCTGTACTTGGAATGGATAACTTTATCGTGGCATGGTATGGTTATATAACCCTGACCTCTTCACATCCGCTCCCCTTCGAGCTCTCTCAAGTCAAGCTGAAGCATTTTGTGTTGAGCCGTCAAACCCGGCAACCCGTCTTTGACATTTACCCCCAACGTGCTTAAACCATTGCAAAACAATACTATTGGCATTCACTAGTATTCACCGCTCTTCAACCAGGTTCACCCTTCAGGTGCCTCCTCTTGATACTTGCCCTCCCGCCAGAAACCGAGCAGAACCCTTCCCTACCGAACCCCTGATCCCGGACAACGACCACTCCCCAAGACCACTTCCACCGCCGGCATCCCGCACCAACCTGCATCGAGCCAAAGAACTGGTACGCCATCCCAGTCCCAGCCTGAGGCCATTTGTTCGCCATTTCGTGCAGGCGGTCTTCGGCATACGCATCCACTCTTCCACATAAACGACTCGGAGCCATCCGTGGACAAAACTCTGGAAACAGCAGAGAACCGGCGGTGAATGCTTCTCGCCACTGCCTCGCCTTACCCCTCCTGTTCTCTCCCCATAGCAAAGCTGGCGAGATCAGCAAAGTCGGACTACCCATCATGCACATCAACGCCCCCGTGCCACGTCTAATGCTCTGGAGGGCTACTGATGATGAGAGGTCACAACACCAGAATGACAACGCCCCGCAACATACATGGCAGGTCCCTCCCGACTCGCATTCTATAAAGTCGCCTTCTCTCCATCAATTCCCGTCTTCTCAGTCCGACTTTCTTCCCTCCAACTATCAGCCAGCACGCCCGAATATTCACCAGCAGACCTGGCCAGCTCCGTCAACTACCTCCTCTTCATCCACTTCCCCTGAACCCTGAACTCAGCAGCGCGGCGTGAAGAGACAGAGAGAAGACGTCTACCAGCCGTACCGACCACATCACAGCTTCGGCCACTTTCACCACCAAGGCTACCAGCCCTTGAGTGCACTGAGGACGACACAGCAACAGAACAGGGCCAAGTGCAGCCGCTTTGCTTTCCAGGGACACCAGAACCGGCATCAGCAGCAGGCAAGACGCGTCATGTACGGAAACGACGAGTGGGCATTCATGGAGGGCGTGGATGGTGACCTGGATTCATACGAGGTGAGCATCATTTCCATTGTAAATTTCGTGTTTGTTCTTCAGTTCTACCCATACATTGCTTCAACCTGAGGCATGCTGTCACACTTCACGTTATGCTCAAGTCCATCAGACAGCCGGCTAACCCATCCTCACCAGATCAGACCCCTCCAGAACGAACTGCCCCCGGGCACGGCGTCCAGCCCCTTCTCCCGCCCCGACGGGCCCGCGATGACCTTGCCCGGCCGTGACCAGCTCGCCAGCCCCAGGGAGTCGTACTACTTCGACTTCGTGAACGGCACCAATGACGGGTTTCCATCCCTCACTGCCGACTACAGCAGCTCCGGTTTCTCCGATATGCACAGCATACCAGACTTGTCCATGTTCCCTCCAAGCTTCGGTATGCCGTCCACCATGATGCAGGGCATGCCCATCCAAGGTGCCGGCATGTACGCCGCGGGCACGAGCTGCGCCAACGCAGGCCCAGGTCTCGCGTACGGAAGCCTCCCCTCGTCGTCGAGCGGCGTCCCGTACGGAGGAAGTTCCCTCGGTTCCGTGGGCAGAGGCACCGGCGGCGAAGATGGCGTCAACACCGCCGGCCAGATGTATTCCGCCAACGGCGTATACGCCGGCGCGCACATTGCGGGCCTCTGGTCGGCTGCTTCCTCGGACAACAGCCACACCATGTCGCCGCACGATATCTCCTTCAAACCCGACCCGTCGCCCGTGCCCTCGCCGCCATCCCTTCTCCCGCCCCGGGACGAGAATGAAGAACCCCAGCTCCCGGCGTGCAAGTCGGAAGTATCCTCCGCCCCGACGGACAGCTCGCCTTCCAAGAAGCAGAGAAATTCCTCCGGCGTAAGCACCTCCACCACCAAAACCCGCAAGAGCCTCCCAGACAAGGCCCTCCGTCCCCGAAAGGCCCCCCAGAAGCAAGACCCCGCCAAGCACGAGACCACCACGCCCTCGAAGGCCCCGTCCCGCCGAACACCATCCAAAACCAAGCCCGAGCCCCAGCCCCAGAAGACACTGCTCTCCCCCCTCATGCCGGCCCCGCTACCGAAGCGCCCTGCTGAGCCCCTCCGCGCCCCGGTCCGTCAGCAACCGGCCCCTGACGCCCGCGCCCCCCGCCGCCCGGCGCCGCACGCCTCCCGAGCGGAGAAGAACGAGTACCTCCTCGCGTGCCGCGCGCGCGGCATCACGTACAGCGAGATCCGGGCGGCGGGCGGCTTCACCGAGGCCGAGAGCACGCTGCGCGGCAAGGTGCGGGCCCTGACGAAGAGTAAGGAGGAGAGGGTGCGCAAGCCGCAGTGGACGGACAAGGACGTGAGTAGCGGAGCCTAGCCCGTCTGTAGTATGCTGAGGCTGACGATTACAGGTCGAGTTGCTGCTCGAGGGCGTGCGCGCGTACGCGGCGGGCCGGGGGGTCAGGGGCGCATTCAAGGTGCCGTGGAAACGGGTGGCGGAGTTTATTCATGAGAAGGGGGGGACGTATCGGTTTGGGTATGCGACGTGTCGGAAGAAGTGGGATGAGCTGATGGAGGAGGAAGAGCGGGAGGACGAGGATGATGTGTGATGGTTTGGTGTTGGAGGATGGCGATTGTTTGTCTGCGGCTGCTTTGATCTGTTTCTGCGTTTTGTATGTGCTTATTCTTAGTATTGGTGTTGGTTTCTGCGGTCGTCGGTTGATAGATGAATGAAAACGCCGGGTCTTTATGAGTTGGGACCCCGGTCTGACGATGGGCGGTGTGTGATGCCGCGAGTTTGCCGGTAGAGCTCAGAACAAGAGCTGTCTGGAGACTATACGGTATGGGCGCGAAGACTGGAGGGTGTCTCGTGCAAATGGAGACACGGACTCGCCCTGCAGATGGGCTGTCTTCGCTGGCACGGGGACATTGTTGTTCGTGAAGGGATAGACTCTTGTGTTCCGCCGGTAAAGGGACTCCATTGCACTGCTTCTAGCACCCCAAGCCGAAGACGACATCATCCTCGCCGGAGAGTCCGCCTGACATGACCGCCTGAACTGCCCTGGTCTTGAATTCGCTTCGTCTATGTTACGTGATTCGATTTGTCCAGTCTCGCCGACGTCTTCAGATTTTCTCCGTAGGACGACCAGATGTCGGGACACCAATCCTCGACAGAACGTCAGCAAGCGCAGCGTCTCCCGCCCCGCCCCCCCTGAGAGCATCCCATTCGCCCTGGTTCTTCACCAGAGCCGTGCCAGCCAGCAGCGTACCATTGAGACTCAACTTGCCCACGACCTCGCCCTCACTGTTTGATATCGTCGCCCCCTCCGCCACGCGCGGACATATAACGAGTGCCGAGCGCGTCATGGCCATGTTGTAGCTGATCTCCGCTGCCTCCGGGCCGTCATCCGTCACGACGATGTCTTTCACACCGTTCTCCGCGGCATGGCTCTTCACAGCGGCGACGGCCTGCTGATATAACCTGAGATATGTCTGGTGCAACTCTTCGGCACTAATGCCGGGCCCGATCGCAGCACCAAAGGTCCTGAACGGGGCGCGGGCGGCGCCGTCTTCTGTCGTGAGACTGTTCGCCAGCACATCCCAGCGCTCCGGGTCCTCTAGGCCTGCTTTCATCTGGTCCACCGGGAGAAGCTGGATATGCCTGTGTGGCTGACTGGCGCCCGAGTGCGGCCCGCTGTTGAAGAACGCGAACAACTCGCCGCCATCGCCAGGATGCCCCGCCGCATACTGATGGTAAGCCTCGATACAGGCAAGCGTCGCCGCCAAGTCGCCAGCCTCAAGCAGGTGCGTCTGCTCCTTGAACGACTTCGTCGCGAGAATGAAGTGCTCCGGCACGATGGCGAATTTGTTCAGCACGAGGTTGTGCTCGGGCGGGACCTCGGCGACGAAGAGTGGGCCCTGCTCCGGTGCCTCGAAGGGGTCGAAGGGTTTCTGGGCTGGGTTCTTGGGCCGCGGCGCCGTCGGCTTGTTGGCGAGGGCTGGCGAGAAGCGCAGCTGGAACTGCGGGACATGGGGGCGTCAGCTGTTGCGGTTCTGTGGTCGCGGGGTCGTCGGTCGTACCGGGCTCGATGTTGGGGAGAGGAGCGTCACTTGCGTCGCGTAGTAGGTCAGGTCGCCATTGGACTTGGCGCGGGCGAAGGCTGCCTTGACGAGCTCGGGCAGGTTGCTCGGCGCTTTCAGCGGCGACATGGCGAGATGTGTGGGTGTGGCACTTGACGTGATGGGAGTGAGAGGAAGGATGGACTGGAAGCTCACCTCACCTCAGTTGAAGATGAAGATGAGGTCATGCCCCGCCATACCCACCGACCGAGTCACCGAGGCTCACCGACAGCACACCGAAATATGACAGCTCAAGAAGTCTATTCGAGCAAAGAGATTATGCGCTTTTATGGGTATATCTAGTCATCCCACTCCTCATCCAACTGATCGATCAGCCTGTTCTCCGACGCATGGTCCCGCGACCTGCTCGGGCTGCCCGCGAGGTGGCTGTAGCCTCTCCGGCCCGGCAGCAGCCTCGCGCACGACGAGAGCGCGATGACGAACATGTCCTACAAGGAAAACCCACAAGGTTAGCAGAAGTCCCGTGCTCAGACACACGCGGGTGGGCGGACGGGGACGGCGCGAGACGGTCAGGTCAGGGCAGGGCCCAGGGCCGCGCCCTTTCAGTTGAACTTGCCCCGCCGCAGAAAGCGGCAGCACAGGAGCGACAGGACGGAATGGACGAGCGAGGAGAGGCATACGCTGATGAAGTTCCAGATGCCGGCCCAGAGGGTGTAGTTGGGGAGCTGGCGCCAGCCGCGGGCGTGCGCGACGGTGCGCTGGTAAAAGACGCCGCCGCCGAAGTAGACGAGCACGGTGATGGCGAGGATGATGGCGAAGACGCTGCCGGGGCCGACGGAGCCGGGCTGGTGCGGCTCGGCGCGGGCGCAGGCGTGCTGCGACCGCACCTCGAAGAAGTAGGCGCAGTCGTCCGGGTCGGCGGCGACAAAGGACACGCCCACCTGGCCGAAGAGCTGCTCCGGGTCGCAGTGGAAGGATATCGTCGCCGACTTGCGGCGCGGCCGGTTGTCGGAGCTGCCGTCGGCAGAGGTCGTGTACGTCGTCGGGTGCGTGGACTTGACGTACGCGTCCTTGTCGGGCTGGTCGTCCTGCTCTTCGTCGTAGGCGCGGAGGTCGGGGACGTCCTCGCCATCGGGGCTGTCGGGCGCGTCGAGGTCGCGGGCCACGCGCTCCAGGGCATCGGTCTTGCGCTCGCCGCCGCAGGGGGAGCCGTTGGTGTACTGCAGGACCAGCTTGCGGCCGTGGCTCTTCAGGTCGAGCGATTGCTGTCTTTACGCACTGTCAGTCCGTGGAACCGAGGGTCTCTCCTCGCTGTGCTGACGAACCCTATCGAGTAGGTCTCCCCTTTGTATGTGTAATACGCGCTGACGTTCTTCCACTCATCCTGGCCCAGGCCGACGACATCCTCGACAGGGTCGACGACGGGGGCGCAAATGTTCAGTGTGAAGTTGCGGCCGTAGTCGTAGCCTCTTGCGTGGTAGTCGGTCGACGAGCCCTTGACGGACTTGCCCTCCTCAGGCTTCACTGCGATGTCTGGTCGGAGATCGAAGAAGGCGCCGCTCGTGTGCGAATTCGCCGTGCATGCGGGGACGTACGTCGTTGTTGTCGTCGTTGATTCTTCCGCCGAGGTCAGGCCCGCGGCGGCGGCCAGCAGCAGCAGAACATCGTAGGTTCGTCGATGATGCATTGTCTCAGTCTTTCCGTCCGAGTGTGGGAGCTTCGAAAACGGGGCGCAAATAGCGCTTCCACAGGGGACCCTTGTGGCATTCACCCAGGCCCAGCGCAATATGCAGTCAGAGGTAGTTGCTGGACGTAGCTTGTCGTGTTCTTTTCAACGTCAGTGTCGGCCGCGTTTGCTGGGATGATGTGTTGGGACGAAGACGGTTTCATGGCCATCGAGAAACGAATGCCGAAGCCACCTGGCCATTCGCCAACCTTGTTGAACCATGGGCGGACACTGATTGGTGCGAGCTTCTAATAAAAAGGGGTTCTTGGTGTTCCTTGGCTCCATAAATTGACGGGAGAGGCCGGACTAAAGTGGTGCCGGTGGGATTCTAGGCAAGTAGGTGGGACAGGAACAGGAACATATTTCACCTCAAAACAGATCCAATCTGATGATACTGACAACTCGCGAAGACGTGATGCTCAAATGCAGTCATCCGGGAATCTGCATGTGGCTGATGCGATCGTGTTCGTAATCGGGAACATGGTCTGATTTGTTAGATCGCCGGGCCGGGGGATCTGATGCTCCGCTCATTTGTTTGGAGTTGGCCCGGTCCAATCAGAAATGTCCGTGTCATTGACGTAGACGAGAGCTCCTAAATTCATCCGAAAGCCGTTCTCCCCATCGCGATCCTTGCTTCGCCTCGACTTGTTCCCTCGCGTTCGTTCTCAACGATCCATCCTACGCAACAGACTCCCGAGAACGAGCGCGCCTACAAGAGGACCTGTAACGCGCGCAGCGTCCAACCAAGGGCCTGTCAAACCTGAGCGCATCACATCACCGCGCATTCGCAATGTCGCCCAAGAAGCAGATCGCCACGGCGACGGCAGTTGAGCCCCATGGCTACCATTTTGGAGGCCCGTACGTGTTGCGACTCGGAGTGTTGATGACATGTACTGACTGATTTCCCAGTTGGGGCACCGGTGCCATCTCCGTCCTTCTCCCCCTCCTTGTCTACGCCTTCACCTTCGCCTGCAACGATGTGTCTGGCTGCCCCGCCCCCTCGCTCCTCAGCCCCAAGACCCTGAAGCTCGAGAAGCTCAAGGAGGAGGTCGGATGGCCCGAGGAGGGTTTCTGGGGCCTCGGAAGCGTCAATGTGACTCTTGCTGTCCTGGGATACTACCTCGTCAACCTCGTCCTCTACCGCTTCGTTCCCGCGACTGAGGTTGATGGCGTGCAGCTGTCATCTGGAGGAAAGCTCAAGTATAAGTTCAACAGTCAGTCTCTTGCAACCGCACTACGGCTGCGCCTGCTAACGTTTACTTGCAGCCTTCGCCTCCCACATGATCATCACCGCCGTTCTCATCGCAGGCACTATTGCTCAGGGCGCCGACTGGGCATTCTGGGTCTATATCACCGACAACTACGTGCAGATCGTGACCGCGAACATGTTCATCGCGTTCGCTATCTCCACCTTCGTCTACGTGCGCAGCTTCAGCGTCAAGGCCGGCAACAAGGACAACAGGGAGCTCGCCGAGGGAGGTCACTCCGGCAACCTCGTCTACGACTGGTTCATCGGCCGTGAGCTGAACCCCCGTGTTGAAATTCCCATCATCGGGGAGGTGGACATCAAGTCGTGGATGGAGCTCCGCCCCGGCCTGCTCGGCTGGTCCATCCTCAACTTTGCCTTCGTCGCCAAGCAGTACCGTACCTTTGGCTTCGTGTCCAACAGCATCGCCTTCATCTCGGTCATCCAGTTCGTCTACACCGTGGACTCGTGGTGGAACGAGCCCGCCATCCTGACGACCATCGACATCATCCAGGACGGCTTCGGCTTCATGCTGGCCTTCGGCGACGTCGCATGGCTGCCGTTCATCTACTCGCAGCAGACGCGCTACCTGTCCATGTACCCCCTCCAGCTGAGCGCTCTCGAGTTCACGGCCATCGGCATCCTCATCGCGGGTGCCTTCACCATGTTCCGCGCCTCCAACAGCCAGAAGAACAACTTCCGCACCAACCCCAACGACCCCCGCGTCGCCCACCTCTCGTACATCGAGACCAAGACGGGCTCTCGCCTCATCACCTCGGGCTGGTGGGGCATCGCCCGCCACATCAACTACCTCGCCGACTGGCTCCAGGCGTGGCCCTACAGCCTGCCCACCGGCTTCGCTGGCTACCAGATCCTGGCCGCCGGCACCGGTCTCGCGGACGCCCACGTCGAGGGCGTATTCAAGACCCTCGACGGCAGGGAGGTGTTCCAGGGAGCCGCGCGCGGCTGGGGCGTCCCCATCACGTACTTCTACGTCCTCTACTTCGCCATCCTCCTCATCCACCGCGACAGCCGCGACGATGAGAAGTGCGCTCGCAAGTACGGCGAGGACTGGGAGAAGTACAAGAAGATCGTGCGCTGGAGGATCCTCCCCGGCGTCTACTAGATCATGCACCTGGTAGTTGATTCTGCTGCGCCAGGAGAACGAGAAGGGGAAAAAAGGAGGTTCTCGTCGTGGAGGGGGCGCTGTTCGGCCCTTTTACCGAGCTGGCTCTACTGTTGACGTATTGTATTAGAGGGGAAACTGGACGGCCTGTGATCCGACAGGACGGTCGTCGGGCCAAGGAGGGAAGGGCATACTTGGCGGTGACGGCGTTGCGGGGAGGATCTTTCTCTCGTGTAACATTACTACAGCTGGCGCGCATGCATGCGCGGCCTGCCTTTTTAATCGCTGGTTTTTGCTTGCAAGCTCGGCTCGCCCAGCTTCTTGGGTCGGGGATCGTGACATCTGGTGCGTTGGTCCGGCTTAGGTAGCAGCATGGTGTGTCATCGGCAGACGGGCAAGTACTCCGATCCGGGCCCGGTGGCCTTGGTTTGCAGCGTGGTATTCCGTGAATTGGCCGGCATGTATTCCACGGCTCGTGACTCGGGTCCGCGAGAGAAGATGATGGATCAACAGTTGCTCAGCGAAGCTAATGTCGTCGTCTCGTCGTCAACTCCACCGGTTTGTAAACGGGCCGAAGATGCCCACACTTCCAACCGTTGCTCATGCGCCTGGGGCAAGAGACCAAGTGCCGCTGCAGCACGTCTACCCGATGGTCCACAGCGGGTGTGGCTTCACGACTCGCTCGGCAGATGGGCTTGCGCGGTTTGCGGGGTCCTGAGGGCCACTTGATCCATGCGGGGGCGGGGTGGACGGGGAGCTTGGTCGTTGTTTTGGCGGAGCTCAGGGGTTGACGGTGATGTGCTCTGCGCATCTCCAACGGGCAGTGCACGCTACTAGTACAGGTTCATGACCGCGGAAAGCCGGGACGATATGGCGGTCTGAAAAGTTGGTCGCCGGTCGGATGGCCTGATGTAGTATTCCAAAGTTTACCCGCGACAGCACGTTGGCTGTCTCTCGTCCCTTTTCTTGGCTGATCCCTGTCAGGGCCACTGAGACATCACGAGCTCTACTGCTGGGATCTATTGCCCTGGATTCAAGACATGATGTCGGTCGCAATTAGGCGGAACACCCTGTGTTTACTCGACAATCCCTCGTTTGCCTGGGCAGGATTAATCAGCTGAACAGAATAACAATGTCTTTCACGATGGCTTCGATCTGAGTCCAGGGCAGCCGTGGTGTAGCTCTCGACGCTAAAAGCATCTTAACATGTTCTAGATCTCCATGACGTCCATTCCACGACCATCCCACCACGTCTTCCCCCAAGGATCGTCACTGCCGCAACCGGACGTGGGCAAGCTCACAACATTTCCCCTCTGTCCCTCTCGACTGTTCGCCCGGCCCTCTGCAGTGCTGGGCTGATCAGCCGGAGCTTGCAGCTACATCGGCCCTTTTCCCAACCACCATGACGCCTCCAAGGCCCGCCACCACAGCTCGCAGCATGGTCGATTGTATCTCCCCGGACTTTCTCCCCTCCACGAGCCACCTGCAACTGCAGCATCGGCCTCCCACATCAGTGCATCAGTGGCTGCTCTTCGGCACCCCGCACGATCATGACATCTTCAATGTCCATTTCCCCGCCTCGGTGACATGCATGAAGCATGCAGGTCATACGGGAAACCCCAAAGACAGTCTCAGACTGTGTCACTGCGATTTCCTTGTGCCAATTGCCATTGAGCACGCCCTCATTGTTCTGCCGGCTCTTCTTGTTGATGGGTCCAAATTACAGTCAACACTGCACGTAACGTCACTTTTGACATCACTGGCCTAGCGAGCATAGTAAGCTCCAGTTCCGGAGCAAGTGCCGGCAGATCACCATCTCCAAGGGCAAGCGCGCTGGACCGTTAGCTTTGTCCTGGCCCGCTAGAGCGTCCGGGAAGGCCCAAAAGAAATGTGCCGCTTTGCCAGACGCAGCTCTTGCAACCCACAGCGCCTGCCATCCTGCACAGTCACAAGGCGTGTTCAGAAAAGCGGCATCTTATTTCCTGTCCCCTTTGGAGCATCCCCTAGTGCAGCTCCCGGGACCTGGGCTTAGCTAGGTAGCTTTGGCTTTCTCCAGATTCACTCGAGGTGGTGTGCTTGCCCGTCTCATTGTGTCGTTGCCAGGGTCCCCTCCTCACCGTTGCCGTCCATCGTCCGAACCTTCTTGCGAACCTTCTTCTCCACTGCCTCCTTGGAACCATATCCCAAAGCCTGTGGTCCCTAGCATTGGCGTTGGTATAAGATTGCCCTTCGCCCTGGGACGTTGATCACCCTTCTGCTGGATCAAGATCGTCCGAGACACGACCTCACCCTACCCAGGACCATCCCACTGACACCTGTCGAGAATCCTGACCCTCCGTCCTGAGGTTCTCTCCGTATTGTACCACGTCCAGAAGAGCTTCAAGTGCTACAAGGTACGCGACAGAAACCCTCATGCCCGTTCCCGCCGCCGTGCCACCCGCCAGAACCACTCGATTGGATCGCGGCAGCGTCGACTAATACCTCACGTACAGGGCAGTCACGATGAAGTCGACGTCCCTCGCCGCTGCCTTGCTGGCAGCTTGCGGCTTTGCCTCCGGCAGCACAATCTCCAAGGTACGTGGTTCGTCGGGTTACTCCTTCCCTTTCCTTCCCACGGGCGACGCCAGGTGCCAGTGTGGCCTGGTCGATCCTTCCATGCCTCGAGGTCGAGTACGTCTTGTACTCAAGCACAAATCAGCTGCTGGTCCAACTGCGGTCTGGTTTCTCGCCTCAACAACATCGAGGGGACCGGCCTCTTCTATTCCTGCAGACATCTTCATAAGACCACGCTTTCGTTCACATGGTCGTTCCATCCGCTATCATGTTATTCTCTCTCTTTGCCGTTTTTGCATCATTCATTGCCTCATCCTCGGCCGAAGGAGCTGCTGCTGACCGGTCACAGCGCCAGAACGATACCAACGTTGGCCATAACGGCACCAGCGGCGGCCTCGCCTACTCGCCTCCTTACTACCCCTCGCCATGGATGGACCCCGAGGCCGACGGGTGGCAGGATGCGTACGCCAAAGCATTCGAGGTCGTCTCGGAAATGACGCTGCTCGAGAAGGTCAACCTGACCACGGGCACAGGGTATGTCGGCCTTCCGTGTCCACCGAGAGTGCCTTACTGACTTTCCTCGCACAGATGGCAGGGAGACTTGTGCGTCGGCAACGTCGGTGCAATCCCCCGTCTCGGCCTCCGCGGCCTCTGCATGCAAGATGGCCCGCAGGGTATTCGCTTCGCTGATTACGTCTCCTACTTCACCTCGAGCCAGCTGGCCGCCGCTACCTGGGACCGAGGCCTCATCCACGCCAGGTCAGCCGCCATGGCCGTCGAGGCCAAGGCCAAGGGCGTCGACGTGCTTCTCGGTCCTGCCATCGGTCCTCTTGGCCGGCACGCCGCCGGTGGCCGAAACTGGGAGGGCTTCTCGCCTGATCCCTACCTGTCTGGCGTCGCCGTCGCCGAAGCTGTCAGGGGAATCCAAGAGCAGCGCGTCATTGCCAACGTGAAGCATTACATTGTCAACGAGCAGGGTATGTCATCTTGGAGCAACATGCATGTTCAGTCAGTCTCTGACGCGTTTTAGAAAACTTCCGTCAGGCTGGTGAGGCCCAGGGTTACGGCTTTGATGTTGCCGAGGCTCTCTCCTCCAATGTCGACGACAAGACCATGCACGAGCTTTACCTGTGGCCTTTTGCCGACGCGGTCCACGCCGGCGCTGGCTCATTCATGTGTTCCTACCAACAAGTACGCAATTTACCAACCCTCTTCTCCCATCATCAGCTAATCCTCGTCCTAGATCAACAACAGCTACGGCTGCCAGAACTCTTATCTACTCAACGGTGTTTTGAAAGAAGAACTTGGCTTTCAAGGATTCGTTCTCTCCGACTGGCAAGCTCAGCATTCTGGCGTGTCCAATGCCCTGGCTGGCCTCGACATGGCCATGCCTGGCGACACCCGCTTCAACACGGGAGTCTCGTTCTGGGGCGCCAACCTGACCAACGCCGTTCTCAACGGCACTGTCCCCGAGTGGCGCATCGATGACATGGCCATGCGCATCTTGTCGGCCTTCTTCAAGGTCGGAAACACTCTCGAGGATGTTCCCGACATCAACTTCTCTTCATGGACCCGGGAGACCTACGGTCCCTTGCACTTTGCAGCCGACGAGCGTTACCAGACCATCAACCAGCACGTCGACGTCCGCGAGAACCATGGCGATCTCATCAGACAGATCGCTGCTCAGGGAACCGTCTTGCTCAAGAATGAGGGCGCACTGCCACTGAACAAGCCCAAATTCATCGCTGTCATCGGAGAGGACGCTGGAGGACGTGCGGTCGGACCAAACGGATGCCCTGACCAGGGCTGCAATGAGGGCACTCTGGCAGCTTCCTGGGGCTCCGGAACAGCCAGCTTTCCCTATCTCATCACACCCGATAGCGCTCTCCAGCGTCGCGCCATCGAGGATGGCTCTCGTTACGAATCTATTCTGAGCAACTGGGACTATGACCTGACCGACGCTCTCGTCAGGCAGGACAACGCCACCGCCATCGTCTTCGTCAACGCCAACTCAGGAGAAGGTTACATCAGCATCGATGGCAACATCGGTGACCGCAACAACCTGACGCTCTGGAACGGCGGCGACGAGTTGGTCCAGCGCGTCGCGGGCAACAACTCCAACACGATCGTCGTCATCCACTCGACTGGCCCGGTCCTCCTGACTGAATGGTACGATCACCCCAACATCACTGCCATCCTCTGGGCCGGTGTCCCTGGTCAGGAGTCCGGCAACGCAATTACCGATGTTCTCTACGGCCGAGTCAGCCCCGGCAAAACGCCCTTCACCTGGGGCCCGACGGAGGAGAGCTACGGCAATTTCATCGTGTACGAACCCAACAACGGCAACGGCGCGCCTCAGGATGACTTCGAGGAAGGTGTCTTCATTGACTACAGGTACTTCGATCGCGCAACAGAGGGCAGCGATGCCTCTTACGAGGAGGACAACAACGCTCCCATTTACGAGTTCGGATTTGGCCTGTCGTACACGACCTTTGAGTTCTCCGACCTCCAGATCGAGCGTCTTGATGTTGGAGAGTACGTCCCTACGTCCGGAGAGACAGCTCCTGCGCCTCACATCGGCGCTAACAGCAGCACTGATTACGAGGACTATCTCTTCCCTGACGGATTCGAGCGCGTCGAGCAGCATATCTACCCCTACCTCAACTCGACTGACCCGGAGGAGGCGCTTGGTGATCCCTACTACGGCCTAGAAGCTGACGAGTTCCTTCCCCCTGGCGCTCTGGATGGCTCTTCTCAACCCAAGCTGCCCGCTGGCGGCGCTCCTGGAGGCAACCCCCAGCTCTGGGACATCTTGTTTACCGTGTCTGCCACCATCACCAACACTGGATCGGTTGCTGGCGACGAGATTCCGCAGCTGTACGTGTCCTTGGGCGGCCCCGACGACCCGCCCCGTGTTCTCCGAGGATTCGATCGTAAGCGCATCGAACCGGGCGGTTCCGTCACTTTCCGCGCCGTCCTCACGCGCCGTGACCTGAGCAACTGGGATGTTGTCTCGCAGAACTGGGTCATCAGTGACTACGAGAAGACGGTGTACGTCGGAAACTCTTCGCGGAACCTTCCCCTCAGCGCTCGGCTGGAATAGGACTGCTGCTGCGGGCGATGCGAGAGGGTTCACTGCAAGGACGACTGCTACTTTTAGGAAGATTGCTCGCATCATTGTGACTAGCAAAGCAAAGAGCTACCGGCAGCCTGGAGAAATCGGCAGCCATCTAGATGTAATACTAGGACCACCGTTGGGGAGCGTCCTCACCGACACGACGTCGGGACGGACGATGAAACACTTGAAGAATCAGACTACATGACCACCGTTCAACATGGCTCAACCGAGGGAGATTCAACTCCTGGCCACCGTCCTCTCACGGACGAACTGGACTCGGGAGATCCTCGTGATGTATCACACAGGTATAACGACGACGAGCATGTTCAAAACTTTGAGGAGCATCCGGACGGCCGCGAGATCTCTTGGGATGATCTTGATCTCGCCTTGTCAGACTTGAAAAGGTTGATCGAGACCGAAGCCGAGTCTAAAGAAGAACCCGAAGAAAATACCGAGGATGAGTCAGATGGTGAGTCTGACGATGAGTCCGATAACGAGTCTGATGACGAGTCTGAAGATGGGTTGGTTGATGAGTCTGAAAACGAGCCACTACCTCAAGGTCACCCGGACGGACGAGTTATTCCCTGGGAAGACTTTGACCCAGAAGAGTGGGCATGGGAGGACCAAGTTGACGATACTGCTTTCTCGGGGGACAAGCATGACCTACTGCAGGACAAGAATACAGTGAAGGGAGAGGCCGAGGACCAGTCTGAAGACGACACTGAACATGAGTCTGAAAAGGAGCCTGAAAACGAATATTTGCCTACAGAACACCCGGACGGACGAGTTCTTCCATGGAAAGATTTTGACCCAGAAGAGTGGACATGGGAAGACCAAGCTGACGATACTGCCCTCTCCGAGAATGAGCTTGACTTATCGCTGGCCGAGGAAACGAGCCAAGGTAATCCGTCGACTACCAAGACTGCCAAGCCTCCATACAGCCATGAGACGCCGCGGCCCCGGGGTAAAAGCCATGGTGAAGATGACGACGGTGATGACTCCACCAAGACATATCACTCAGGCGGCCGGGAAACTTCCCAGGACCAAATCCCCCCATCGGACCGCGAATCAGACGAGCATCCAGACGGCCGTGAGATCCCGTGGCACGAAGCACCTCAATCACACGAAGAGTCGGACGAGCATCCTGATGGTCATGAAATCTCAGGGGACGAGACACCGCACCTGGAGCCTCAACCTGGTAAACATTCTGACGAACATCCTGAAGGACGAGAAGTCGACAGTGACACGGACACGGATCATCCGAATGGTCGAGCTAACCCAGGGGACGATGAGAGTTCCTGGTTCTGGGAAGAGGGCGAGGCTGATGAACACCCCGACGGGCACGCTATCCCGTGGGATGACGAGTATCTGTGGTCCTAGGAAGACGAGGATGACGAGGACTTCCAAGCTTGGATCGATGAGCAGGGAATGAACGAACATCCTGATGGGCGAGCTATCTCATGGGACGACGAAAGCCTTTGGACCTGGGAAGATGATGAAGTCGAAGAAAATGCTGTTGACTGGGAGGATGAGGACTTCTGGACCTGGGCAGATGACGAGATTGATGAGCATCCCGACGGGCGAGCTATCGATTGGGACGACGTCGAACGGGAGGACATGGAGGATCACGGCCAGCATCTTTCGCTGGAGGAGTTAGCACGCGAGGAGACCATGGCGGACTGGCTTGACCGAGTCTTGAACTTCGGCCGAGATCCTTCGGCGCCTGGCGGTGGCCACCGAGTCAAGAGCACGCATAGGCGCCCCAGGAGATCTTCAGGCATGGGTAGGCAAGGCAGACATGTTCGAAGTCTTCGCCCCTGAACGAGACGGTGAGGGCAGGTGGATGGGCTGGATGAAGGACTGGTGCAACCCTGGTGTTGACAATAGATCATGAGTATCAATAAACAGTAGCTTTTTTTCGTCAGCTTTGACATGGCATGTCAGTCATGAGGCTGTGATGTCGAGAGTGTTGCGATGGATCGGGTTACGGCAGGCGCGAATTGTGCCATTGGCGGCAAACGGCGGCCTCAGGCTCATCGGTTCGGTCACCTCGGTCACCATTTCGAGATTGGGGGCTTCGAAACTCTCATCAGGCAACTCATCGAACAAACCTGCAAAGTAACGAAAATCGCCGACAATGATATCTCGCATCGCAAACCCGAGAAGCACGCTCCACAGCTGCGCGGCGTTCGCGGGGCCGGCAGCACGAGCACGAGTCCGGGCATGGCAGCGCGCCGGGCCGACGACGTGCATTGCCAGCCACGGCGGCAGCGACCGACGAAGATTCGAGTGCACGAAGAGCGCGTCCCAGACGACGCGGCCGGGGTCGGAGCTGCCCGTGCTGTCGCGGGCGTTCTGGTCGTCGCGGGCGACGTGGCGGCGCGCGGGCGTCAACACGTTCCGGTGCCTTGTCGGGTGCACGACGGGGGATTTCGCGGCCATGTGGTACCTGCAGGCGTACCATGCGGACCTGGGGATGGGGACGATCATGGGG
Source organism: Furcasterigmium sp. R96-07A1 (assembly GCA_037042015.1). Lineage (NCBI taxonomy): Eukaryota > Fungi > Ascomycota > Sordariomycetes > Glomerellales > Plectosphaerellaceae > Furcasterigmium > Furcasterigmium sp. R96-07A1. The sequence continues at coordinate 165,931 of JAXQJP010000326.1, read as the reverse complement.
CTGTCTAGTGAGTGTTGCCGGGGACGGAGCAGAGGGAGAGAAGGATGAGTGAGTGAGTGTGTTTGAGGCTAACCTGTGCACTCAGTGGCCTCCGGCCTCGCGGCGAGCTTCGCGCTGGAGACGGCGCTGCTGAAGCTGGGGCGGGACGGGCTGGCGACGTGGGGGCTGGCGGCAAGGACGGCGGCGGGGATGAGTTTGTTGAGTATGGTTACCATGGAGGCGGCGGAGAATGCGGTGGACTGGAGGCTGACGGGGGGCGTGGTGAGTCTGGGCGATCCGTGGTTCTGGGGGGCCGCGGCGGTGAGTGTCGGGGCTGGGTTCCTGGCGCCGCTGCCGTGGAATTATTACAGGCTGAGGAGGCTTGGGAAGGCTTGTCATTAGGGGCATTGGGAGCGGGAGGCACTGGGAGGCATGTCCATGTCGAGGGATGAATGGCGACAGGAGGCATCGCGATAGGAGGCGGCGGGAGTCACGATGCCGTCGCGATGATCGGTGTGCTTGGCTGGGAGGCTGTCGCTGCACTGCAATGGTCTCAGCTCAGCTGGGAAAACGGGACGCCCCGTGTCTGGATGTGTACATGATTCGGGCGTATCAAACGTTCAACCGTTGCGATTCAGCCACAGATAACGAAGCATGCTGCTCGACGAATGGGCTTATCAGACGGGACCGTTGGCGTGGAATGAGACGATGCACAGCCCTACAAATCAGGGGCACGAATCGTGAGGGGCCCGAGACATGCCCTGCAAGTGCCCTGCAAGTGTGCCGATCTAGGGGCCCCGTGCCGTGAGGATCACTGGAGCACCCCCTGGACCCTCTCATTGGCGCCCTTCCCCCTGCTGCCTGTAGGTAGGACGGGACAGGCACTTATCTCCCTCCTGGACCCTGGATTTCCAACGTTCTTTCCCCCTCTCCACCACGGCCTTTGCGCTGGGCATTTGTCACGACCTTGATTTTGCAAGTGGGCACGCACTATGAAGTTGCAGGAGATCCAGATCGTGCGGCATGAGGGAAAGCCCAGGGGCAGGTTCCCGGCTGTCATTGGGCTTGCGGCGCTCTCGGTCGCGGCACTCACCCTTCATCTTCACTTTGAACCCGGGCTCTTTGGCCCTGGTCCTGGGTCTATATGGCGGCAGCCGGCCAGCTCGGCACAGTCCACAGACTGGAGATGGTCAAATGTACGTCATCATCCGCGGTCTCTTGTTCCTAATCTCATGCCTTCGAGATCGAGCCGAGCAGGACGTTGGAGTGGCACGACTGCTTCGAGGAGGGTGGCTATGAATGTGCCAGGCTTGATGTGAGTATCTTTTGGTTACATTTCCAGCTGCCGTGGACTTACAATTTGCAGGTCCCTATGGATTGGCAAGATCCGACCGATGAGGAGAGGGTTGTCCTTGCGATTTCTCGCCTTAGGGCCACCAACATGACGGACTATCGTGGTCCTGTCATCTTCAACCCAGGGGTGCGTACCACGAACCTTCACGTCAACTTCCAACTCTAACATGCTCACAGGGCCCCGGCGGCTCAGGCGTCTTTGCACTCAGAGACCGTGGAAAGTACTTGCAAGACATCGTTGGTGACAATCATGTAAGTTACCTAGTGTACGGCCCTGTCTTATATCCACTAACACACCCAGGACATCATCAGCTTCGACCCTCGCGGAGGTATGTGATGTCCCCCCTTGAAGATCACACACTAACACAGCCAGTCGGGGCCTCAACCCCACGACACCAGTGCTTCGACTCCCCCGCCAACGAGCGCATCTGGGCCATCCAGGACCCAGGCGTCATCGGCTCACACTCTGGCGTCGTCGCCGAGCTCTTCGCGCGGAGCATCGCCTACTCCCAGTCGTGCGAGCTCGCCATGGCGCACACCGGCCTCCTGAAGCACTCGGGTTCCGTGGCCATCGCGCGCGACATGCTGGAGATCGTCAACCAGGCGGGCCACGACCGCCTGCTCCGGTACTGGGGCTTCAGCTGGGGCACCATTCTTGGGGGTGTCTTCGCCGTGCAGTACCCCGACAAGGTCGAGCGCCTCGTCAGCGACGGCAACGTCGACTACCGCGAGTGGTTCCGTTCTGAGCACAGGAATTTCCTCCACGACACGGAGAAGGTCACGCGGGCCTTCTACGACTCGTGCCACGAGGCCGGTCCCGACAGGTGCGCACTGCACGCCGCGACGCCCGCCGCCGTCGAGGAGCGCCTGGACGCCCTGTTCGAGCGCCTCAAGGAGAAACCCGCCATCGTGCTGCCCGCGGACGACGACAGCGGCCCCTCGATGCCCATGCTCGTCACGCACTCCAAGCTCAAGCAGCTCCTGTACTCGACGCTCTACCAGCCCCTCGCGCAGTTCGCCAACTTCGCCCTTATCGCCGCCGCCCTCGAGCGCGGCGACGGCGCGCCCTTCTACGCGCACTACAACCGCCGCTCTTCCACCTCCTCCTCGCGGCCCCTTTGTGGTGCACCGCCACTAACACCACTCGACCCCCTGCCGGACATCGTCGAGGGAACCAGCGACGCCTTCCCCGCCGTCCGCTGCGCAGACCGCAACCTGGTCCCCGTCCCCTTGTCGCCCGACGACGTCGCGCGCGAGGCCGAGGAGCTGCTGCGCGTCTCGCCGTCCACGGGCGCCCTGAACGCGCTGCACAGCCTCGCGTGCGTGGGGCGCACGACGCGACCGGCGTGGACGCTCGACGGGCCGTTCGAGGCGAGGACGAGGCATCCGGTGCTGTTCCTCGCGAATAGCGCGGATAACATCACGCCGCTTGTTAGTGCGAGGAATAACTCGGCGGGGCTTGAGGGGAGTGTCGTGCTGGAGACGAGGGGGTATGGGGTGAGTAGAGCCTGAGAGATGCATGTGTGGCTAAGTTGATGGGATTGTGCTGACTGCTGTGTAGCATACTTCGCTTGCGGCGCCTTCGGAGTGTACGAAGGGGTGGGTGAGGCGGTATTTCCAGGAGGGGACGATGCCGGGGGAGGGGACCATTTGTGAGGGGGAGTGGAATCCGTTCGGGGGAGGGCGGGACGTGGAGGAGGTGAGGGGGATGGGGATGGGGTGGTTTTTGTGAGCATGGCGAAGGGGGGTTGTTTGTTTGGTGGTAGTGGGCGTGTGAATGGTTGAAGTACATGGCGTTACGTGGCATGGGATTAAGTATTGCAGCAACATTTCTTCGGTATGAGTCGTAAAGGCGGTGATGCGTCGTGATGGGTGTCGGGGAGGAAGATAGGGGGGTGGTGTTGGTGACATGTTCGGATCTTCAGGAGGTTGACTATGTCCGGCTGTACTAAGCAGCCAAATACTGAAGTGATATATCAAGCTCACGGCTCTCATCACTAGTGATCATGAAAGCAAGCGGCAAACGGGCCCTGACATGACGAGTGCCGCTATACCCTGCAAGTCATGTGGGCGAGTGCATCGCAGAACGTCAACACTGGTCGATCTGCCAACCAGTACGCCCCTGTGTCACCTTGCTACATGTCTCCCAAGAGACTGGAGACCCTCTTCCTTTCGGTTACACAGCTCCACCGACGTCACGACCTGATAAATCAGCTAGGACGGCTTCGATGATATATTCAGTCACACCACATCATGCATCATCACGCCACCCCCTTGAGAATCTCCTCCACATTCCCCCTCAAATCCTCCCCCTTCAGCCCCAACAGCCCATTCGCGCTCTCCTCCGCCTTGAGCGCATGCCCCGCCCCATCAGCATACAGATGCTGCTCCAGCAAATCGACAAACGCGCTGTAATCGTGCCTCGCGAGCTTCTCGTCCGCGATGCCCTCGAGCTCCGCGCCCTTGATGTGCGAGACGTCGTACCTGGCGCCCGCGACCTCCTCGGCGATCTTCAGGACTTCGTTCTGCGTCGTCGTGTGCCCAGCCACGCTGAGGTACTTGTTCGCCGTCTCGGCGGGCCGAAGCAGAATAGCGGCCACGGCGCGCCCGATGAAGGACAGCGTGCTGGTTGAGAAGGGCTCGGAGCCCGAGTCGACGATGCGCGCTTTGCGGTTCCGGGGGTCGAGGAAGACGGCGCCGAGGGTGAGGGCCTACGACCATTAGCAAGCAATCTCGGGGAAGAGAGAGTTAAGCGACGAGATGGCGGTGATGAGATTGTGTGTGTACGCACCCAGTCGAAGAACAGACCCGTCGAGAGACCCGTCCACGTGAACCAGTCGTGCTTCGCCGCGAGCTCGATCAGATAGTCCGTGTTGGCCACCTTGTCCGTGAGCAGGGCGCCGATCTTTGTGTCGCGGTACGCGCGCGTCGGGATGCCGAACTCGGAGGGTATGAAGCGTGGGACGCGCGCGGCGACGGCGGCGTCGATGAGGGTGCGCTGCTGGGAGGCGGCGGCGGTGGCGGCGACGGAGACGACGGCGTCGTGGCCTGCGAGGGCGGCCTGGACGGAGGCGACGGACGTGAGGTCCGCGCGCGCGACGGAGACGCCTGGCGGGAAGGTGGCGGTGGATGAGGTGCGGGTTATGGCTGTCACGGTGAAGTTGGCGTCGAGGAGGGCGCGGACGATGTGCGTGCCGAGGTTGCCGGAGGCCTGGGGTGGTCAGTGTGTGCAACGGCTTGAAGTGTGAGGGGTGGTGGACTTACACCGACGACGGCGACTTTGGTGATGGTGGACATGGTGGGTTAGGGGTGGGTGATGTAGAGCTGAGCTGGGGTGAGAGTGAGCTCAGGGTGAGGTGAGCTGAGGGCGAGTATGTTGTTTTGAGAGGGCGTTTCTAGCTGCGTGGGTGCTCGAGGTCTTTTATGGTGCATGTTCGGACGACTCGGGCTTTGATGTCGCCATTTCGCGGTACGAGTCCGTGATGCCCATCTTCTAACACGCCATCGGACTCCGCCAGCTCATGACCGGCCGGGGTCAAAGTGTCGCAGAGCTCACTTACCAAACGGGCATGTTGAAATAATGCGAGAAAAACGCATTCCTGGTGGAAAAGAACAGCCTGTTCTACGACATGCAACATCGCGGGTAGTAGAGTAGACAGCTTCATCATCACGGGCGCCAAGACGGCGGGGTCGATTCAAGTCGCTAACGTATGCGCTCCCCATCTTGCCCCGATGGCGAGGGACATTCGTCATTTTGCTACCATATTTCGTCGTGCTCATCAAGTCGTATGCGGGCGTACGCCGCTCACGGGGCATCAGTCGGGTCCCTAGATGGCAGTTAGCAACAACATCACAGCCCAGCGCCATGCACCAGAGCACTCACCAATCCGTCACCAACCCCTCATCCAAGCCATCCATAGCCTCCATGTCCTCCTTCGATATCTCGAACCCGTCGACGCTCGCGTTCTCCACCTGCCGCTCCTTGCGCACGCTCTTGGGCAGCGTCACGAAGCCGTGTTGCAGAGACCACCTGGGCTGTCAGCACACATCACTCGCGAAGGGGAGGGGGGACAGGGGGATGTTACCTGATGAGAAGCTGCGCCGGCGTGCAGCCGTATTTCTGCGAAAGGGCGACGATCTTGGGGTGCTTCATGCGCATGGCGCGGGCCAGGGGCGCGTACGCCTCGACGACGATGCCGTGCCGCGCGCACGTCTCGCGGATGGAGGTCTGGGTGTTGAAGGGGTGGACCTCGATCTGGTTGATGACGGGCTTGATGCGGGGATTGGATGCCATGAGCTCCTCGATCTGTCTGGTCAGCGCTTCTCTCCTTGTTGCTTGTCTCTTCATGTTTCTTCCATCTGCTGCAGCTTACATGCTTCGATCCATAATTGCTCACGCCGCCCATCCTGACCTCGCCGGCGTCGATGGCGTCCTCGAGGGCGCGCCAGCTCGTGAGGCGCGCCTCACGCCCGCCGTAGGGACTGTGCAGCAGGAAGAGGTCGACATAACCAAGCCCCGCGAGCTCGACGGAGCTCTTGATGGAGCGGCGGATCGAGTCGTACGAGGTGTTGTTGTTGGCGAGCTTGGTGGTGTACCAGACGTCGTCGCGCGTGAGGCCGGCGGTGTTTTCGGGCGAGGCCAGGTACGAGGCGATGGCGCGGCCCGTGTCGCGCTCGTTGTGGTACATCTGGGCGCAGTCGAAGGCGCGGTAGCCGGCGGCCAGGGCGGCGCGCACGGAGGAGGCGGCCTCGGGGCTCGTCATCATGTAGAGGCCGAGCTGGATCTGGGGGATGCTGGCGCCGTTGGCGAGCTGGGCGGCGGGCGCGTCAGTGACACCATCGCGGGTCGAGGCGAGGCGAGGGTGAAGGTTCTCGCGAGGACGTGGACGTGGATGCGGGGTAGAGGAGACTCACCTTGGCCTTGGTGGCCAGCGTGAACGAGTTGGAGGCCATGGCAGCTAGGCGTTCGTCTGGTCGACCTTGGTTCGGGCTTGTGTCGAGGACGGGCAATCGGTGGACGGTGCTGTCACCTGTGGTGGTCGTCGGGGGAAAAAAAATCACGTCGAGTGGTGCAGCCGGGGCGAGAGGCGAGGTGGTCCCTGAATGCCCGGTGACATCAACGGTCGACCGAGCTTGGAGCTCCGGCGGGGGGCTCGGCAATCCGGGCCTGTCGGGGCCGGGCACGCTGGCGGGATGCCCGGCTCCGGGGCACGAGAGGCGAGCAATACCGGATATTCGGAAGGAAAAGCATTTGTTATGTTGATTGCATTGTTATTTCTACCTGTCCGGTACTCGAAGGCGATTGTGAGCTTGCGCTGTTGCGACTCCCTAGGGTACGTGGGGTTGTAAAATGAAGCACCCCTCAATGGAAGACGATGCAGGTCTCTCATCCCCGCCAAATTCCTACACAGAACCCAGAGCCTATGGACTTAGAAGACCACATTGGAAAAATAAGACGGACGAAAGTAAACAGTGATCAAACTAGGTAAACAAGGATGATATTTACCTTGTTTTATGAAACCATCTGCCCGTCCACCTGGCTTCACTGGTGCACACTACTAGCAGCAAGTCTGGCCATGGTTAGTGATCAACAATCTGGATCCCACCCCGCCTGCCCGCCAAGCCCGCCGGCGGACGACAGCGCTAATGGCGGGACCCGACCCGCTGACGAGGGGGACCCAGCAGGGCGAAAGGGCCACCGTTCAGCGCTCGTGCCACCAACATCCGATGACGACAGTGCTCGCGGGGAATATTTCGACAAGTGGGCCCTGCATGACTCGCCAACTCGAACGAATCCCGGCCGGTTTCTGAGGGCATCGACATCTCGATCGCGATCAGGGGCCAGAATTATGTTGATGCCATGGGCTAGGGAACATACAATGTCTTGCGTGCCGACCGTCGCTTCTCGATTACATGGCTGTATACATGGTAAACATGTGTTTTCTTCAACAGGCGGAAAAATCTGATCTTGGGTCAAGGCATTGGCATATGCATGGCAGGCGATCAGGTTTGACATGCTTGTCAGGTTGCGAAAAGATCTTTGGTTGTAAAATTGCCACACACGGATCTGCGTACGAGCTAGAATTTTTCCAGAACCATGCCACCATGCCACCATGCCAGAGACTCGGCGTCATCCTGCGTTGCTTGAGCCGCTGTTGAGCAAAGTTTGACGACGGCGGCTTGGCATTACATCGTTGACCACCGATGCGAGGCGACGGCAGAATGAGGTGAGCTCTCATCTCTCGACACTGGCAGGATAGGATCTGAAATTTGGTCACAAGACTCACAGGTGGTAAATTACATTGCACGAATATGGCACGTTCACTTGATCAATACAGATTGTGTAAATCGTAGTGTGAATAGGGTATCTATAGAAATATACGTGCTACCCAGACGACTCCCGGCGCAACGCACGGGCAGTAAGTCTCAGTATTCTATCAGCCTCGCAGGACGCAACCATCAAGCCACGCCCGCAAGTCCAGTCCAACCCCTCACACGCCGCCGGCGCCAGCACGCGGGCTGGGCCCCGTGCTCTCGGTCGCGGTTCCGGTCTCGCCGCCGGTGACGACGCCGGGCTCCTGGACGCTAGCGCCCGTGGCGCGCGCCTCGAGGTCGTCGCCGCCGAAGTACTTGGCCAGCTCGCCGTCGAGCTCGGCGGCGGCGTAGCGCGGCATGGTCTTGGCCATCTTGACGGGGGAGACGCCCTCGTGGTGCGCGCGCGCGAAGTACAGGTCGATCTCCTCGAGGGAGCGCTTGGCGGTCTCGGGGAAGAAGAAGTAGACGCAGGGGATGATGGCCGCGTTGAAGACGGCGAACATGATGTATCTGATTTTCTGTCAGTGTCTACACTCTCGGTGGATGGGGTAGGGCGGTGGTGACTTACGTCCTGTACTCCAGGTTGGCAAAGGCCGGGGGCGTGATCATGACGATGAGGAAGTTGGACAGCCAGTTGCTGCAGGTCGAGAGGGCGTTGGCCTGGATGCGCGTCTGCAGGTTCGTGACCTCGGCCGGGTACAGCCAGGTCATGCCGAGCCAGCCGAGGGCGAAGAAGGTGTTGAAGGCGAAGAGGAAGACGACGGCCGTGACGCCGTAGGTCGTCGACAGCTCGGGCGCGCCGTCCTCGTTGGTCTCGCCCGTCGAAGCCGTGCCGGCGAGGATGGCCATGGAGGCCATCATACCAAAAGCGCCGAAGAGCATGAGCTTGCGGCGGCCGACGCGCTCGATGAGGGGCAGCGCGACGAGCGAGGCGAGGAAGTACTCTGTGCCGTTGAGCGCGGCCAAGAGGCGGGACAGCTGGGGGCCGAAGCCGAGGGAGTTCTCGAAGACGAAGGTCGCGTAGTAGGTGATGAGGTTGATGCCGCAGATCTGCTGGAAGAACTGGGCGGCGATGCCGAGGCACGTGCGGCGGCGGTTCTGCGAGGGGCCGCCGGTCCAGAGGCGCGCGAAGTAGCCGCCGCCGCGCTGGACGTTGAGGGCCGTGGCGATCTGCGTGATCTCCTCCTCGACCATGGCGTCGTCCTCGTCCTTGTCGAGCAGGCGCGAGATGACCTCGCGGGCCTCGGCGGTGCGGCCCTTCATAAGCAGCCAACGCGGGCTGTCAGGCAAGTAAAGAAGACCCCACATGACGATGATGGTGAAGAAGGACTGGAAGGCCAGGGGGAAGCGCCAGCGGACCTCGCCCTCGAGGAAGTAGAAGCCGTAGACGACCCAGTAGGAGATCATGATGCCACCGGAAATCAGAGCGCCAGAGACGAGAATCAGGAAGCCGCGCCTCTCGGGACGCGCGCACTCGGACTGCCAGGTCGGGATCGTGGACGTGACCATGCCGTTGCCGACGCCGCCGACGACGCGGCCCGAGATGAACAGGCCGTACTCGAAGGAGCCGGCCTGCATGATGGTGCCGAGGATCATGATGGCGGAGCCCCAGAAGGTGGAGGAGCGTCGGCCCCAGGTCTCGCCGTAGAAGAGGATGAGGACGCCGCCGAGGAAGCAGCCGATCTGGTAGAGGGCGACGCCGGCGGCCTGGGTGTTGGCGTCGCCGTGGCAGTAGCGCTCGTCGCGCGAGCCGTCGTCGTTCCAGCAGAGCGGGTTCGAGTCCTCGAGGGGCGTCATGAGGGCCTGGTTCTTCTGGAAGTCGTCGAGCGTGAGCAGGCCGGACAGGACGCCCTGGTCGTAGCCGAACATGAGGAAGCCGCACGAGGCGATGATGCCGATGCTCCAGTTGAGGGCGGCGCCGCGGAGGCGCTTGCCGCCGACACCCCACTCGGGCAGGTCGCCCATCTTGCTGAAGAAGCGCAGGATGCCGCTCCGGGGCACGTCGTGCACGTTGCCGCTGTCGGTCGTGTGCCGCGTCTTCTCGCCCTTGGCGGTGCCGTTGTCCTCGCGCACGTAGTCCTCGCGGCCGGAGGAGGAGCCGGCCTCGGTCTGGCTCTCGGGGCGCCCGGGGTTGGGCTCGGGGCCGGGGCCCGTCATGGGTTCAGCTTTCTCTGCCATGGTCCCTGGTGTATTGGTGAGTGGAGGTTCGGCAGCGTCAGGCACGAGGCAGCATACTATTACCGGTGTACAGGACAGATCAAGAGGATGTGTTCACTGGCAGCTGGGGAATGTCTCGCCGGGTGAGGAAGGGAGCGGCGAGGCCTTATATAACATGGCCGACGACTCGAGATTTTCCGAGCAAACCCCATTCTCCATTCCTCCCTCCATCCATCCAAGCAGTTGGAGTGCCATGACCGAGCACCGTTTCCGCGCCGGTGACGTGTGCCAATGCTGCCGTACCCACGCGCGATGGAGCGGCAGGAGGGTGGATGGTGAATAAGAGATTTCCCCCCCGTCGGGCATGGTGGTGGACAGTTGGTGCTGGTGCTGTGCTGGACTTCAGGCCGGCTTGGCTCGGCAAATCTGACTCGGGGGTCCACGGTCCCTGTCCCCAGGCCGTCCAGGATCGTGACTTTAGTCTGAATGAGGCACCCCGTCGGCCTCGGTTTGCCTCATGAGGAATGGTCCCGCCAAGATTTAAGCATGTTTTCTTGGTGTGCGGGACCCGGTTCACCATCGCCCAGAGCGACAAGCAGCCGCACTTTATTCGACTGCCGCAGGGCCTTGCCAAGAAGCCGGGCTCCATCGACGACGACACAGGTCGAGTCTGCCCGAACATGTCGTCAAAGGCGTCACAGCAGATGGGTCTGCCCTTCTTCTCGGCCATCTCTCCTCCATCGTGAACCCCAGGCCACCCGGATCACCCAGCTCACCCAGAGCACCCGCCTCCAGACACCCGCCTCCAGCTCACCCACCGATCCTCTCTGCCCAGTGCCCACGTGTGACAGAAGCAGCGTCACAGTGTCACCTCCAGGCCCAGGAACGCGGGTGCGAGGAACAGGCAACGATAAGATGCCCAGCATGCCAGGCGACATGCCGATCGCAGACTCATCACATGCTGTACTTACACTGGCCAACAGCCCACCGCCTCTTCGACATCGGGTCAACACGGCGCCAACTCGTGGAGAGATTAATTACCCTGCCAACTCTGCTCCAACCCTCCCGTGGATATCGTTGATAATACCTCTCCTCTTCCCGTACCCGGCCAGCCACCCGGTCTTGGCTTTACCTGTTTCCCCCTTCCCTGCTTTCCTGTCTCATCTCATCCATATCCCCGACCCAATCCACAACGCCGACCAAGGCTGTAAATATGGTCCCTTCACCCTCTTCTTTTGTCTTCGCCAAGACCCTCCCGAGTCTGAGTCGCCCTGCCCGTCCATATTCAATGTCCCCTGTTCCCCACCCGCCCGGCCGCCGTCCACATTTCCTGACACCATGCACCCCGGTGACTCGCCAGCGCCGCTCCCTTCAACACCACCAACGAGATATCGTACCCGATTTTTCAACGGCCAAACGCCGACCGCTGCCACAGGATTCTCCATTTAAATCCTGACAATGGGACGTCCTGCTCTGCTGTCTGGTCACTTGATCCCACTTGTGGAGAACGCGCAGAACGGTGCAGCTCATCCTCGTATGACCCTGATGCCGTTGGTGCTGGTTTCTTGGTTTCCCATGCGCCAGGAGGCTCGGGTCTGCGGGGGGTGAAGCAGAGTCGCAACCTCGGTCGTCTGTCTTCCTGGTGGTGGTGTCGCTTTTCTCGCAAGCCTCGGTCTTTGCGCCAACCAGGATCTGGCAAGGCCGCCCCGCCGTATGTTCGTGACTTGGGCGTGGTGTTTCTACGGGTGATGTGCTGTGCTTATTCCACGATGCATGGAATTTTTCTGAGGTTTTCGAAAATGAGGCCTCCGTGTTTGTAACATGTCTGTGAAATTCGTCTTTGATACTGGTTTGATTTGTATTCATTGCTGTTGGTTGAGCGACATGGTAGAACTCCAGTCTCGTCTCATGAACTGCTTACTTGACGACCATGGCCGACCAGGTGAGACCTAACGACCCGGTCGCAGCACCGCTACTCTATTCTTTGGACCTCATGCATCTCGCAGGCGCTCCTTCTGGGTCTTTAATATCGCCCAGACCCCAAAATACTGGAGAATCGAATGCATGCAGTGAGTGCCTAGAGACAGCACAGATGAGCGTAACCCAGAACCAGACTCCAGACAACACCCCCACGGCCGCCGCCCCGGGACTCGGGCCCGAGCAGGCGCCTCGTCTCGGCGCCCTGCCCTTTATCCGGCGGGCAGCGCGGTGTCGATCCCATGCGCCTCGGGTTACCTGTTCCTGTCGTGGAGGCCGCGAGGGCGTACCCCGGAATGCGGCCGCCAATACGACGTGAGGAGATGACATGGAGATCCGAGACACGTCTCCGCGCGAGGGTGAGACTGGCAATCTTGGACGGATGCATGGTATTTTGTGCTCACGGGTGCTGTTGTCGGCTTGGTCTGTTTCTTGGCTGCTTCGCTGTGAGATCTATCTGTTCCTCCTCGACCAGCTGACTTGTCCGACACTGCTCCCGGCGTCGTGTGAGTCGACATGTCACAATTCTCGGACACGTGCCAAGGCGTGCCCTTTTGACCCCAGATGATCGGTCCCCTGATCCCCTACTTCTCCAGACCCTCCTCCTTTTATCTCCAGGCCGCCCCTCAGCAGCTCCCCTTGTTCTCCAGGTACAGCTCATACTCGTAGCTCGAGAAGAGGAACGGCGCGACGCCCTTGAGGTCGTTCTCGTACAGCGGCTGGCTCGCGTAGTACTGCATACCGTCAGCTCTTGTCTTCTCATCTTCACTCTGCAAAAGCAAAACTCACCTCGAAAGTCCCGTTCGAGCTCAGACTCCCCGTCTGCACCGTCCACTGCCACGTCAGCGCGCCATCGCCCTCCCTCGGCACGGCGAACGTCTCCGTCATGAGCTTGTACCCATCCAGCGCCGCCGTCAGGTACTCTTCGCCCTCGAGCAACCCCAGCCTCAACCCCTTGAGCAGCCCGTACACGAACATGGCCGAGCCCGAACTCTCAACATAGTTCCCCCATGCCCCCTCGGTCCCGGGCGTCATGACGTTCCACCACCCGCGCGTCGCCCCGTCCTGCGCCTTCACGACGGCATCGGCGAGCGAGCGCAGGTACCCGACCATCCGGGCGCGGCCCGCGTGCGAAGAAGGGAACAGCTCGATGGTGTCGACGAGCGCCATGACGTACCACCCCACGCCGCGCGCCCAGACGTGCGGCGCGGCGCCCGTGTCAGGGTCGGCCCACACGGCGGTCTTGCTGACGTCGAAGCCGTGCACGGGCAGGCCGGCGGTGCGGTTTCGGGCCACGGTCGTCCCGGCGTCGATGAGGTCGAACTGCAGCGCGATGTCGTCCCACGCCGTGCTGTTGTCGGCGTCGAACGCCGCCGTGTGCCGCGCGTAGTAGACGTCGAGCATGTAGATGCCGTCGAGCCACATCTGGTCCATGTAGACGGGGAAGCGGTGGTAGAAGCCTCCGTCGGGCGTGCGCTTGGAGCGGTCGATCTGCGCCTTGAGGACGTCCGCTGCGGTCCTGTAGATGTCGTCGCCCGTCGCCTCGTACATGTCGAGGAAGGTATGGCCGAAGCGTATGTCGTCGATGGACTGGCTGTCGTTGTAGAGGAGGATGTCCTCGCCGTTCCAGGCCGGGTACAGCACAATGTCCGTCTTGTGCTTGACGTAGTCGAGGTAGCGCGTGTCGTTTGTGCGCTCGTAGGCGCGCATGACGCCCGAGTAGAAGGCAGACTGCGTGTAGGCGTGCGTGGGCGCGACGCCGTGCTTGATCTGCGAGTCGGCCATCCAGGTCAGGTAGCGGGGGCTGCCGTGGAAGGTGGACGCTTCGATTTTCTCGCCGGGCTGGATGGGCCACCAGCCGGCGGGCAGGTCCGTGGCGCTCACGGCGGCCAGGAGGCTGAGGGCTGCTGAGGCTGAGAAGATCATGGTGAATGCTCGGCTTGGTGGTGAGGAGTTCTTGAGGGCTATTCAAGCTGCGATGCCGTCTGTGTCTCCTGTTGTCGTTTGTCCCAGCTACGACTCGAGGTATTTATAGCCATTGGGAGACCATATAATGATGCTTCCCCGCCACAGCATCGCCATCCTGAACCCGTGATAGAGCTTTTCCGATGGCATCCCACTGGCCACACTCGCGATACGTCAACGACCACATATCCTGCCACCCAGCATCCGCGCCAGAGACTGTCCAGCACCCCCGACGGAGATGACCTTTGACCTCCCCGCCGGAAAAGCCTGCGCGCACCGTTACATCGCAGATCGTCGACGAGAAGCTCGAGTGGCAAGCTCCCTCTCGCAAGTCTCCCCAGGGTCCCAAGTGGGACCCTCGATGCTGCGCCCCCCCGCGGGGAAGTAAGCTTGTTCTGCTCAATTACCGCGACGGGCAGGGGTTCGTGCCGATCGCGGTCGTCTGCCGTGGTCTAGTGTCGTTGTTGAGGGCACGGAAAAGCAGACATGGACGATTTACGAAGGATGCGATGTTGGCTTGGCGAGGGGGAGGACCGCTTGGGCCTGGGTGATCCTCCACCGTTTGTAGCTTGGTTGGGATAAGCTCGTGGGGTTGGATTACCGCCGTGGGTGAAGTATTTGCACCAATGAGTTGGATGCCTTCATGGAGGTGAGCTCCGAGCGTGGTGAGGTCTTGGGGGATGAGATGTTGCTTGGCAGCAGGGCTTCATCGGCAATGGGCCGAGGTGTCCGGGAGGGGTGGCTGCTAATACCTCTGAAATGGAATGATTGAACCCTTATGATCAATCGAATCAGATCACATGGCCAGCCATAAGCACTTGGCCCTTTCGTCTGGAGAAAGACATGTAAATTCGGTGAATTCAGGTGTAGTTATTGTGTGCATGGTGTTGATGGTACAACCGTACTGGCAGAGACAGAGTCCCACCGACCCCCGGCTCATACTGATCGCATAGCATCTACATATGATCGAAAGCGACAATTCGTCATGTGATCGCATCGTTCCAGTGTCATTTCGTATTAGAAATCCCCTCGAATCTCCTCAGGCCGCTCAGAGTCGCCCACAACCGCCAAGCTCGCTGTCGACTTCCCGATTAGGAAATGGATCCAGGGTCATCGGCCGCTTACACAATTCACGACTCCAACACCTCGGCGTCGATAGCCTGTCCCGTAATGGTGTTGTCATCACCGCCCGTTCATCAAGTTTCATTTCCAAAGATGGCGAATATCACGATATACCTTCGCATCGATCCTCACGTCCAAGCCACTGCTTAGCTGATCGCTCAGGCAAGATGATAGCCTCGTCCATTTCGGGCATCTCACAACGAGGTCGCTCGTGTGCCTCAAGCGTCGACATGTCTATAAGATGGGCGCTCCCGGCGAGTTTCTCTCAGATCCAATCCTCATAGCCTCAAACATCATCTCCCACTTCACTTCCATCTCGCTCAATACACCATCTCAAAACTCAACTCAACCCCTCAACTCCAAGCCCAACAAAATGCGTGTCGCTATTGCTGGCTCCGGCGGCATCGCCCGCTACCTCAGCGAGGAGCTCCCCCCGGCCGGCATTGAAGTCGTCATCCTCACCCGCTCCCTCAAGCCTCACTTCGAAAACGTCCCCGGCGTCACCCAGGTCGTCACCGACTACACCGTCGCCAGCGTCCTCGCCGCCATCGAAGGCTGCACGGCCCTCATCTCCGCCATCCTCGACGACAAGCCCACCTTCGTCGACCTCCACCTCCGCCTCATCGAGGCCTGCAAGCGCAGCACGACCTGCAAGCGCTTCCTCCCCGCCGAGTACGGCGGCGACCTGGAGAAGTACCCCGACCAGCCCGGCTTCTACTTCCGCCTCCAGGGCCCCGTCCGCGACGCCCTGCGCAGCCAGACAGAGCTCGAGTGGACCCTCTTCTCCTGCGGCTGGCTCATCGACCTCGCACTCCCGCGCCGCAACCGCCACCTCAACGACGCAGGCGACGCCTTCTCCATCGACTACAACAACAACAAGATCGTCATCCCCGGCACCGGCGACGAGCCCGTCGACTACTCCACGAGCCGCGACGCCGCGCGCGCCATCGCGCGCCTCCTCAAGGCCCCGCGCTGGGACCGCCACACCTACATCTCCGGCGAGAAGACGACCGTCAACGCCATGGTCGCACAGGTCCTGCAGCGCTACCCGGGCATCCCCGTCGAGCACCGCAGCCTGTACCAGCTCATCGAGGACATTCGCACCGCCGACGACGAGTTTACGCGCATCATGGCCGAGTATCGCATCTTCACCATGAGCGGCGCCGGGTCCCTTCCCGCTGACAAGGTGGCCGCGCAGCGCGAGACGCTGTTCAAGGGGCTCAAGTTCCGCACGCTCAAGGATCTGTTTGACGAGGTGGACAAGAACCCGGATGCCATTCCTTGATCGCTGCAGTCCTGCAAATGTACATAGAGTTTCAATAGAATATGACGTCGAAATCTGGCATCTTTGCAAGGAGCCGCGGCCAAGGCTCCGGTTCGTGATCGCGTGGTGCTGTGTCCCGTTGCCTCCATACTTCTTCTACCGCAAGCATGACCGTGTCCCAGCTTTTGAAACCCAGCGTCTTGCGACGATCGAATGTCTTCCTGACCCTGCTTCGAAGCGCCGGGCTGTTGGCTTCGAAAGCCACCGCCGCGTAGACCCAGATCCTGGGCGTGCCGTCCATCTTCATGCCCTCGAGACTTTCCATGTAGTCCAGGCAGCGAGCCACCAAGTCCTGTATCTCCTCTTCGGGGCCGCGCCGGCCCGATACGCACCGGAAGTAGAGGAAGCACGCGTTATAGAACAGAGACCCGAGGTATTGCTCGGCGACCTGTCCATGGCCGTCATTGGCGGGCGGGGCCGGCGCGGAGAGGGCGAACTCAATCTCCATCTGGTCCAGCTCCTCCGGCGTCAAGACGTCACTCCGCAGCAGCTTCGAGTGGAAAGACGAGATGAGCCCGAGGGACTGATCCGGCGTCGCCAGCGTGCGGTAGAAGCTCGACCCAGCCAGGGCCGGTTCCATGCGGTCCGGGTACTCGCTGCGGCCAAAGTACTGACACTGCGCCAGCGTGATGAACGAGGAGAAGGACTGGTACGTGATCGAGGCCGTCGCTGACCTATTCCACATGTCGTTGGGTGTTGTCGCAAGGAGGTTGCGCGTGACTTTGACCACCTCACGCCAGGCCCCGGGCTCGCCGCTGATGAAGTGCGTGAGCAGCCACAGGCATAGGGTCGCGAGGCTTGCCATCCTCTCGTCCAGGTCGACCGAGTGAATGTTGTTCATGAGATGGTAAAAGCTCTGTTGCTTGTGATGGAGCGTCAATGCTTTATCGGCCGCGTTGGCAGATCCAAGGTTCTCCAAGTGCGCCGCTGAGATGGCGCAGACGGCGTGGAACAGAGCAACGGAGCTGCTGGACTGGCCGTCGGCGCATCGGCTGCCCTCGAGAGCTACGGGTGATACAGTGGCCAGGTAAGGGTTCATAAGACTGCGGATCGGCAGGAGCTTGTGGGACAGGTTCGTAGCCCAGTGGCTGATCAGCACCCTCTGACGTGCCGGTGCTGGCGAGGGGCTGAGCTGTCTCCTGGGGCTTCCGATGGCCATGTCGAACTGCCACGGCATCATGGCGTCCGGTGAGTCGCTGGTGCTGCTCTCAGTGCTGGTTCCACCTGGATAGTCCGGCCATGTCGACCCCACTGCTGGGGGCTGGTACACGTCTCCGCCGAGGTCCGCTGACCATGGCTGCGATGCATCTGGCCAAGACACTTCACCACCCTCTTGAGATGGTTCAAAAGATTCCAGAGTGTCGCTGAAACCATGGAGGAGGTCATCACCTATCACTGGTTGTACGAAGGACTGTGTGACAGGCTTCACGCGCGGTCCAATCGCCTCGTCGCTGGCTGACTGGTCAGACGAGCTAGACGAGGCATTATCCGCTCGTCGCTTTTTCCTCCCTGGCCGAGCAGGTATGGTCTCACGAGGTTCTTTCGAATTCTCCGCGGCCCTGGAAGGGAACACGGTGAAAGCGGGCCATCCGTTCTGTGCTGCGTTACCAGGGCCTGAGCCGTGCCCGGCCGTCATGCTCGGCGGGACCGGTCCCATGACCCGAGGCGTCCGGCGATTTCCCGTTGCGGGAACCCTGTCGGACGACGACAGCCATGTGAGGCGGGTCCCGTAGCCCTGGCAGGCGAAGTGGCCCGCGAGGCATCTCTTGCACTCTGGGCGCTGCTCATCACACTTGACGTGCCTGCTGCGGCATGTCCAACAACCGGTGAACGTCTTCCGCCGGCGCTTGCGTGGCTCCGTGGCCGTGGGGATGTTGTGCTGGGAAACTGAGTCTGTCAAGACCTTAGGGCGGCTGGACGTGGTGCCATTGGAGGCAGGCGTCGATGAAGCCATGAGTGCTATCCATTGGTGATGATGGAGTTGGAACAGTCCGGAGTCGAGTGGAAGTTGGTGGGCCAAGATGAGGCTATGACGGTAGCTGACTAATCACTCTTAACGGCCCTAGCCATGCCTCCACGGGGAAGCCTACATCAGCCCTCCGACACTCCATTGGAGCAGCTCTATGACTGCAAGTCCTAGGACAACCTCCGTATGCTCGCTCGGCGATGCCATCGAACCCTAGAACTGACCCTAGTACACAGGGTCGCACCCTGTCGATCCATCGGGCTTTGCCCTGCACGGCTTACGCTCAATCGGGGTGATTATGACCCTTCCGCTGGTACGCCGTTGGACGATCCCAGCTTGAGTGGACGAGCCTTCAAATTAGCTGATGCTAGATCCTCAAAGCAAACAGTCCGTGGTTCCAGATCGCTGTCCGGAACTACGACGCCTTATGTAACGTCAGGGGAGAGGGGTCGCCATGGATGGCACGAGCAAGCCCTGTGCCTTTGAGAGAGGCACGGAGACGCCTCACCCAAGGCGTTCGGGCACTGTTCACCGAGCACCCAACAAGAGCATGCCAGGGACCAGTCTGCTCAGCCTCCGCGTAGCTGCATGGTGAGGTTCCCTTAGTCTTTCGGGCCGTCGTACAACTTGCGAACGTCCAATGCCCAGGCCGGCACTTTTGGACTTGGACGAGAGCTGCGCTTGTCATAGGCTCTCCCAAACCAACACCGCCCTCGGCGCAAGGCTCGGCTCGTGCGTGTGGCATGTTGGCCGGTCTTGGTTGAGCTCTGGTGAGTTTGCGGGTCGTTGTGCATATTCATGTTCCTTTTATTGCTACGCCATCCCCCGTGCTAGGGCTGTAGCCTTGTTGGCGCCCGAAATTCCTTCCCTTCAACGTCGATGTTCAATGTTTCCAAATGATCGGTGTCGCCATGGACAGCTCCTCCAGACAAGACGACAATCTGCCCGAAGTGGCTCCTGACACATCTCCTGAAGCCTTGTCACAGGCCGAGCTCTACAGGAAATACGGTTTCGATGGAGGCGAGGGCAAGTATCCGCACGTCTCCAACTCGGAGGGCGACAAGTACGCGCCCCTGAGCCATCCGGGAGGCAATGCAACGGAACTGCCGAGTCAGGCGTATCAAGACGACGGCGGGCAGGCGCTAGGAAGCAGACGGGAGCAGAATATTTGCGGTTTTAGGCGGAAAGCGTTCTGGATCTTCATCTGTGTGGCCATTCTCGTCGCCATCGTTATCGCCGTCGGCGCAGGCGTCGGTGCAACGAGTGGCTCTAGGGACCGTAGCAATGATTCAGGAACTCGAGAACAGGACGCAGGGTCGAGCCAGGCATCTTCCATGACGACCGTTGCCGCCTCTTTGTCGACCCCAATCACAGATTCAGCGTCGCCAACCTCGCCGTCCGCATCCAGGTATATAGATCTCATCCCATGTTTATAGCTTTCTCGGCTAAGACACCATCAGCACGTTCGAACAAATTGCGTCCGCTACATCGTCTGCCTCCCAATCGACGCCGACCTTCCTCAACAACCAGACGGCTCCAGTCGGATTCGCCTTCCAGGGCTTCTCGGACCGCAACTACGGTGGCAAGGCGGGACCTGTCATCCGCGAAGAAGGCTTCATCGACCTCGGCTTCGACGCCAACAGCTATGTGTGGCTGAGGAACGGCACGGCCTGCTGTCTGACCTTTTGTCAGGGGTCGACGGCGGATGTGGGATATTGGTGTGACGATCGTAGGCAAACTGCTGCCAGCGCCGCGTTCGACAGGGTGTACATCTGGTGTGATCAGAATCACGAAACAGAGATAAACAGGTGCTTCTAAGGCGAGTAGTAGATGAATGGAATAGTATGGCGGAAATAAGAGACTGGATGATGATAGAAACATCTGTGTTTCGTGGCTTTGGTGATGTCTTTGTGGATGGTGGGAAGGCAGGAAGCATCTCGAGATGAATGACGCATGATATGGGCTTTGGGCCTGTGTTTCTCTCCTGCCTCCTCGTGCAAAATGCAAAACGCACATGTCAGAATTATGTGAGGTCGCTCCTGCCATTTTCCATTCAGCCATGAAGAAAGCTTTTCACTTTGCGCCTCATCGCCACAAACAGCTTCCTCAGGCAGTAGAACCTCATAAAAGAATAACACCCCGGCCTCGTGCAAGAATGTCCCAGATGCGCATCTTTCTTTATACAGGCAGGAGAGACCCGGATAACAACAGCGACTTTGTGCAACGCAAGACCAGCATCCTCACCTCAAGCCATTCACCATGTCGCCAGACCCTCACGCGCGTCAACCTGGCGAGGAGGTAACCACCCCTCAAACCCCAGACGACTCATCAAAGCGGCGCAGCGTTACCTTCACGACCAGCTTAAGCTACAAAGAGTCCCCCAGTCACTCTGTCCCTCTCACCCTTCGACCCAAGGACGACCACGAGGTCAACAGCAGCCCGGAAGAACAGACGATGCCCATCCGCCACGTCACGTACGTCAAGTATCGCTTCTCTTACGACTCAGACCTGGAATCATCGCCAGCGGACAAGATGGATAAGATGGAGGGCGTCGAGTACACGGCCCAGGGCCAGAAGCAGCAATCGCCTCATCGCGAGAACAAGAAACTCAAGCTCGACATTTCCGCTGACACCCCCGCGACGCTCAACCCTAAGAATCTCAGAATTCACGACGCCCAATCTGGCAGTGCCATCCCCACGGCCGAGGACAAAAAGAACATCACAGCCATTGGCACGCAGGCAGCGGGCGCACCTCCTGCTGCGACTACGGAGAGGCCAAAGGAGCGGTACCTGCGCCCCGGCGAGGCTGTCGACCCCAACAGCTGGCACGGCCACGGCTCTTTCATCAGATACCGCAAGGCTTGCGACGTCATCAACAGGCAGAAGAGGCAGGAGTATCTCGAAGAGGTAGAGCGGAAGAAGGCGGAGCGCGAACAGGGCAACGCCGGTGGCGGGGGTTATCAACTCACAGATGAGAATCGACGCACTGAGGATCCAGCATCTCCTAGATCGAACTGGTCTTTCTGATGGAAAGCCGCAAGTCCGGATAGAAGGGGGAGATGTCGTCAGGATGAACTGTTTATTTGGAGATGGAGTATGAGATCACTGTCAGTGAGAGGAATTGGCATGTCGGGCATGAGATGCCAACTATGGGAGGGTTTGTGAGACGGCGGCCTGTGAAAGAAGAGAAGGGATCACGAGAGAGTCCTCCTTCGACCGACATTGTCGCCAACCAACCCTTTCGCCCGCCATCATCACCCAGCACCGACAAGGCGACCCAACGACGGGTCGTCGCCGGGACGAAGGCGGTCCGTGTGAGAAGGAAAGGGACCCCGAGAGAGTTCCCTGAGGGTTCAAGTGCATGGAGTACCAATGGCAAAGAAGGACACTGTATCAGAAACCGTGAAATTGCATTTTCGTTTGCAAACCTGAATGAACGTACAACCTGGCCCAGCCCACCCGTGACCGTATGTTGTGCCTGTCTTGCGTCTCCGTCCCAGTCAGTGTAGAGATGCGGTGTCGTCGCGCCGAGATTGCCTGAAAGACCACTTTGGCGTCGATCTCCTTGGTTGATCATTATGATCGCCAGCGAGAGCCGCATGCATTTTTCCAAATTGACCGCATCATGTTTGGCAGCCTCGCATTCATCGCCATCCCTCTCTGCCGCGTGTCACATATCGAAGGAAACCCGCTTCGTGGCTGTCAGTCTACTTGTCAGTAAATGCTCACGTGAAACCAAAGCTTAGAACGCTCGACTGAATGTTCTCACTCGTGGAGAAATGCAAGCAGAAAACGACGTGATGAAGCCAGACGAAATCGAACCCCATTGGATGGGCAGGGCATGTCGCGACTTACTGCCCGTCCTCGGCCGGTTGGAGGCACCGTAGAATGCGTAGATGGAATCGTCGCTCTCAAAGTTGATCTCGTCCTTTGCGTTGGAGAAGAAGATCTGCATGTGTCAGTCATGGCTGTTCATGCATTTATTCAGCCGGACGACGTACGTAGCGGACGGCGGAGTAGCCGATGCAGATCGCCGTGATGGAGGCCATGATGAGGATGAGGACGCTGTTGATGTCCCAGTTGGAGAGTAGGTGAAGCATCTTGGTCGTTGGGTGGGCGGCCTGCCCTGCGTAGAAATCGGGTTCGAAGGGTCGCTGGAGACACGGTCTCAAGTTGTCTTTGAGAGCTAGATGTCGCTGTATTCGCAGCCCAGTTGCGAGTAAAGGCGACAACGACCAGAAATTCAATGCTTTATTTCAAAATGCGTCGTCGACGTTGTCGCGCAGAGCTACCGAAAGGTCGCCGTCGAAACCATGCGTACGCGATCAGAGGAAAACAGAACACCACCACAGGAACCCTCGAGCCAGGAATGCCACGTCCTATAAAAGAGAAACAGAAACCAACTAGACCAACGAGGTGTGAACCTCGCCCACCCGCCGAGAAGAGACAAAGCTCAGCGCCACCCGCACGTGTTCACAGCATCCCGAAAGAGAACCCCGGGAGGGACACATCCCATCCCATCCCATCAATCCCCTCTCCCCACGCCCGCGGTCCTTCCCCAACCTGTCCTCCGGAGCTGCCCTGGCCTCTACACCACCGGGGGGTCATCCC
This sequence comes from Furcasterigmium sp. R96-07A1, assembly GCA_037042015.1. Lineage (NCBI taxonomy): Eukaryota > Fungi > Ascomycota > Sordariomycetes > Glomerellales > Plectosphaerellaceae > Furcasterigmium > Furcasterigmium sp. R96-07A1. The sequence continues at coordinate 143,162 of JAXQJP010000326.1, read as the reverse complement.
AGGACCCCGACCGAAACCCACGTCTCGGATACCTGCTGCTGCCCTCGAACATGACGCCGTGGACCTTTTCCTTCCGGGCCGAGGGTGGAAGGGCAGAAAGAAGGCTTGATTCTCGCGAGCCGCGATGATTGCGCCCAGCTTACAGTTCCCACAAAGAACACGCCCGGGACGTTTACTGCTGACTCGCCCCAACTCGGCCTGACGAGCCCCTGGAAAGGGAACAATCTGACACCGCACTCGACCCTTGACATTGTGCCCCTTCAGCTGCGGGGTGGCCGGCTCAATCCCCTCAGCCCCCGCGGTTGGACCAAAGACGCCCCGATCGCGCCGCTGCCAATGCCATGGCACATCCTCCATGTCAGCAAGGCGTCGCACCTAGGTGCAGGATCGGTAGCGACATGCCATGTGACGTCCGCCCTCAAAGAGCTTCCAATCTCGTCCTGGAGACCGCAGAATCAATCTGCAATACGCCCACATCACGGCCCATATGTCACCACCATCTGAATAACCATCTCTCGTGTATTCCCATACAAGGCTACTCTACCAAAAATTGACGATCCCGAACAAGGCGCCTGCCGTGGCACCCGGGCTGAGATCCTCCGGACCTCGCCCCCTGCCCCTTCCGAGACAGACCCTCGGGACCAAAAAGCAATCGATCGCGATCCGGCATCTTGCCCCCCGCGTCCCGCTCTCACAAACAATATTCGCCGTACTCCCCGAGTCTATGCGTGCCGCCTACGATGCAGCGACCCTGCTGCTGACCCTGCGGGCGCGGCCGCTCCTACGGACCGACCCGGTGTCGTCCAGCGCTGTCTCCTCGCCATCGGCCCCTCGCCGCCGCTTACTCGCCGGTGCCTCGGACGGCGTTTCCGTCCCCTCATCGTCCGCCAGCCGCCTCTTCCGGCCCCGGATCTTCGCCTCGTCGTCGTTGTTGAGGTACCGGTGGATCGTGCGATGGTCCAGGATGCGCTCCTCCTTGTCCCGCGGACCCTGCCTCTGCGTCTTGGGCCAGATGAAGCCGTACAGCTTCGAGTGCCGCTCGCACCGCGGGCACGAGCTCTTCGTGTAGTACGCGTTGTGCTGGACGAATGCCGTGTCGCAGTTCATGCATCGGATCCATGCCATCTCCGGCTCTGCCAGCAACAGCGGCGTCAGTGTATAGTCTCCCGGCTGCCTCTGGCGCGCCGGTGGTGTCGTCTCCTTGATAAATGTTCGCTTCGTATACTTGCGCTTCTGCTTCGGTTCGGCCGACTCCTCTGTCGTCTCTGTGGGATCTACCCGCAGGATGACAGGTGCCGGATCTGTCACTGGCTCTACTGTGGCCAAGGCCTCGTCCTCTGAGGCGACAGTCTGCTGTGAGGACGGTGGTGACAACGGGTTGCAAATGGACTGGATCGACATGGTGATGGTAGACCTGGAAGGGGCCGTGTCCATGTGCACCGGTGCCTCTGGCATCGCATGGCCCTGGGTTGCGTTTTGCGTTGCTGTTGGTCGGCCAAAAGGCCATGTGTTTGAAAGGACGTCACCTGCCCCTGTCTCGCTATCCTCCTGCTTCAACACCGAGATACTCTGGGGGATCTGCTTCGGCTTGGGAGAGTACAAGTCCGGACCAGGGCTTTCCTTTTCTGGCTCCGTGATGTCGGTAGAAGAGCCATTGGCGCTTCCCACGGAATCGCTGCGCTGGGATTGGGAAGAGCTGCTTCTCGAGCTCTGCATGTCCAGCACAAGGGGCAGCGCCCGCGTTTGTGAAAGCTTCAGCTTCTTGGCTGGTGTGAATGGAGGTGTGATGATGTTGGAAGGAGATGGGCGTTTCTTCGACGCCGACGGCGGCGGCATGGGCGAGTCGTTCGCAGCTGAGTCGTTGGCGAGAGACTCGCGGGCCGATTTTCTCGGCCGTGACTTGGAGATGCGTGGTCGAATATCGGGTGTGACGGAGGGCGTCCGAGAAGAATGGTCGACGCTATCGGCCCGTCTCCTGCGGCGCAACGAGTAGCCCTCCTCCGAACCCTCCTCGATGCTCTTCTTGACGGAAGTCTCGCCTTCCGCAGCCGCCCAACCGTTGGCCTGTTTGCGCTCGCAAGTGCTGCAGAGGCACTCGCTGTTGTCCACGCCGAAGTAATTCTCGGCATATGTGACAGTAATCTCCTCGCCCTCTTCGATGTTCCGGTTTGCAATGATCTCAATGCCTGCCTGGCCGGTAGTAACGAGCTTGGCATTGGCATTGCAATCGTGGTTGGCGAAGCGGGCAGGGCCCATGAACAGGCTGGCGCATTTATTCCTCGCGGAGACAACGATGCTGAAGTCCTTCTTCCGCCTCGTCATCTCCTTCTCCTCCTCTGGTGTGATAATGACCTGCACTCCGGACAGGTACTTGATGGTCTCGTTCCTCTTGATGAACCGCCGAGCAGTCACGGCAGCCTCGTGGGAGACAATTGTGTAGCGATTGGTCGTGTTGACCTCGAATGGGCAGTCGGGGAGGTAGATTGACATGTAGCGGCGCAAGTGGCCCTTGAAGTCTGCCCTCTCCTTGTCGCTCTTCAAGCTGTTGGCGAACCTCCGGAAGCCATCTGTGGCAAGGAGTTTCGTCTCGGCCGCATCGATATCGGGATTGAGGATGAGTTCTTCCTGTATGATCTTGGTGATTTCTGCTTCGCGGATGCCTCGTGATGGGTGGTACGAGGAGCGGTTTTTGGGGATGGTAGTCCAGTAGTATACCTAAAAGAGTCAGCCAAAGTCAAAAGAAAGCCTCGTAGAAGTTGCGCACATGGTCAATCAAGCCGTCTGTCAAGATGTCGTCGTAGCTTGCCAATTGCGACAAGGTCAGGCGCTGCCTCTTGGAAGCAGAAGCCTTGTTGGGAGGCATGCTTAATCCCGCGATTATGGTTATTACGACGAGCAGTACAGTGTTGCGGTCGAGAGCTGGCTCAAATTGTCGTAAAAGGGAAAGAAGGTATTAAAGGCCGGAGGTGTCGCTCGAGTCAAGATGCGCCGGAGACGATAGATGGGCCACCAAGCCAGTTCAGACAAGTCTGAATGACGAAGTTAGGTCTATCGCAATCGAAAAACAAATAGACAGGCGCAAGGGTGATTGGTGAGGGTATATTTGGTCAAGTTGTCGGGAGATTCCGAGGCAGGTGTCGTCATTTCCCACTTTCCAGGAGAAGACAGCCGCGGCGTTCGGATCGCTGAACCCGAGATGTCAAGAGACGTTGCAGAAGTGTCGCATGTCAAGGAAAGATCCAAGCCAGAGGAAAACTTGCGCAACAGGGAGGGAAGCGGGTCGGGTGTCGTCTGCAAGTGACAGCTTCTCGGGGCTGACGATAGGAGGTCGAGGCCGCAGGACTGCGAGCAAGGCAAAAGGAGTGGAGGGTGCTGCTGGAATGGCAGCTGCGGTTGCCCATTGCTCCTGCTGGCGGGACAAATGATGAACGACAGGGGTGTCGTATCATGAAGGTCTGCCATTGGCTGAAGTCTGTTACGCAGTGGAGATGATCGGGTGGCCGGGCGACGAGTGTGACCCAAATGGACCGTGCGCTTCTTTGTCCTGGACCAGGGGCTAAAGTGGCAGCTGGCAAATCATCGAGCGGACTCGGATCATGTTCGGTTGAATGATCTCCGCTTACATAAGCGTGAAGCTCCCAATCCGACCTCGAAATTCTCAGAGATGGCCCTCGCGTGGTGGTGAGAGCTGCAGGATAAGGGGAGATCTGACAGCAAGCATTGAACCTCGCGAAGAGGAACGCAACCGCCAAGATGATCCAATTAAAGGTATGAGCCCGTTCTCTTGCTACAACTTTCCAGCTGACTGACATTCGCAGACGATGCTCCAATGCATCGACAACTCGGGCGCCTCGCTCGTCGAATGCGCCATGGTCATCGGACGGAAAGGCGCCGCGCGCATCGGTACGACATCCCGACCCCCTCTCACCACTCGATCCCGAATCTGACTCCTTTCTAGGTGACCGGATAGTCGTCGTCGTCCAAAAGCACAAGAGCGCCAACGCCGACGGCATGGCCGGTGCCTCGACCGCCAACAAGGTCAAGCGCGGCGATATGCGCCACGCCGTCGTCGTCCGGACCAAGGCCAAGATGCAGCGCCGCGACGGCAGCGTCGTCCGCTTCGACGACAACGCCTGCGTCCTCATCAACAAGGCCGGCGACCCCGTCGGAACACGCATCAACGGCGTCGTCGGTGCCGAGCTGAGGAGGAAGAAGTGGAGCAAGATCCTGTCCATGGCGCCCATGCACGCATGAGCGTGGTGAGCACGACGGACGAAAGGCGACAAGAGCTGGGGCGGTGTCACAATACTGTAGGATGGGCCGGGCTCGGTTAGAGCAGGCAGCGTGTACCATATGATTGCATGAGCTGGCGTTTACAGGTTGGCAAAGAATACCAATCTCATCATCACGGTCTCGGCGCGCCTTCCTCGCACGTGAACGCTCAGGGAGCGGATAACGGCCACCCGTCGCGAAGCAAAGACGCGTCATAAAGTGTCGATTTGAGTGTCTATAATACGATGCAACCGATGTCCGTGCCTTGCCCAAAGATGGGCCGCTTCACCCCAACGCCCCTTGCATATCAGAAAACCATGGTCTCGAGCCGTTCCGCCCCAATCCCGCCGGGTATCATCGAGAGGTCGTAGGAATCATGTCTTCTTCTGGAAGATGTTACCGCATTCGCAGCATACGTAGAACAGTTTCTGCGGCCGTGTCAGGAGGGGTGTAGCAAGGAACGAAGGACCGCGCTCACCATGCCAGTTTCGGCGCTTCGCTGTTGGGACTGGAAGAAGACGGCTTCGTTATGCGCGCACTGGGGGCAGGATATTATCTCGCGTGGCAGCTAAACCGAAAGAGAGATTGATTAGCCTTGCATGCTCTTGAAAACCGTGGAAGCGTGTAGTAATGGAAGGTCCCAGTATGGAAGAAAGATCCCAAGGATTCAGGCGGCTCGTTCATCGTCACGGTCCAGCAGAGTAGGCGACGAGGGAGGGGGTTCGGATTTGGAGCAATGTGCGCCGTTGGCACACCGAGCCGAAGCCACAAGCCTAGTGAGCTTCATATTGCGGTGAACGTTGTACCCAGTGGCAAGATCTTCGGCCTCGTGAATCGCAAGTGTGTAGCCGGAGAGAGCGAAGTCGTCGATGTCCATTTGAAGACTGAAGGCGCCTAGGCGGGTTTCGTCCGTGTGGGTTCCATGGTCAGGATCGGCACGGTCGGCGCAAGACAAGTCGGTGACAGTGAAGCCGTCGGAAGGCTGCTGGCAGATCGTACAGAGCAAAGGTTCGCCACAGCAGAGGCAGATCTCGGGTGGAAGGGCAGAGCGAGCAGCACAAGGGTCACCTACCGTGGGGTCAGAGCCGACATCCTGGGTCACACCAGCAGTCTCGCCGGCGGAGGTATTCATGACGTTGCGGAATACACAAGTCGAGGTGGCCTCTTCTGTGTAGTGGCATGTCCGGCAGGTGAACTGGAGCTTGTGGTTGTCGGTGTCCTCCTTGGGATACAACATGTTGGAGCATTCGGAGCAGAAGCGGAAGGTGATCTGCTCGACGGGCTTGGAGGCGTCGTCGGACGCGGCGATGGAGCCGGGCGAGGCCATGATGTCGGTGCAAGGAGAGTCGGGTTAGATTTCGGGTTCGTGAGTCGACGCGCCTTTGCACTCGTTTGCGGTCGCGATGTGGTCGTCGATGGTGGAAAGTTTCGGGACAGGCAGAAAGAAGGCTGGAGAATGCGACTTGCAGTCGGACGTGCATGTGGTCAGGTAAGCAGGTGGAGCTACGGGCGACGACAAAGGAGAGGCGGAAAGTAAGTAGAGCCACGAACGACCGGTCTTCCAACCTATGAGAGCGAAGTACTGTCACTTTGCGCCATGTGAGAGTGAAGCATAGTCACCAAAAAGACCGAGTCTAGAACGATGAAGCGACAAGGAAGCCTCAGAAAATACAAGAAATACTGAGTAAGTCCTACCTCATCTGCCATGTTGTCACCCGTCTCTTATCAGGGTAGATGGCACGAAGTCTAGAGTGACAAGATGAACAGCGGGTGAGTGTGGGGCTGGCTTTGTACCTGTATCCCCTGCCCGGTCAACCGGTGCCATTCAAGTTTCCTCCCTATGAACGAGCATGGCACCATCTGGTAGAGCCTGGGGAAGAAGCTGGTTTGGGCACTTTTTCTTTTGGCCCCGTCAACGTGATCGGAGTCGCGAGGGGCATCGCGCTAAGCTTCCGCGCCTCTTTCCGCAGTCATAGTGTGTCACATTGAAGAAGAGCCACGGGTTATGGAGGGTGCTTATACTCTGCAAGTCATCTCCCGCCCGAGTATGGCACGTTCCTGTCAATGTTTAGCCCTATGCAGGTACGTGAACTTTGCTTAACTGAATGATCTGATAGTGATGATGCCTTCCGAGAGTCGGTGCTTGGTGGAAGTTCGGACAGCCCGTGAGATCTCTTGAGCCGACTGTACCCTTTGTCAACCTATTTGCTGACTGTCCAATTTGTATGCCTCGTGACCCATTACCATGGTCGTCCTCGTGGCACATTTGAGATTGCCCGAGACACCATGATTCCAGAGCTCGATGAGATGGAGACACATAGAATCCAGGGTACCTCGATGTTGTGCACGTCAAGAAGACAGGCCACCGTCTGATAGGCCCAGACAGGAGCCTGAAATCAAGGAGGGCCACGGAACAGGCCTGGAGGGTGGTCAGGGACAGCTTCGAAGGGGGCCGCGTGACCGGACGAAAAAAAGGGTCGCCCCTTACTGTCGCGCAAGTATGGACCGCCGATGGAACCTCATCGACGTCAAACTGGATGAGAAGGGGACGGGGATGATGGATGTTACCCCTCCCCCGCTGCCTGTAGAGGTCTGGCGTGACCGCCCTGCCCCCTTCAGCTTAGGGCGCCTTCAGGGGCTAACGTGGCGGGGTTAGTGGACCCAGTCGAGGGCGTTACCCCCCAGGCCCCAGCTGACCGCGGCTGCGGGGGCCTCACCCGGGCAACTGCCAGGCCCTCCACTGGCCCAGGTTCAACCTCTCGATCAAGGCCAAGCCATGATCGTTTCCTCTCCCTCTCACCCACGTCATCTCTCCTTTGGCCCACTCATATAGAAGACCATTGCTTCCCCGGACAAGGTATATGCCGTTATCCCATTGCTCTTCAATCTAGATACTGACTCTACTTGCGCCTCAGCAATTCCACCCGTTACCCAACCCGCCAACAAATCACAGCAACCCCTAGTCACTATGGCAAGTTCCCCCGCCGCCGGCTCCTGCCGTCACGATGGCCTCTAACACGCCTCCCTCCCCTCCAGGCCGACGCAGGATTGCCGCCCAACTGGGAGGTCCGCCACTCCAACTCGAAGAACCTGCCGTACTACTTCAACACGGCCGAGAAGATCTCCCGCTGGGAGCCGCCCGCGGGCGCCGACGTCGAGAAGCTCAAGCAGTACATGGCGGCGCACCACTCGCAGTCCGGCTCGTACCCGCCCCCTCGCTCCGGCGCGGCCCCCGAGGGCAAGATCCGCGCCGCCCACCTCCTCGTCAAACACGCCGGCAGCCGCAGGCCCTCGTCCTGGCGCGAGCCCGACATCGTGCGCTCCCGCGACGACGCCGAGGACCGCATCCGCAAGTTCCAGCGCGCCATCAAGGCCGGCGAGGCCACGCTCGGCGACCTTGCTGTCGAGGAGTCCGACTGCAGCAGCGCTAGGAAGCGTGGCGACCTCGGATATTTTGGCAAGGGCGATATGCAGAAGGAGTTCGAGGTGGCGGCCTTTGCGCTCGAGCCCGGACAGCTCAGCGATGTCGTCGAGACGGCTAGCGGCCTGCATCTGATTGAACGGTATGTCGGCACGTGATGATCATATTTGATGATGCCCCGCTGACATGTATTGCCAGGTTGGAGTAGAAATCGGTTGATTTGGATTCTGATCAACGAAGGAAGGATAGGAAATGTAAGAAGCGGACCAAAGTCGTCACGAAAAAAGCAAAGCACTCGGGTTATGGATACCAAAAAGCCGTTCTATAGAAGCGGATGTGCTTCCTGTCATGTTCTCATTTCGCCATTCAAGGGCGTATCTTGCTATGCTTCATGTCTAGTCGTGAAATGTCCAGGAAAAATCAGATCTGCCCTCTCCCGGGGGAGAATTTCCCCAAAAACGCCCCATGATGCAGCCGGCTCGAAACACCAGAACCACCAACTCCTCGCTAGAAAAAAGGAATGCACATTGGAGCTCTCGCGGCGACGGCCGTCCCGTCACCGCATTAGCAGGGTCATGGTGGTCGTGAAGGGCTCGACCGCCGTAAAGACGACGGTCATGACGCCGAAGACCGTCATGGACAGCGCCGCGTAGGGCGCCGCCTTGTTCTTCCGCTCGTACAGGTACGCGACGCCCATGGCTGCGCCGTTGATGCCGATGGACGTGCCGGCCGCGATGACGCGGGGCTCGTCGCGCTCCTCGGCGGTGCTCTCGGCGCCGTCGCTCCTTTGGTCCAGGCCCAGCCGGGCCAGGACGAAGGGGTACAGGACCTGGCCCAGGATGCCGTTGCTGACGACCAGCGCGGCGTTGACGACCTGGTTGCCGCCGAGGGCCTCGACGGCGGGCCGGGCGAGTGCGAGCGTCGTGCTGCGCGCGGCGAAGGCCATGGCTTCCGGCGCCGCGAGGCCGAAGCCGCGGCCGAGCAGGCTCGAGACGAAGACGTTGATGGCGGCCGCGCACGCCGAGGCGATGACGACCGAGAGGCCGGCGCGCGAGGCGAGCTGGCGCCTGCATTCGTGGAGCTTGAAGCCCCAGACGACGATGCCGACCTCGAGCACCGCGAGGGCGGCGTCGCCGGCGCCGAAGTAAGCGGCGTGGTTCAGCTTCAGGGGGTACGCGGCTGGGCTGGCGAGGAAGGACCACAGGTCGGCAAGGGAGGTGCCGGAGGAGAAGTTGCCGAGGGTCTCGGTCAGGGGCGTCGCCGTGGCGGAGGACTTGGCGCGGGTGTATGCCGTCATGGCCAGGGTCGTCAGCATGACGGGGTTCATCAGGGTCGTCAGGGTGCGCTTCGCGCTGGCCATGGCTGTCGAGTTGGTGGGCTGGAGGGAGAGGCAGTGGGTTGCCAGGGTGCGCTGGAGGCGGGTGCTCGTGATCCAGACGAACCAGAGCATGCATCCGTCCAGGACACGGTCGTCGCCGGCGAGGAGGGACACCGGGATGCCCAGGGTGATGATGCAGAAGACGGAGAGGAGGATCGGGTAGCAGGTCTCCATGAAGGATGGCCCTGCATGAACAGGTGCCTCCGGCAGTCTCGCAACTGTGGAGAGAACATGCTTGGAGGGCTCCAGGAAGGGTTTGGGGGTTGGGCATTCACCGTCACTCATGTAGACAGACACGGCCCTCGAGTTGGGGCATAGTGTGGCCTCTCTCTCGTTGCTCCAGATGCTGGAACCCTGGAGAGTCATGGCGTCTGAGAGTCTGCGTCCGTAGATGGGGGCCGGGAATTCAAGACGAGGAGGCTCTTCCAGTACCCATTGCGAAATGCCCTTGACATCGTCAAAGGCCGGTGTGGGCTTGCGAAGGTATCGCGGACGGGGGATGGCCATGGCCGCCACGACCAAGCCGAGGGCGATGACGAAGGCGAGGATCCAGAAGATGGCATTGGTGGTGACTTGAGATGGTCAGCGTTCCGAATCCTGTTTTTCAGGGGCAACAGTGTGGACTCACTAAAGGTACCGATGACCTTGCCGATGCTCTCACCTCCGAGAGAGTCCCTGTTATCGATGGCCACAAGCGGGACAGCAAACCCAAGGCCCATGTTCTTGTTAAGAAAATCAACCTGATGTTGGAGTCAGCGCTGAGCTCACCAATGGCATGTCATTGTCACTCACCTTTGGCTTGATCCTTTCCGTGTAGAATTGATCCATCCCTGTCAGGCATTTGCTCATGAGCTCCATGACAAGGAACAAGGTGATCATGCCCATGATGGAAGAGAGGAACTGCAGGCCGACTGGGGCGAGGGCCATGTGAAGCACCCATATGAGCAGCTCGCTAACAAGGAAAATAACAACAACCCAGGCGAGGTCCGCCGCCCTATCCGTGATGGCATTGAAGTACCCCTTGTAGGCCTTGCCGGACGATGCTTGTTGAGTCCACATTGTGAATGATGTTCTGAGACGTGAGGATGGAAGGCTGCTGGCATGATCCGTCAACTGTCTCAGACATTGCTGGAACGGGCAGCAGGTTATATGATGGAGCAAACGATCGGCGGCGGCCGCAGCTCTGAGCATCTTCGGCTACTCCAGAGGGCGGTAGGACTAAGGGTCGTGGTAGAACAGCGGGGCAGCAGGTGGCATGTAAGGTTGCTCAGGGGTCAGGCAGCCGGAGAGGGTACATCGGTCGGCGTACATGCGAGAGAGGCTAGGAACGTCAGAGTCGAGGACAGAGCTGGCGGTCATTTATGGGTGAGTTACACATGGCTCCGTCGAGACCGGCGGCCAAGCCATGTTGTTGGACACGTCAGATGGCGGGCTGCCCTCCCAGACCGTGCGGACGCAGCTCGGAGGCGTGCAGGTGATGCTGGCGTGGGGAGAGGGAGACGAGAGAGTGGAAGAACAAACGCGGTACTGGTGCTCTGGGGGCCACGCGAAGCAGCAGTCCAGCAGCTTGGGCCTTGGGCTGCAAACACCTCGGCCGCTGCGGCGAGAGAAAATCTCGGACCGGATGACCATCGGATCAGCAGGAGCCGGGCCTCCCGTTCCCGACGGTGGCCTTCAAGACGACAGGACCTTTCATGCCGAGGATTTCACCTACCCGCTTGCTCCTTGAGGCACTGGTGGAATGAGGATTGATCGACCGGGGCAGGGCATAGGGGCGAGAGGCCAGGACACATGTCCACCCTGAAAGCGCCGGGTTCGAGGGGACAAGCACGATTTGCCCACTCCATGTCATGATCGCCGCCTCATCATCGACGTAGCTCGTCCCTCGGGAGCTGCCGCCCATGAAGTCATGGGCAAGAGCAGACATCGGGACGCGCACCGTGGGAAGGCAGTCATCGACGGTACAACGGTGAAAGTGGAGCGAACAGGGTCTCAGCTGAAGCTGTCATCGTGATCCTTCTCAGAGGTAATCTTCCACATCTCTGCGGTTCAGAGAAGCATCGGTCGATGGCGGTCCGGAGCCACTTGGGGAGTGAACACACAGACACACGAGCCTGGTGTTTCCCAACTGGTGCTCGAGAGGCAAGTCTCTTGCCTCGTTCTTGCAACAGGCGCCTCGTCTACGACCTCGTCCGCGTTCCACCTCAAAGCGCAGCCCATAAATGCCACCGAGAAGGTGTAAGGTGACCATGGTATTGACCTTTGGCATCGTCAAACGATAGAAAACTCGGTCTAAAACGGCTGGGTGCAGACCGGGCGGTTGGCGGTGGTTGCACGCCGGGGACGGCCCTTGGCCTAGGCTCAGGGGCAGGTGCAGAAGCTCTGGTTCTTGACGTGACAGCACTGCGCTAGTATCCGTCGAGCTTGTTTTTATGACAGGTGATGGACGGAAGAGTGAGGTTGAGATTCCTTGGAGAGATGGAGAGCCTCAAACAGGCGAGGCGGGTGAGTGCTGAGCGACGTCCTACTCGCTCCCGTTGGCTTCCGAGCCGTTGCAGCTGCCGGCAGCTGCACTCTAAGCAGGTACAGTGCACATCGACTCTTGCACTGTCCCCACACGTGATGGATCTTCTGATGATCGACCTCATCCATGTACTTCCTCCGGCAACATCAACCGACTTCACGCTCGCAGCCGGCAGCACACCGCGTTTGGTCGCCAAATTCTCGCCTTCCGAGGCAACAAGCACCAAGATTTCTGCAGACCTGCTGGACGGTTGACCGCCTGAAGCGCCAAGGCGTCCGCATAAGCCGCGCCCCTTTACCGCCCCATCAGTCATCTTCGACCCACCTTCTTCTGGCAACTCGAGCCTGAATATAGAGCCGTCTAGATTTACTCGCCCCCCTGCGGCGCAGCTTCTCTGTGTCATCTCGCATGTCGTGACGGCTTTTCCTGAAGAGACTGTCAGTAGGCTTTCGCCGTGTCTCGGTTCGCTGCCGCCGTCACACACCCAATAGCCGGCCTCGACTTGGCATTGAGGGCGTACAGGAGCCCTCTCTCAAGTGGCTGGGCCTATCTTCTTTGAGATCACGACCTGCGGTCCTCTGTTGACACCGGCAACTCAAACCGAGACTCAATGCAGCACGTGACCGACTTCAGAGTTCAGCTTCGACTCAGTCAACGCTCCGCTCCCACACTCTGAGCCAGATCGACGCCTTACCGCGCCAACGGTAGGGTCTTGGTGATCTGAGGCTAGCCAGGGAGGCTTTGTGACGTTGCAACAGAGCGGTCCCTTACCGCTTCTATCATTAGCTAGCGTCAGCTCGCAATTGGTGGTAACCGGCCGCCACGTCTCAGCCATGGACCCTCAAAGCCTCAAGGCCCTGATAGGGAGGTATCACAGAGACACTGGGTTGCAGGAGGGCGTGTTGCAGGAAGCTCTCGATGACTCAAACCACGGAACGGCTTTCAGAGAGTGGCTGCAGCTACACGTCGGCCCCGATAATCTGCTCTCAAAGGATGAGCTTGCTCTGTACGACCGCTGGCCTGCGTTGATGTATTCCTGGATAACCCAACACTTGGCTAACTCCTCGCCACAGTTACTCCTCGCTCGATGACGCTGGGTTGGTTAATCAACTAGTTGCATCCCAGGACCTCGCATTAGTTCAAGCCGTCAGCGAGCTTGACCTGACTGCAGCAATCCAGGAGCTTGACAAGTCGACCGAGGAAATTAGGAAGCAGGCCGAGGCTCTCCAACAGCACCAAAATGCTCTTGAAAAGCTGTTGTCCGGCATCGGCAATGCGAGCAAAGGGCGTTCAGAGTTGGAGGACCGGAGATCAGTAAAGCAGGCCTCTGCACGTGCGCAGACACTTACCCTGGTACGTCAACTGGAACCCCTGTAGAGATGCCGTGCTCACTTCGTAACAGGTAGAAGAGCTGAGCCAGTCGCTTGGATACAAGGTCGCAGATCTGGAACAGCAATCCGACGCTGCTGGCGATCAACTGCTGCAGGCCATTGACGGGCTGCTCGAATCTGATGACAAGCTGTTGTCTAGCTTGCAAAAGCTCGGGCGAGAACTGGAGCCTGAAGACCCGGAAGAGAAGAAGAACGTCGAGAAGTTGAGGGAGACCTGCATGAGGTGAGATTTTTGCAAGTGTTGTTCGTCCCTTATCCTAATCAGTGCGTAGACTCATCAAGTTCACCGTGGAAACCATCCGTACCAAGCTCGACAGAGTGTATCTCGAGGCTCTCCTGTCGGCCCGTCGACATGATTTTGCCGACCCATCATCGGCAGAGCAAGTCAAGGCACTCGAAGACGAGGTCGAATCACTCTACGCCGAGACCCTGCCGGTGGCGCAAATGTCCGTTGAGCAGGAATATCTCGAGCCGGCGTTGAAATCTGTTTCACAGAAGAACGGCAATGCATTGGGCCGCTCGGCAGCCGCGGTTGTCTATGTAGGCCTGACAGGACCAGGATTCTGATGTCGAAATGCTGACCAGTTACAGGTGAACAAATGTCTCGACTATCTCATCGCGAACATCACGAGCCTGACATCGCATGCCGAATCGGTACACGCGCATCGAGCAGCCACGGCAGGCCTGGCGGAAGCGACAAGGGCGGAGCTGGCCCTGCCCGTCTCCCCTCCCAACGTGCCGCAGGGTCCACCGCAGCCGTTGTCCCCTGTGCGCCCTCGGTCCATCGCGCATGCGACCATCAGCACCCCAGCTCCGAGTCACCGGCGTCGCCGGTCCTCAGGGGGGTTCCCGGACGAAGGGCCCCTCGACAGCCTTGTCCGCCAGCTCGCCGTGCCGATTCCCAGCGACCCCGCAGGGGCCCCCAGCGGCCTGGACGTCCTCGCCGCGTTGGCGCGTGGCCAAGCCGACAGGGACGTCAAGTCACGCGATGCCGCGCACAACGCCCAGGAGTCCTTTGAACGCGCGGCGTCGGCCCATCTCGCGGACGCCCGACGCGCCGTGCAGCTGCTCCGCGACAGCGTGCTGGCCGAGAGTCACTTCGGCGATGAGGTTAGGCTCCTCGACCCGGAGATTGAGGGCTCCATCGTGGTTCTCGGACAGGAGGTGGCCAAGGCCAAGGAGCGCGTGGACGAGGCGCAGGAGATTGTCGCCAAAGGCAGGGCCAAGAAGCACGGTGCCAGCGAAAAGCAGAGGGAGTTGTTGGAGCGATGGGCGCGGTAACAGCTTCGGCAAGCCTTGCGGTGTGGAACTGGACTTGTCTGTCCTCGAATAACCACATGCCTCCCCGCCTCGTCGTCTGCCAACTCTGCATACCACAGACGCTGCTTGGTCAATTCATGCAGCTTACTCACGAGTCGCTATTCTCTGCCACCAACACGACATATTTCATTATGCAGGTGTGTGGCGCCTGTCATGGACTCACCGTCCAATGCCCCAACCGTTGCCGAGAGAAAACAAGATTCTAGACCTGTGCATCCAGAGCTCGGCGCATAGGGCCATGCACGACGCCAATGAGCAAACGCCCCTCATTCAATTCAAGATGAGACCCCTACTCCTGCCCTCGACTGCGAGTAAAAACCTCATCCGCCATGTTCGGCAGCGCAGCGGACACCGGGCGCCGGCAGCCGCAACTCCACCCGGAACGATCCCTCACCATCGCCTCGACTCCCGCAGCCTCTGCATGAACACGGCCCATGCGGGCCACGGAACGGCCTCACGAATCCATCACAAGCCGTCTCGCCAGATCTGTCAATCTCGGCTCCCGCCCGAGGGCGACGCGGGCACGTACGACAAACAGGGCTGTGGTGAGCGCAGGCCACCCACCCCCTCTCCCTCCCTCTCAGGGCGCGCAGCTTTCCCTGCCACCTGCACGCCAGAATGCCTGGTCGCACAGCTCTGGTGGTCACCCATACGTGCCGACGGCTGTCACGTCAGCTTGCGCATCCGTTGCTGGTCGGTGACAAGTGACAACCAAGGGTGGGCAGTTGTTCTAGCCGTTCGAGGGGGAGAAACGCCCGCTCGCGCGACGAGAGCGCGTCGTGGATTTGTGGCTTTTCCTTGGCGCGCCCGGCCGTTGTTGATGCTGCAGGGTATTTGACATCGGGGTTGCCGCCGAAACGGTGGGATTTCGTTGGAGATGGGGATGGACCGTTGACGGGGGCAGGCGGGGTGATAGATTCAGGCTTTTCGTGTTGGAGGGGTCCGGCGGCCGTTTGTGAGAACGAATTCATCTCGCTGCATGGCAGGTGTCTGGCTCGCAATCAAGGGCGGTTGGTCAGCAAACGCCGCTCGCTGCGCCGCAGAGCTTGATGACCGCATTGCCACTGAACCAAGAATTGGTTGTCATCGCCTCACATGGAGGGCATCCATCATCATACGAGTCGACGCTCGCGTTGGGGATCCTCCACACGACACTGAGTCTGGGCAGGGCTGGCGGCCCAGCAGGGAACCCCGGACGCCTTGAGGAGCTCATCACGGGTGGCGCTCCCCTTGCGGACTAGACGCCGTCGTCAGTGGCTTGCGCCTTGGGAAGCTAAACCAGACGACGTGGATGCGATGGGCAGGATCTACAAACAGGCAAGACAGGGAGACAGGCAGACAGGCAGACAGACCCTTCCGTTGCGGGATACCGACGGGCTCGCCGCAGAGGGATCAGCCGGTACGTGTGCAATGTACACAGAGATCCGTCGAGCGACGATCGGGATAATCCGCGCCAGCTATGCAAGCACAGGGTGCTACAGCATCGCACAGCCAGCGGGCTCGGCGCGATGCCAACTTTGTGCTGCGAGGGAGCTCCTAGCTCGAGACGACAGCTGTACGCTCAGCCCGAACACAGTAGACAACGCGAGGATGGGACACTCCTAATCACGTTCATATTCTCATGCTCGAAAAATCGATCTGTATTCTTGTGCAAGGGTATAGCAGGCTAGAATTGATATGTCGGTATCGCACGCGTGTCTGGCGCGTCGCACAGCCCACGGCGCATGTAAATAGAAACAAGCTTCAGTAAAAAATTGAACACGCATGTATCTGGGTATCGCAAAGTCAATCCACCACCGCCTCCGTGACACCCTTGCCGCGCGGGCGAAGCAGGAGACGAGAGCAGCGCGGCCACCCGGCTCGCCACCTGCATCTCACTCTCCTTCAGTCCTCCTGGAACCCCTTACAGGGTCTTGTCCTCGGCCCTGTCGGAGCTGTCGGTGCGCGCCATCGCGGCCTCGTGCTGGCTGACCTGGTACAGCGGCTCGAGCGTGGCGCTCTTGTTGAAGAGGACCCAGCGCTTGAACCAGTAGGGCAGGGCCTTGCGGAGCTGGTAGGAGCCGAACTTGGTGGTCGGCACGGCGAAGACGTAGTCGAGCTCCTCGAGCGTGCGCTGCTTCGTCTCGGGCACCCAGAAGAAGATCATGACGAAGGCGACGACGTTGAAGCCGGCATACAGGCCGAAGGCGCCGACGGTGCCCAGGCTGGACAGGATGAGGGGGAAGGTCATGCTGAGAACAGCGGCCCAGAAGAGGCACGTCGCCACGGCGAAGCCCATGCCGACCTCACGATGGGACAGGGGGTAGACCTCGGCCGAGTAGGTGAAGGGCACGGGGCCCTCACCGGGCGAGTAGAAGGCGCAGAACAGGTAGACGAAGAGACACACGAGAGCGGTGCGCAGGTCTTGGTTCTCCTTGCTGATGAGCGTGCAGAGACCGGCAGCCAGGAGGGTCCAGGTCATCTGGGGGAACGTGAACAGCAGGAGCGAGCGACGGCCGAAGGTGTCAATGGTCCAGAAGGCAGGGAAGGCAAAGATCCAGTTGACGAGGCCGAAACCAAGGGATGCGAGCAGAGCCTTGAACTCGCCCATGCCAGCCTCCCTGAAGATCGTCGTCGAGTAGAACGCGATGATGTTGATACCGCCTATTCAGTCAAAGTCAGTTATTGCCCTGATTCCCACGTCCGATATTTCACTTACACATCTGCTGGGCCACCATGACCGTGAAGGCGGCCAGGTTGGCGCGGCGCACACGGGGAATGGTGAAGAGCTGGGTGAAACGGGTGACGTAGTTGTTCTTGCTGAGGATCTGGTGCTCGATGACGAGCTGCGAGTGAATGGCGTACATGTCGCGGGCAACCTGGATCTGATCATAACGGAGCCTGGACATGGACTTCCAGGCCTGGAGGTATCGGCCCTTCTTCATCAGCCAGCGAGGGGACTCGGGGCAGAAGTAGATGAGGATGAGGAGGGGCACGGCAGGGAGGAAGGGGGCGCCGAGCATGAGACGCCAGTTGTGCTTCGCGTTGTAGAGGCCGAGGTTGACGGCGGTACCGACGCAGATGCCAAAGGCAGTCCACATTTCTGTTGCCAGGAGGTCAGCGGGTGATTTAATGTGAGTGATGCAAGGGCTGGAAGCTTACGCCAGGACATGACGAGTGCGCCACGGATGGAAGCGGGCGAGTTCTCGGCGGCGTAGATGGGGACCGTGGATGCCTTGACGCCCATACCAATACCCATCAGGAGACGGTTGATGAGCTGCTGCTGCCAGGTGTGAGAGAAGGCGGAACCGATGAGGGGCCAGATGCAGAAGTGAGCGGAGAACCAGATGACACCACGACGTCCGAAGTAGTGGTTGAGAGGGTCGGAGAGCCAGCAGCCGCAGAGTGCGGATCCAATGTAAGGTCCAGCGTTGACGAGACCAACGAGCATGGTGTCGTGGATGCTGTTGCTGCCAATGCCGTAGTACTCGGGGAAGAAAATGTTGGCACCGTTGCTACCGGTCTGGTCCCAACCCTGAACTGCAGCGCCAATGGAGCAGGTAAAGATGGTCAAGAAGAGCTGCTTGGGCATGCGCCACTTGTGCTCAACCTCGTCCCGGAGGTATTTCTGCTGCGTCTCGGTGAGGGCTTCTGGGCCGGTGATGTCGCGCCAGCCGTTGGGGTTCTGGGCGACGAGAGCACCCTGCCTCAGGACAGCGACATGCTCTTCGAGTCCCTTCTCACGGGCGAACTCCTCAACATCGTTCATGAGTTGAGTGTAAGGGATGCCCTCGAGGGGGTTCTTGATCCTGAAAGTGAAGACCATGTAAGTGGCTGTCCACGTTCGATCAGTGTCAAAGGATTGACTCACTTGGCCTCCAGGTTGCTGTTGATAGCGGCCTGTGCATCATGAATAGCAGGCACATTGCCCTTCTCGATGTACTGCTCATTGGGGAGCGCCGTCGACTTGGGCTCGATACCGTCCGACATGGCGGCGGTGGGTATGTGCTGGATTGGATGTATGGAAGAAGAGGCGGTTATCTTCGAGAGGCGGCGATGCCTTTCTCTGCTTCCTGGACTGATCGGCCTGGGGGATCTCTGGAGGCGCGGGTGATCAGGATGAGTCAACGTTGGACCTTTCATCATGTCGGGGATGCTCCCGCCTTTATAGATTCAGTCGAGGGCGGGGATCGAGGTGCGTGCGACAAGGTTTCCGGTAGCATCGCTGATCGCATCCCCCCATACACACACCGAGGAACCCCATGGGTTACAGTGCTTTGTGAGTGCCCCCGCTCACCACGCGACTGGACATTCCGCTGATTGGGCGGTATGGAATTCTGTCTCCCGGATCCTGGTGATCGACATGGATATGTGCAGTCCGTTGTCAGAGAACGGTAGAAGTGGTCCGTAAGCGGCGGCGTGGCCGACCTGCTGCCCCATTCCAAACCGCTTTCACCAAGACCCGGGGGAGGGGTGACAAGTGAGACTGCCCGCATCCGCTTGGCTTTTCATGGAGTAGAATATGACCGGCGAGATAGGATTGGATGATTCCACATACCCGAGTGCCTGTTGGGCGCCATGGGGCAAAGGAAGGATGTTCATGTGACGAGGTTTTGTTCCACGACCCCGGCCTACCCAGATCCCATCACTGCCAGAAGACGCATCCGTCTGTAAGGGATTCCGCGGGCCAGAAAACCTTCAGTGAAGGGCATGAACCTAGGTGAAATCAGCAGGGGTTGAGGCCAGACACTCGGTCAGACTGAAGACGGTGGCCCGTCTCGTTCAGTCCCGTTTTTGCTTCTACCTGCGCGTCGAGTCACGAAATGGAAACGATCCCCACGCTTGACCATCGCAGGTCGATCAACGGTTCTCTGGTTCGTCCACTCCGGAGCGTTTTCGACGTGACCACGGCTCGCTGGTTAACCGTACTCCCCTAGCATATTCAGTAGCGCGGCAGGTGTCGTTCGACCTAGGCAAATGCCGAGCCTCGAGATCCGTCCAGGCCAGGGTCGGAATCTCTCAGGGGCTCGGCAGTGGGGTACAAGCTTGCGGCAGCCCTTGTCCTACGTGACACCGGGGTGAGAGGATGATTGTGGATGCCACAGGAGCGCTCGCACTGGGCAACCAAGACTCGACAAGACGGCTCGGCGCCTTCAATCTCTTGCCCATCGCCAATGGTGCCACTAGTCGAGACCCTTGAAGCTTGTCCTGAGCTTGACTGAACTTTGCTGCATCCTTCTCTTCTCGCTTTGCGTGTCACTCTCACGAGTTCCAGCAACACGTCCTTCAGGAGCGCTGAAAGCAGGGCTTTTCGCGCCTCGCAACACCCTTGCCACGGCAGATTCAACTGCCATAGTGCTGCTACGTCATCACGGCAGGTCGTGTGAGTGGGCGGGCAGGACGATTGCGGTTGAGGCGGCAGGGAGTTGAATGCTTTGCCGCTCTAGAGGCGACTGGCGATGGTTTTGCGTCTTCGAACGATGGAAAGCCGCCGTGCGCCTTGCCAGAAAAGCGTTAGCGCGATTGTTTCTAATCGGACCGACCCCCAAACCATGGCCAAGACACCAAAGGTACCTCTTGGAGAGGGCTGCATACCACCGTCAGCATATGACTGTTACCCTGGCCTACCAGGGTATTCGCATTGTACCGTCTTCCAGCAACATGCGGGGTACGAAACGGTTGCGTCCCGAAGGGAAATTCAGATATGCCTCTCCGTATCATACGAGAGGCAGACGACTGATCGGCCGGAAGCTCAGCCATGCTCTGTGGGTAGACCGCCTTGTGCATCTGATGATGTCGTGGACTGCGGCCGCCGCTCTCCGCCACCCAATGGCCTGCCTCTTCTGCCAAGGAACAATACATTTGTTGTCTGCGAATAGAAGGGGGGAGTGAGACCACAGATGGTTGTGTTTGTTCCCTTGGTTGCGGACGCCGCTGTAAGATGCGGCACGGATGCAGCTGTCTTAGTCACCTCATGATAAGAGACAGTCAC
The DNA here is from genome assembly GCA_037042015.1 of Furcasterigmium sp. R96-07A1. NCBI lineage: Eukaryota > Fungi > Ascomycota > Sordariomycetes > Glomerellales > Plectosphaerellaceae > Furcasterigmium > Furcasterigmium sp. R96-07A1. Next base: position 122,885 of record JAXQJP010000326.1, on the reverse strand, counting down.
AGCCATCCCTTGAAGCGACAAACGGACATTCCGGACTGCCGAGACAGCAAGTGGCATGCCAGCGAGGTCCTCATCGCTGCATTCCGAGCCCTTGCTTTCTCAACGGTTCCGGCAAGAACAGGGCGCGAAGGAGACGGTAATGAGGGTAATGAGGGGAACTCTCTCGTCCAGGGCACCCCTTGCACGAAACCCCTCCATTTCCCCAGCCTGCCGTTCGGTCCCCCAGCCCAATGTCATCTGACGACGCGGTTGGATGTTGACTCTGGCCGGGGGAGCTATTACTTGGCCGGGGTATATTCATGACCATGCTGCACTGCGTTAGCATTGGGCGCCCATGGCGTCCGGGAGGATCGTGGTGTTGCTAGCGCCGCCACTGCCAGGGGCTAGTGCAGCATGGTCTTCTAGACGTTCACTGCGGAGCTCAAAAGCGCCACCCGTGTAGCTTCCTGAGGATGATGACGGTACTTGGGGATGATGGTCGTGTGCGCCGGCGACTCCGCATCATGGCGTTTGGATGCGCGCGACAGCAACGAGGGTCGACCGTTCGCAAAACTCTGGAGACCAGCCGTTCAAAGAGAGCCCCCCGTGGGGTTTACGTGGAATTGGGTATCCACACCGCACATGGACTCGTCGCGGTATTCTATTCTTTTCTCGTGATTCCCAGACCTGGAAAACCCGCCGAAACGGACCTGCTGTGTTGCGCTTGATAAAACGTTAGGGTCGTGCTTGAAAACTGGAGACATTTGCCAAGAGTTCCCGGTTTTTGGCTTCTCCAAGGAGACTCCGGAGTGTGCCTCAAGGAAACAAGAAACGGGCGACGAAAATCCTTGCCCGCGAAGGAATCGCTCGTGGACCTCCATGTGGGCTCACGACACGGACCAGGCAACTAGAATCAAGCCAAGGTGCCAAGCCATCTGTCAGGCGTGTTCCGGACATTGATACTGCTCATGTTCAGGGCACTGATACTGTTGATTTTTCTGATTTATGTGCTCGGTCCTTGGGCTCCTGGGGTTGTCGTTGGTCTTGGTCCATCAAAGCCCAGTGGTTGTCTTTACTGACTCCAGGCATGGCGTCAAGGTCTGTCGAAGAACCCGGGGCATGGCTCGTCCAGATGCCAAGTACCGACGACCCTGATCACCGCCGGACAGGGAATGCCGCCAATCTCTCCCACGATCCTGCAGGCTTGGCTTCATACTAGAGGTGCAGGTGGTAAGTCTCGATCATGCTCGTGTGACAGAACAATCATCAGCACTAGCGGGCCTTGTCCTTGTTGAAGACACCCCTAGATGACCGCCGTGATGGACCATTGTCAAGGCGTAGGTTCGCTGATAGCAAGCTTTGCCAGCTCCCTCGTGATTAAGCAGGGGAATGAGCTTGACGAGGCACGCCACGCGCAAACAGAGGCCATTTGCGATGAGTCTCTGGAAAATGCTCCCAGATACAATCACCGGTCGTTACTGGATTAGCGTTTCATTCAGTCGTCGCTCGCTATTGCGAAGACGAGATGCGCCAAGTCGGCCGAAAACCCCGATACCAAGAGATCTGTGCCGAGTCCCGCGCTTCGTAGTAATTCTATACTTGGCGGTATTCAATTACGGATTACCGCAAATTGATCCATGAGCGACGCGTAAGAGGCGAGAAATACCGAAGGAGACGGTGAACAGGTTGTAAATGTGGAACGGCAGATCTCAGTTGTGCCGCAGGAACGAAGCTGTCGAACGGAGCCTTGACTTGCCCGTGGGCCCCGACTCGGAGGCATCACGTGCCGTTGGCGTGCAATGTCCACGTGACCGTACCCCGCCAACGTCATCCTCTGAAAGGCTGGCATCGGCTTTGGCCAGGACCCTGTGGTGCTGCTGGTGCCCCTCCATTGCCCCTCACTATTATCTCATCAAGCAGGAAGACCTCAGTCCATCTACCTAGCTCATGTTCAACAAAGCTCTACGCCCCTCACTTGTCAAACGGGCACAACCGGCAAGACACGCGACCTCGGTTCTTTCGCACTCCTCCATCAAGCCACAAATTAGCCAAAGAAACGTCTTTCAAGGACGGGCTACATACCACACGACCCTACTACGTCCGTTTCTGCTCAGTAGAGCTTGTTGGCGCACCCCAAAACCGGTCTTTACGGAAACCCAGTCCACCATGGCCGACTACGAGCAGGTCTTGAAGGGTAAATACCCTGGCAACAAACATGCCAAGCGCGTGGCAGATGTTGTTCGTTCCCAGTTCCCCGATGCCACGGGCGTCCTCTATCTGGAGGGGCGGCACACCAAGATGGCCGAGGACAGCGACCATCCCGAGCCCTTCAGGTCAGTTCTCATCAGCAGAGATGCTGCATGACTGGGCCCTAACCTGGTTCTAGGCAACGTCGCTACTTCTACTACCTTACAGGCTGCGAGCTGGCTGACTGCCACTACATCTACGACCTCGCCTCCGAGAAGTCAACGCTCTTCATCCCGGCTGTCGACCCCGAAGAGGTGATCTGGTCAGGCATGCCGGTTCTTGCCGAAGAGGCCAAGCAGCTGTACGACGTTGACAACGTCCTCCACACCTCCGACGTCAACGCTGAGCTGGCAAGACTCGGCAAGGGCTCGAACACCACTGCCTTCGCCATTGCCGATCAGGTCCTGGACACCATCAGCTTCCTCGAGTTCGACAACAAGAACTTTGATGTCCTGAAGACTGCCATTGAGGACTGCCGCGTCATCAAGGACGATTACGAGGTTGCCCTCACGAGGAAGGCCAACGAGATCTCCACGGACGCGCACCATGCCGTCATGAGCATCGTCAAGAAGGCCAAGAACGAGCGTGAGCTCGATGCCAAGTTCTGGGAACGGGGCCTCGCCCACGGCGCGAAGAACCAGGCTTACACTGCCATTCACGCCGCCGGTCGTGCGGCTGCGACTCTGCACTACGTTCACAACAACAAGCCCCTGGACGGCAAGCTGAACGTCCTCCTCGACGGCGGCGTTGAGTGGAACCTGTATGCTTCAGACATTGTAAGTATCAGGTAACCCCGCATGACATCCTCTGGTCTAACTCAATCTCTGCAGACCCGTACTTTCCCCATTTCCGGCAAGTTTAGCAAGGAGTCCCGTGCCATCTACGACATCGTCCTGAAGATGCAGCTGGAGTGCATCAAGATCATCAAGGGTGGCATCAACTGGGATGATGTCCACCTTCTGGCTCACAAGATCGCTGTCGAGGGGCTTGTCGACCTTGGCATCCTCAAGGGCGACGTGGATGAGATTCTCAAGGCGCGGACGAGCGTCGCATTCTTCCCCCACGGCCTCGGACACTACCTCGGCATGGACACGCACGACGTCGGTGGCAAGGCCAACTACGCGGACAAGGACCCCATGTTCCGCTACCTCCGAAAGAGGGGTGTGACGCCCACAGGTAGCCTCGTCACCGTGGAGCCCGGCATCTACTTCTGCGACTTCATCATCAACCCGTACCTTAAGGACCCCGTGCATTCCAAGTACATCGACGAGTCCGTCCTGGCGAAGTACTGGGACGTCGGCGGTGTTCGGTCAGTCTCCTCGACCCATACTTTCACGTACACAACTAACCTTTCAATAGCATCGAGGACAACATCCTAGTCACGGACGAAGGCAGCGTGAACCTGACCCCCACTATGAAGGACCCCGATGAGATCGAGAAGTTCATCACCGGAAGCTAGATGGCGACCATGGCTACTAGCATTCGCTTCGACCCCACGAAAGAGCGCCGTTCATTTGTCGTCGATGACTTGACGATGAGGACCTGGACTTGGCTCGGCGGTCGCCTGAGAACTTGCATCAAGCGTGTGTTGAGGCTAGACGAGCCGGGACGAGTATATGTAACCCCCGCCCGGTCTATGTCACTTCCCATTGGATGTTGCCCCAGAACGCAAGATGATATCTATAAGATGTAGCGGAATCTACGTGATCCGGCCTCCTACAGAATGAAATGTCAACTCATCACCTATACAAATAACTGCATCTCGGGGGGACTTACGTCTGAGGCTTCCAGCTCCATGTCTGCCAGATCTGCTCTGCGGTTCATGGCATAGAAGTAGCCACTAAGGCACGCCACTATGACGATGTTGAGCAAAGCGCATGCAAGACAAAACACAAGTCCTGGTAGATATCTCGGCGCATCTTGTGACCTGGGAGGCACGGCGATGTCAGTCCATGACGACCAGATTCACGGTAGGCTTCGGTGCTCGCTCACCTGAAAGCAAAGCTGCCCACGACACCTCCGAGGCCAGATACGGCGACGACCAAGGCGCTAGAGAAGGCTCGCTTCCACTGCCCCCGAATGTTGTTCGCCTGGTACGCCATGGACACCGGTATGGCGCAGTACGTCCCGGCCGTCGTCAGAAAGGCGCCGCAGTACCGCGTGCCGTTGTCGCTGTGGAACCCCATCAGGGCGCACCCGAAGATGGACACGAGCATGCTCGCGACGATGATGGGGCCGCGCGTGCGGTACTTGTCGCCGGCCCATCCCGCCAGCCACATGGCGACTCCCGCGACGGCGTAGGGCGGCGCGACTAGGATCTGGGACTCGCCGATGTCGAAGCCCATGTTGTTTCTGAGGATGATGGGTAGGAAGTTCGCGAGGGCTGGTCATGTCAGGGCTCGGGCTTGTCTTCAGGGGTTGGGGACTGACCGAAGTTGACGACGGCGTTGTTGAACGAGATGAGACCGAAGGCCCAGACCTTGAAGTCTTGGGCGGCTCGGAGAGATGTCCGCAGCCCAAGGGCGTGGAGGTCGGTGTCCCCGCGATCGGCGTTGACGCGTTCCAGCACCCAGGACAGTTCCCTCTGGGAGAGGAAGCGCTCCGAGGGCTTCGTGGCATCCGGGAACCCCACCAGGAAGAAGTAGCCCCAGACACCTACGACCAAGGTCAAGAGACCCTCCATAATGAAGATCCAAGACCAGCCCCTAAGGCCACCCAGACCATCCATGTACGTGAACTTGGGAATCGTCAGCCAAAACTGTCATGCCATTGCAAGAATCCCGTGCAGCGACCTACGCCAAAAGACATGATGCCGCCGAACGCATATGACAGGCTGACGATGATATAGAAGAAGGAAAACCGCTTCCCGACCTCGACTGGATAAGCTCAGTCAGTACCCACCAAGCCTAGGCTCCGTATGGGGCTGCCATACCTCGCGTGTACCATGTGCTCAGCAGGTAGACGCAGCTGGCGAAGAACCCGGACACCACGGCGCCCATGAGCAGCCGCACGACGACGAGATCCACCCACGTCCGCATGAAGCCCATGCCGAGGACGATGAGGCCGGTAGATAGCGTGATGCCTGTGAAGAAGACGCGCGGGCCGATCTTGCGCGCGAGCACGGCCGCGACGGGCTGGCAGAAGATGTACGTGGGGAAGAACACCAGGAGCACGACTGACTGGTCACGTCTGTCAGTATCGAGAGGCATGAGGGGGAGGGTTCGGTCTCACATATCTGTTCCCCGAGAGGTCTAGGTCCTCGTACATGCCGGCGATGCTGGCTGATGGCAAGTTCGCCCTTCCGATGACGGAGAAGCAGTACATGACGGCGACGATGGGGATGAGGCGCCTGTCGATCTTTCTGATAGTGGCCTTGGCCTCTTGTGCGCTCAAGATATCTGCGGAGTCGTTGAATGGTGTCGAGTGGCTCGAGTCGTCGCCATCGACAAGGACTGGGCCCAGGGGCGTTTGTCGGTCAGGAGTAATCATGGCGTGAGTCTCGAAGTATACAGATTCAGGTGCTCTCGGTCTGTAAGACGCCAAAAGCCTTCGAGTCGTTATGTGAGTTTGGACGACGCATGCACAGCATGCTGTTACGTGCCCGAGACGTCTGTCCTCAAGACTTACGCATGTCCCACAGGCACGTTCGTAAGCTTTACGAAGCCATCGACATGCACGGTAACGACTGCCCAGAGGAGTTGCCCTCAGCATTCGCCATATCTCGTCATATTCACCCGCTGCGGCTACACGATACCCTCAGCCAAGACCCACCCACGCACATGAATTTTCCCCATCGGGGACCCCGGCCGCTTTGACAAATTGAAGGCTCTCAAAGCTGCAGCTAATGCCTTGCAAAGCAAGACTAAGCGCAGCTGAACCCGCTAGCTCGGATCGGCTCCCGGGGCGGTCGATCAGGCCACCGGGCGCCGTTTGGCACGTTCAGGCCAGCAAAAGTGTGCGATAGCCTCATCCTTACTCATCAGGGGCAGGAGATGCTGTCATGCGCTGGTTGACGTCGACAGCGGGATCGCACAAGTCGACGACATCCCGCTCTCGGACCAGACTCCCCGCAGACCGAACATGTCTCTGACAGCTTCCAAGTGAACGCCGAGAAAGCGGCGCTTTGTCCCACGTCGAGTGAGTTTCGATCGGTCCCCAGGGCGTCTCGTTTCTCACACCCGACTACCAGACCAGGAGGTATACGTTGTTGGCGGCAAGCATGGGCACTACGCAATAATACGTTCAGGGTGATTTATTAAAGTCGTGGGCTCGTTCACGGGCTTGATTTGACGATCCCAGTTGCGTCCTCTACCTGCTGCGAAGCAGGACGCAGAGTTGAGTGAACGTCGCCCGAGTTTCTAGGTATCCTGCCAAATCCGGATCCTCTGCATGGCCGTGCACCCAGGATACCAACGGGTCAATGGTCGCGATCTGCGCTCGATGCAACAAGATCAGATGAAGATGACCTGTAGCCTACCTCTGGTAAAATATTGGCTCTCGCCTCGGACCCCTCCATGGAGTCTCGCATGTGCAATGTCGGATCAGCTCCTCGAGCACTTCGCTCACGATACCCATGTCATCACATTTCATACATGGGGACTTGGTTCACCTGCCATTACGCTTACGGCACGGGTGGACCAGATCCCAATCCCGCGCAGATGACCACATCCCAGGACCGCAGGACTCCCGGCCGCCTTTTCCCGACCATATTCCAAATGTACAAAGCGTCACCGAGCCTCGCGGGCCGCGGAAATGGGCTCTCGTCGATAAACCGCCTATGCCGCGCCTCCGCTGCTGTGGCGCGCACGTTTGCGTACGGAGCCGCCGGCGGACGACGGGTGCATCTTCTCGGCGCGCTCGCGCTTGAGCTTCTCGTCGAGCACGCGGGCTGTTCGGCACTGTCAGCGAGGTCGCACACCGCCGGGAGGAGCAACGCGGCAACTTACTGAGGATATCGTAACCGAACTGGGGAAACTCGAGGCAGAGCGCCTTGAACTCTGCCTCGGCCTCGGAGCGCAGCGTGTGGGAGCGCGCGGCCCAGAAGCTGGCGATGGGCGCGCGGACCGTCTTGTCGTCCTGCGAGGTGTGCTGGTAGACGTAGCGGGCGTAGGCGATCTCGCCCTTGGCCGTCGAGTCGACGCAGTGGATCTTGGAGATGGCGAGGCTGCGGAGGGCGGACATGCCGTACTTCTCGGCGAGGGTGTAGACGCGCGCGTGCTTGAGGAGCTGGTCGCCCGTGTCGTCGACCTTGGGCTGGCTCGTGTCCTCTTCGAGGACGCGCTGGCCGGGGATCTTGCGCGGGAAGTACTCGCCCGTGTAAAGGAACTCGAGGAAGCAGCCGACGGCGTCGACCTCCTCGCCCTGAAGCTCGATCTGGCGGGGCTGGCGGCACGGGTGTCAGCGGTTCGTCTCTTTCGTGGCCGGGAGGCGGCGGGGGGTTACGAATTACGCTGCCGTCGTCGGCGAACTGGGCGCATGCCTCCTGGAAGAAGGGGCTCTGCGCTAACAGCGACTGGTGCGCCGTGAGGATTGACTCGGAGCCGTTGTGGCCGACGATCAGGGTAACGACTGGGCTCATCAGGTGGCTGATGAAGGTGGCCTTGGGTTCGGGTGCCGCATCTTGCTCGGCTGCGTCGTCGGTGGGCACGACAGTCTCGTCGCCAGCAACAGCGGTGGCGCCCTCCATGTCGACGTCAACGCCGGCGTTGGACTGCGCGCTCTCGCTCGCTTCGTTGCTGATGTCTCCGGGCATTGTGTTGATGGTCGGGCGATGGCGCCCTAGGATCGATTCAGACTGGAATTATTGCGGACAAGGTATTGTCGCTCAATGTTCTGGCTCGAATGAATGTGGATGAACGATGGGAGGGTTCAATGGCTAATGGTAGTAGAACTTGTCGCGATGGGCGCTGGTGAGTGATGGTTGTGGTAGATGTGGTAACGGCGCTGCAACCGGCACCTGGTCGCACCCCCCAAAGCTGGTGGCTGTACCTGCAGCTCCCGCCTCAACGTCGAACAGGGTCCGGTGCAGCTCCTAAAGGTGCCTGAATCGCAAGGCGCCAGGCTTAGCTGTACAGGTACAGGTTCCACACCTTTGTGATAAGATAAAGCTTCCTTGGACATGGGACTGTTCCCAGTTGGACTGTTCATCATGTGAAGCAGTCTAGAGACCATCAGGTACCTCCCGGTTGGCAAAACAGCAGAACCATGATTGAAGTCAAGCCGCATTCCCCTGGTTCGGTCGGCTTGATGACCTCTACCTGCCTGTCACCCACATCAAGTAACTCGCCAAACAATGCTATGCAATCTCGAGCAAAAATCCGCCCAATGCTTCGTCAAAGGCACCTTCCCATGCAATGAACTGAACTCGCCATCTACACTGATGCCTCCATTCAAAACGTTCAACTCCCTTCCTTCTGCTTCGACTCCAACGCAGCCGTCCTCGTCAGCCTCTTGTTGCTCAGAGTCAGGGTCGGTACCCCTGCACCCAACACGTTCCAGGAGCTCCCTTGGCGCAGCACATCGCAATGCTCTCGCAGCACCTTCTCCGTGACCACCAACTCGAAATTAGTAAGGAAGCAAAAGCTTATCTCCAGCCTTGCCAATTCAAGCTCGCTTACACCTCCCACCTTGGCCATCTTTCCATGGGGGTAGCTGAGGTCCTCCAGCGCTTTCATGGCGACGCGCAAACCAGCCAACAGCAGACGATGGGCGTTTCTCCGCGTTACCGGTATGGCCCGCTCATCGACCGCCAGTCGGTGGATGTACAGGCTTGTTGCAAGATATACTGCTGTGCTCATCGGGCAGAATCGATGCAGCCGGGACAGATAGTCTTCGACGCTGATCGGAGGCGGCTTTTTGGAGTAGAACTTCCTCGTAATCGCGCCATGCTGAAGGTTCAGGGGCTGCGAGTTCTCCCCAATGATCACATAGGGCTCGGGTGACATCGGAGACATTGTCGGTTCCAGCGCGGGCGAGGGCGTTGCGCGTAGTCGCACGCCGTCAATCGGTTGTGATGCCGTCGCGGCCCCGTTGGAAGCGCTCGACTGTGGCGACAGTTGAGACAGGGCTGAAGGTTCGCGTGAGCTCGAAGGTCGCTTTGAAGCATCCTCGGCCTGCTGTCGCATTCGCGCAAGTTCTTTCTCCGAATTCGACCGCTTGATGCTGTCCTTCTCCAGCTGTATCCCCCGCATGTGATGTAGGGTCGGGCTCGTGGGAGGGGGAGTCGGCGGAATGTCGCCAGTGACCATCACCAGAGCCTCAACACCTGAGCTCAGTAGCTTCAGCGCGGCTCTAGGTGACATCTTGAAGATGTCATTGTTCAACTGGGGTTCGGCATGAGGGCTATCGTTTTCTAGGACGGCTAGTGTCGGATCGGAGGAGGGATTCGGCGGGGGCGGGAGTTCAGGCGTTTCGGTAGCGGTCGATGCTGGATGTTGCACCGCTTCGGGCTGCGGGTCGTTCGGATGAGGAGACATGTTGCTGTATACGCTTCGAGTCCTTGAGAAGGAATTCAAAGGCCTCGGCGTGGCCTGGGGGAGGAAGAGCGCCTAGGACCGGCCAGACAAAAAGCTGCAATGTAATGGCCGTTCGAGCAACAATTGGAGGGGTATGACAAAGTCTGTCGACCTAGCCTCCGGGTCTAGTTTTCGTCGACCAGGTCAATGTCCAAGGCGGTCCTTCGATGGTGTAGCTGAGATACCTCCGAGGCGCCGGGGTCATGGTATCGAGTAAGATTAGACAACAAGTCTCGCGACATGGGCCGCCAGCTCTGACCTCGCAGATCGCCGGTAGTACGTGAAACGAGCAAGAACAAAGTATATAGCACAGGGTGGGATCCCCCTAAAGGAAAAGATCGAGAGCGTGGTTGGGAGGCGGCAAGTCCAGACTTCGTTCACTATGTGGACCAGAGAGCTTGGGCGGGCAAAACTGGGGTTACTGCAGGCGTGTGACAGGGGAGGTCGCAAGTCGTAGGAATTGGTTTGCGGTGGCGTGGGAGCTCGTCGGAAGCGCAGATAGAACTAGGTCAGAGAACGGAAGTGATCGATTGTGGTGTGGATTGGTCTCGACCACCCGGGCGCCGAGGCAGGTTCGTCTGCACGTCAGCCACGTTTGCTCTGAGCACCGGGCTGCCCTGAATGAAGTAGGCTTCGAGGATCGACAGCAACAACGAGATGTGGTACGCTGTTTGGCCGTGCAAGGTCGCTGAACTGTTGCCCAGCTGTCGCCTTCAGGTCGTTATCTCGTGTCTTGTCCTCCGGGAACACGATCAATCATGCCACGCGGTTGGAGGCGTTGCGTGCTGTCGGTATGTCCGTAGCAGGGAAGATCGCAGGTGATCGGCGATGGAACTGACCGGAACAGCTGCACTGCAGGGTGTTTGGATTTGTGGCTCGATGCACAAGCGTGGGTGTGTGCGGCGCGAGGGGCGAGGTTGACGAGGCTGCTCGAATATCAGACCGCGGAGAGATGCCCCGCTGACAATGTCGACAGGCGTGGAAAGGTGGCGGAAGGAATTCGGTGGGATAGAAAGCTGGAGGGCAGGACCGCAGACCCGTCGACTCGGAGACGATAGCCCAAGCCCGCAGGCAATCGCAGGCCTAATAATCAACTGCCGTGGCGATACCAGTTTGATTGCGGGCAGCTCTTTCCCACATGAAGTGGGTGGAACGCTCTTCCCAGGGTTCCTGCCACTTTCCACTGCCCCTCTTCTTGCCCCTCCTGTCGGGTGACGTGAAGAGCTCTTGCCGCCTGATTCAGCTGCGGTCTGGGCTGTTCTCCAGCTGTTCTCCCCCAAAGACCTGCAACTCTTGTTTCCCCTTGTGAGAAACCACAAGCAGCAACTTGTTGATCGCTTTGACTCGACAAAAGATTCGATTCCCTGTATACCGAGAATACCTAATGGGTAGTTGTCTTCCCTCGGTCGGTCGCTGGCCACACCTGAGTCAAGGCCACGGTCATTCCGGTTGCAGTTGAGCCAACGGAAAAGGGTGAGATGACCAGGCCCCAAAGCGTCAATTCACGAGACAGAGAGAGAGAGAGAGAGAGATGGAGAGCGTCCCGAAGAACCGTGGAGCAGCGGGCTGCTCAGCTTTAACTTGTCCCTCCGCTCCTCTTCTCCGCCCATCCGGCACTTTTGTCTCCCCCAGCCATACGGGTCGTACTCTCTACTATGCCGCGACTCTGGAGACGCTTTAACCGCCAGGCCTTGGCAGGACGGACCGATTTTGACCTTGTACCCGCCTTGGAAAGCTTTCGCGTCCCGCTCCTCAAACGGCGCGGGGGGTCTCATAGAACGGAACGGTTAAAGCGTTGCCATACCGATGGGGTCCAGTCCACGGCCCTTGCTGCAGGCAAACCAGGATCTACAGGGTTCAAGGCTTGGTCTGCGCTGGCGACATGGTCGGCGGGCAGATAGATTGTTCAACGAGCTGTTGGCTGCTTGCCGCAGTGATTACGAAGTACACGAGACCGATTTCTCGTACCCCGTACATCACATGCTCCTTTGCTCATGTCTCTCGGGTGAGTGCTGGGCGTCCTCGGCTTAGCGTGGTCCAGACCTGGCCGCAATGCATGGACTTTGACACTTTACACCGGATCAAGCAAGTCTGGGCATGTCTTATTGAACACTACACACGTGGTTGAATGGAGACACTGAGGCAGTTACTGGGTCTCAGCAGCCAGAGAGCACCTTGCAGTCGAGTACCGCGGATTGCCCTCCTTCGACGGTCTCGATAGCCTTGGTCAAGACACCCTCCAACTCATCGAGACGGTCCACGCGCGCAGCGAACAAGTCTCCACCTGCGGCGGCCTTGGCGATACCGGCATAATCTGGAGATGGGTCGAAGGAGATGTTGATCTCCTCGTTCGATGCCTTGGATCCTTCGCCGTCTGGGTGTACCAGGAGCAGCGATCGTCTCGGTGCGTTCCAGCCTGTTCTCGGTCAGCACTCAGGCCCCTCCAGGACTCCATGGGGTTGGACTGGCTTACCCTTGTTATTCAGAATGATTGTCAACACCGGTATGTCGTACCGCTTCGAGATCCAATACACGCTTCCAGGTACCGAGAACAAGAACGTGCCGTCGCCCACAATCTGCACCACAAACTTGCCTTTGCCCTTGGATTCAACGGCAGTTGCGAGCTTGATGCCCAACGCGCCGCCACCCGACCAGCCGAGTCCGCCTCCACCACAGTTGATCCACGATCCTGGCAGGGTCGGCTGGATGTTATCATGCACGAACAGGGTGTTCGTCACCGCCTCGATGGCCCAGATAGTGTCGGGTGGGCACAGCCTGCGAAGCTCTCGGCACAGGTACCCTGTACCGAATTCTCCGTTCTGCGGCTTCGTCTTCTCCTCGATCGTCTTCAGGCGCTTCTCGTAAGATTTCTGGAGCGCTTGGCCCCGCTCATCCGATTCCTTCGTGGACAGCTTGGCTGCCAAGGAGTCCGTCCTGAGCTCTGCTGTGATCTGCTCCACTGCAGTCAAGCTGTCGCCCCTGTAGCGTGACTCGGCTTTGATGTAGAAGACGGGCATCTGCTGCTTGAGCGGGTCGACATCGACATGGAAAATTCTTGCGTCCTTTTTGGGGTGGCACAGGGTATTCACCCATGGCACGTCGCAATTCAAGACAACAATCACGTCGGCTGTTTTGATGGCATCGTCAGACCCGAAACGGAGACCCAACCACCCGGGGTGATCAGCAGGGAAGCACATGTCGGATCCTCCCGTGTCCAGGACACGAAGACCCTTGACCGTGTTCGCCAGTTCGACAAGGGCGCCGGGAAGCTTGTGGTCGCGTCCGCCGAATCCGGTGATGACGAGGGGCTCCTTTGCATCTGCCAAAGCTGCCGCGATCTTACTGACGGCGCGCGTAGGAAGACCTCCGAGCTCGACAGGATCCCACTCGTCCTGTGGGATTTTGTAAGGGTCAATATCTTCCTCCATGACTTCGCGCGCGCCACACAGATACACCGGGCCCTGGGGATCCGACCGAGAGAACTGTAGGGCGCGGTTGACCATCTGCTTGACGTTCTTGCCCGTCTTGATCTCGCCGGAGTACCTGCAGTACTGCGACAAGATCTGCTTCTGGTCCGGAACGTCCTGGATCCAGTGGATGTACTCGGTCCGGCTGCCGCGCATCTCGCCTTCAATGGTGAATGGAGAGAGACCGGCAAAGACGAGAACAGGTGCGCGACCTGTGGAAGAATTGTGTACGGCGGCACCGAGGCCCTGTGTTCCGACATCAACGTGAACGATGACACATTGAGGCTTGCCCGTCAACCTGGCGTACCCGTCGGCCATGGACATGGCAACCATCTGAAACTTATCAGTACTGGTAGCCCTTGCTATCCAGAGCCCTCGGCACTCACCTCGTTTGGGCAGGTGATGATGCGAGGGAAGTTTCCCTTTCGCTCCCTCTGCCCCTTGACCATGGCCTCGATGATACTGGGGTGGTCTGAGCCCAGGTTCACGAAGCAGTGCGTGACGCCAGCATCCCACAGCGCCTCGAAGAAGGCGAAGGATGCGGTGTACATCTCGGCGGGCGTTGCTGTGGCGTATGTTTTGCCGTCCTTGGGTACAAGCGCAGAGGGGGCCGCACCACTGGGTAGTCCAACAACAGCTCGTCTCGGTTGGGGCTGGGTGGGCGTTGCAGCGGTCGACAAGGCGGCGTACCCAGACACGATGCTCGTGCGGACTCTTGCCGAAGAGCGGAGGGAAAGACCACGTAGAGCGGCCCGGCTTGAAACAGAAGCGCACAAAGAGGCGACTGGCATAACTGGCATACGGTATCAGGAGACGAGGCCTGGAGAAGGAGGTCCAATATAAACCTATCAAGAGAACAGGGTAAGGTATAAGTGTGGGGGGTGTCTTGGCGTGTGGGGAACACTGGCTTCTGGAAGAATGACGAAGGGGGTTTGGAGGTCCGATCCGATAGCGAGTGGTTGAACGAGTAGAGGAGGTGGTAAATCTGGGGAAAAGGACGGATGTTCAACTTATACGAGCGGCATAGCATCGGTTGAAACCCCCGAGACACGGGACACGAGGAGCCCGGCCGACGCGGGGCGACCAGGATCTCACCAAGCCAAGGGGCTTCGGCTTCCCCAGCATGATGCGGGGAAGCTCCTGGAACTGGTGAGCTTTCCCCGCATTGCGTTGGGGGGGCCGCCGCCGAGCTTCACCATGCTGCCGGGGTCATGGGCGGCGGGCCGGCAGAGGGTCAAGCGGCGGGCTCCGGTGATATGGCTCTGTTCTTCTGTACCTACTAGGAGGGGTATCTCATCGATCTTCCCAGAGGGCCATCCTCATTCCCAAGCTGTCGATACTCTCTGAAGCGCGTCGATCCTCTCCTGTCTCACATGTATCACTGGACCGGCTTGGGCCGAAGATTACCGCCGCGAGTCACCGTGCACCAATGACACACAGCTGGCTATCTACGGGTCTGCGGGCGTCGCTTTGGAGAACCAGCGCCGGGGACCCACCAGACTGGCACTCCCAGGGCGTACAGGGCGCCGCAGGTGACCGGATTCCATTGGCGCAGAGGGCAGGGCGTTACCTATTCGTTAGCTCACGATATCCGCCGGCCACGGAGAGGAGCACAATGTTGATAGGCCGTTGTATGTGTCAGACTTTCCTCGGTGAAAGGCATGCATCCGGGCCGTTCAGCGTACATCGTGAGGCAGATACGTTGAGCGGAACATGCGAGTGAAGTGTAGAGTGTCTAGTTAAGTGCGCCCGTGCGCAGCGAGCCGTACGGCGGGCTCGGCCGGCTCATCTATTGTTGAAAATATCTTATACATTCGGGGTCCATCCCCTATACGCAGCAGGCCAATTTCCAAAAAATGGGATATCACCCGAAGTCGGCTGGGTTTGTGTTACAATGCCGGCGAGACGTGACCGCCCCCATGGTATACATCATCATATCCTCTAGGCGCATCTCCCTCGATGCCTGCACGAAAGGTGCTGCGGATTCGTCCTTGATACCGCCTGTGCTCACGCCGCCTTGGTCCGCAGCTGCAGGCCGTGCCACTCCTTGACCTTGTCGCCGAGGACGGCGTTGACCATGCGCTGCTGCTTGAGCATGCCGGCGCCCTTGAACTTTGCGCTCGTGATGTCGATGGCGTACATGGAGCCGCAGCCGCCGGAGACGTCGCGCACCGACATCTCGACGGGGTCGAACTCGGCCGCGAGCTTGTCCCAGATCCAGGACTCGGCTTCGTCGAGGAAGTCGGGCTTGTCGAGGGCGGAGGGCGAGGAGGTTGTGGATGGTTCGGCCGGCGCCGGCGCGGAGGAGTAGGGGCGCGCTGTGGCGAAGGGGGCGCTTCGCAACAACGTGGAGAGGCGTTGTGTTGCGTGGGGAGTCGCCGTTGTGGTGAGGGCGCGGGAACTTGTCGCGGGCTGGCAGGCTCTGAGGAGGGTGCTGGAGCGCGGGAGGGCGCGCTGGCAGGCTCGGCAGATCATTTTGGGCGGAGGATGTGCGAGGGGTGGGTGCTGTTGACCTTTTGGGGAGAATTGATGCGAATGATGATCGTGGACTCAGCTTGGAGTGGTATCTGGGGAGCTTGCTGGTCGGGAATTGAAAAACGGTAATCGACGTCAGATGATTGCTCAGCGAGGCGGGCCGACGGTGGCCCGAGCCAAGCACAGTGATCATACAGTGTGCAATAGCCTACTGAGCACTGTTCTGTCCAAGGGTCACCATCGGCAGTCGTCACAACACCACATACTTGTCATGAGCATCATCATTTCCGCCGCCGGGAAAATTCAATAGTTTCCGCCTACCACTGCCTTCATCTGTATTTATCCGTCATATTCTTGCATTGAACCCCACAAAATACCTTCCCGTCCTCACGATGTCGCATATAAACTCCCCACCCCCGTCCCCTTCGGCGCGGGGCCCCGGATCAGCAAGTCCCCTGCAGGCACTGGACTAGTTTCGATCTTCAACGCCGTGAGCCCGCGGCGGCTGATTCTCCTCCAATCAATTGGCACCGACGATGTCGGTGCCGGAATCATGTTGGCCAGTATCTGGATATATGAGTGCCGTCGAACGGGTTGATGAGGCGACTACGAGGGGGTGTGGCCACGAGCGACTCGATTTCCTTCTTACCTCCTGACAATGATTTTTCCACGCAATTGGCTCTTATTTGCGCTTTCATGCCTGAGCAGCGTCACGACAGCTGCACCGAAAGCTTCGACACTCAACGGCACATATGAGGGCGTTCACTTGCCATCATGGGATCAGGATGCCTTCTTGGGGATTCCGTTCGCGAAGCCCCCCACCGGCAATCTAAGATTCCGTTGGCCAAAAAGCCTCGATTCTTCCTTTAGCGAGACTCGAGACGCCAAGGAGTATGGCTACAGCTGCATGCAATACCGCGGAAACTTCAACATGTCCGAGGACTGCCTCACCCTGAACGTTGTCCGCCCCACGGGCTACGAGAACGGCTCACTCCCAGTGCTGGTCTGGATCTATGGTGGCGGCTTGTACACGGGGTCGACTGCTGATCCACAATACAATCTCTCTGGCATCGTTCAAGTCAGCCAGGACATGGGCCAGCCCATCATCGCCGTTGACATGAACTACCGGCTCAACATGTACGGCTTCCTCCAGACGCCTCAGCTCCTTGCCGAGGGCTCGAGCAACGCCGGCCTCATGGACCAGAGGATGGCTTTGCGCTGGATCAGGGAGAACATTGGCGCATTTGGAGGGGACCCTGATCGCGTCACCATCTGGGGTGAAAGTGCGGGCGCTCAGAGCATCGCATATCACCTGTTCAGCTACGGCGGCCGCGATGACAACCTGTATCGAAGTGCCATCATGGAAAGCGGCGGACCGACAGGCGCACAGGTTCAGGCGCTACCTTACTACACTGCCGCCGTCGAGAACCTGACCCGCACAGTCGGCTGCTGGGATGCGAAGGACCAGCTCGCGTGTCTTCGTGGCCTCAGCCAGGCCGACTTGTACGCCGGTCAACCCAGCCAGGTCTGGAATCCTCTGATTGACGGTGACTTCCTCACCGGATACCCCAGCCAGCTCATGCCTGAAGGCAAATTCAACAAATTGCCTCTACTGATCGGGGCCAACTCTGACGAAGGCATGAACTTTCGAACGACCAGCCCGCGGCCTGATACAGAGGCACAGATTTTCCTGGGTTTCACCAGCTGGCGGTCGTACGCGCTCTCGCCCCCAACCATTCGAAAGCTGCTCGAGCTTTACCCTGACGACCCATGCAACGCACCGCCACACTCGATCACCAATTGCACCCGCCTGGAGTCCCTCAATCGAGGGACGCAGTGGCGCCGCAGTGCCGACATTGGCGGCGACATTGTCATGATCTCGGGCCGTCGAAAGATGTGCGAGCTATACGCCGGTCCACTGGGCGACGAGCAGCCAGTGTACAGCTACCGATTCGACCAGAGGCTCTGGAATCGCCAGGAATGGGAAGGCGTGCAGCATTTCGACAACGTCGCCTTCAGTTTCCAGAACATCTCCGGCCTCCTGGGGCCCTCCCCCGAGTTCGACTCTCACGTGAGACTGGCTCGCCAGATTGGGGAGGCTTACGTCCGTTTCGTCAACAGCATGGACCCGAACCCGAAATGTGAAGGATCGCACCGCAGGGACAACGGGACCGCGCAGCTGCCGCCCTGGCCGCGCTATGACCTCGGACGACCGCAGAATATGGTTTTCAACGCCTCCGGGAATTTCGTGGAGGCGGATACGTATCGGAAGGAAGGCATGGCGTTCATGAACAGCCCCGAAGTCGCCAGGGAGCTGCTTGCTTGAGGAAACGGGGCCCTCTCCAGTGGGAGAAGAGGAGGGGGGACGCCAAGCTTTATTACAGCCCTGCGGAAGCCTGGACAGCTATTCTGAGCACGGATTTCTGGGCGACCGGGTTCTGTGCACGGCCCGTGACTCAACTTTTCACTTTTCCATTCCGGCGGTCAGTCAGACCATCTCTCTGGTGCTAGTGTCATGTCCTTGCGATCCTTCTCATTTCACCTCTCTATGGGGGCCAAAACTTATGGCCTAGCAAAAGAGGCTACGACATTTGAACAACTATCCATTCATCAGTTGCAGTAATCCAACCCCGAGAGATCGATGGCCCTCAATATACTAAGTTGCTCCGAAAACTTCTCGAGCACAAGCGCAACAGCCGCGCACTCGATATTTCCCAAGGCTCTTCAGCACGATGCTGGTAAGGCGATTCTGCATGTGCGGTATACGCGCATGGGGAAACTGCTCAGCCTCTGGACATTGACAGCAAGTCTCCTGAAATGACAGGCCCAACCCCTGTCGACAGGAACCCGCCATCAGCGCCAAGCTACCCCGTCGGGCCCGTTGAGACGACAAGCCCTCCTTGGCCGCAGCGCTGTCCAACCACAAGGTGCGGCCGGAACAGCCAGCCCTACGGCACCCGCCTGTCGCTTACTCGTTGCTATTCCGGGAAATCAGGCACAGGCACGACCCTGGAGGCCGGGGAAATTTGCAGCACCTCCTCCAGGTGTTCAGCCACAAACACTGCTTTTCCCATGCTCCTAGGGTCCCTCTGCGCAGCCTCTGTATGGAGCCAGCACGCGGGAGATGGGCCTGCCCTGGGGCTTGTCTCGCGAGAAGAGACCCTCTGGATACCAGCAGCCTCTCTGGCCCCTGCGAATGCGCAGCAGTGCTCACCCGGCGAAGCAAGGATCCGGTAGGCGTACTGTCTTCGCCAAGCTACAGCGGCCCCTGGTGCTGACGGGGAGCTTCACGATGCTGACACCCGCCTCCCGTACATATACCCGCGTTGCTGTCCCCGAGCAGCGTTTGCATCATGCCATCTCATAACATCTCAGTACGACAACTTTCCCTAGTGCTTGGGTATTGTTTTATTTTCTTTCCTTTGTAAGAGCGTTGCAAAGTCATTTGTCACCATGGTTCGCTACAGCAGCATCTTCCTGTCGCTGTTCGCGGCGATCACGACCGTTGCGGCAGAGTCCGGGCCTATCCCCGGCGCCTATCTTTTCGAGTTTGAGGATGGCGCGGTAAGTACCTCACGCAGATCCTCACAAGCAACTGAGCTGACGTCGGTGCAGGATATCGGAGCCTTCCAGAATGCGTACGCCGATCATGGCGTGACGAGAAAGCATGTCAACCGTAGTCTTTTCCGAGGCACATCGGTGCAGTTCCACGACCTTGGTAACGCGAAGTCGAAGGTGGCCGAGCTGAGCGCCTTCCCTGGCGTCAAGGCGGTATTCAATGTTGGCATGATCGACATCCCAGACGAGGTTGTTTGGAGAGGCACACCGGGCAAAAATTACCGGAACCCGGTGAAGAAGAGGGATGATGAGGATGACTACGACGAGGACGCCAACTCTCCTCATGTCATGACACAGGTGGACAAGCTGAGGGCCAAGGGTCTCACTGGCAAGGGCATCAAGGTCGCCGTCGTGGACACGGGCATCGACTACACCCACCCTGCTCTAGGCGGCTGCTTCGGCAAGGGATGCCTGGTCTCGTATGGCAAGGACCTGGTCGGCAACAACTATCCCGCAAAGAAGGAGCCGAGCGACGACCCCATGGACTGCTACGGTCACGGCACTCACGTTGCCGGTATCATCGCAGCCCAATCCAACCCCTTCGGCTTCACTGGCGCGGCGCCCGGCGTCGAGCTTGGCGCTTACAAGGTCTTTGCCTGCTCGGGCGGTGTTGCGGATGAGGAGATCATCGACGGGTTCTACGCTGCCTATGAGGATGGCAGCGATATCATCAACGCGTCTCTCGGTGGGTCGGTCGGCTGGTCTTCTTCCCTACTGTCGGAAGCGATCAACCGCCTCACCGCCAAGGGCGTCATTTGCGTCGTCGCCGCCGGAAACGAGGGCGATGAGGGCATCTTCTATGCAGCCGACCCCGGTGCCGCCGAATCCGTGGCGACTATCGCGTCGTTCCAGAACATCAAGACCCCGGAGCTTCTGACAGAGGGAACTTACTCCATCGATGACAGTCCCTTCAGCGGTTTTGGCTTCCGCGCCGGCTCTCCCGCCGCCTGGGACGACTTCTCCATGGTCGTCTACGCTACCAGCAACGACACGGAAGTTCCTGATGACGCCTGCGACCCTCTCCCCTCTGACACTCCCGACCTGAGCAGGTACATCACCCTGATCCGTCGCGGCACCTGCGACTTCCCTACAAAGATCCAGAACGCTGTCGACCACGGCGCGGAGTACGTTCTCATCTACAACAATGTGCCGGGCGTTGCGGACGTTGACGGTTCGGACACGGACGTCAAGGCTGTGGCCATGATTGAGGCTGAAGAGGGAGAGCTCTGGGTCAAGGCCATCAAGGGAGGCTCGACACTCATGGTCACGATGGCTGATCCCGAGACCGCCGACGAGTTCCTGATTCACGCCAACAATACCTTCGACGGCGGCTTCCCTGTCACCAGCTCTACGTGGGGGCCTACTTGGGAATTGAACATCAAGCCCAACTTCGGCGCGCCTGGCGGCAACATCCTGTCGACATACCCTCGTGACCAAGGAAGCTTTGCCGTCCTCGGCGGCACCTCCATGGCCACTCCCCTTGTTGCCGGTGCCATGGCCCTGATCGCCGAGGCTCGGGGCTCTCTGGATCCTGTTGAGATGCGCAACATCCTGGCCGCAACCTCGACCCAGTCTCGCTTCCACGATGGATCCAGCGCCAACGGTCTGCTTGCGCCAGTGCCTCAACAAGGCGCCGGCTTGATCCAGGCCTACGACGCGGCGTACACCAACACCCTCCTGGACGTTTCCAGCATCAACTTCAACGACACGGATCACTTCGAGGGTGAGCAGAAGTTCACCATCAAGAACATCGGCAACAAGGCCATCGAATACATCTTTGACCATCGCCCCGCTGCCACGGTCTACACGTACTACCCCAGCAGCAGGCAGCCTATGGCGTTCCCGAACGACATCACGCAGGAGTATGCCACCATCAAGCTGTCCCCTTCCAAGTTCACGGTGGATCCCGGAAAGACAAAGACCCTTACCGTGACCGCTGTTCAGCCGAAGGGCCTGAAGACTGATCGCCTGCCCGTGTACTCTGGCTTCATCAACCTGCACGGTAGCGACGACTCCATCTCGACGGTCCCCTACATGGGCGTCGCCGCTAGCATGTACGACCAGCCCATCCTCGGCGAGAGCACAGAGGCCTATTTCGAGATCGGCGACAACCTCGGCGGCAACCAAACCATCACCCTGCCGTACCCCGGCACCGCCAACTCGGCCCTGGACGACCTACCGCAGGTCTCCATCGACCTGAACCTTGGCTCGGCCCTGATCTGGATCGACGCCGTGCCCGTCGACATCAAGGATGCCGACGACTTCATCATGGAGCACCTCGGCGACTGGACGGTCGGCGACATCATCAACTCGCCGCACACCTACTCTTCGCGAGGTACCGCCAGCGCGCCTTGGGACGGCCGCCTCGGCGACGGTCGCTACGCGCCGGAGGGGACCTACAAGATCGCCATCCGGGCCCTGCGGCCCTTCGGCGACCCCGAGGAGGTGGATGACTACGATCAGTACCACTCCAAGACCTTTGCGATCAAGTACGGCCCGAAGCCTGCGAGGCAGGACATTGATTAGGCGATGTAGAGAGACGGTTGATATGACTGCAATATGGATTGAATGGAGAGAATTGAAGGACAACGACCTGACTGTCGGTTGATACCCAGGAGGAGATTTAGATTTGGGCTTGTTAACGGCGTTTGAAATTTGTGTTGGGCGTGTACCATGTCAATAGTATCAGAATTATACGGTTACTCTGGCCACCTTCCTCTGATTTCCATCTCGATGTGATCGCGTGCTGATCGAGTACAGCCACGGCCCGCCAGCAATCCGACTCTTACAGGCCTACGAGGCATCTCATACCCACCCAGGCGGTTACAGGAAGCGTGCCGGTTGGACCTCGCGATCCATCCCATGCTGGTGATTACTGAACACCATGCAGCGATGATGCCTGCCGCCTGGGATTTAGCCCTGTCGAAGCAGAACAGTCTGCCAGATGCATTCAGATGCATGCTGACGATGCCATCGGCGTCACATTGAGCGATCCAGGCGCGCCTTCTCAGATCGTGGCCGCCCCCGGAGCTTGACCCGGTCCCCCGACCAGGCCTCTCCCGGTCTCCCCTACGCACGTAAGTGGCAGATGACGGGTCTCAGACCACCCATCCCGCAGAGACCGGATTCATGTCCGCGGCCACACGTGGTGCCCTCCCTGCCTCCTTTCCCCTGGGCCCTCGTATCTGGGTCAGTCGCGAGGCTCCCGCCGCGCAGCTGAACTCACCTCGCTCAGACCCCGATGGAGTGCTCTCCCAGGCGAGCCGGCTCATGGCCCGCGGAGCGCGGAAGAGTCCCTCTCCGTGCTGCGAGGCATGCAAGCCCAACGGACGCACCCCACGAGACCAGGGCCCCGTCACCGATCCCGCACAAATCACACACATGGACGCAGATCTGGAAGATCTCTGGCACCCAGCCAGCCAGCCGCCCCCACCGCCGCGGCGGGCTGCGGGTCTTCGCCCGCGACTTTTCCTTCGCCCGGCGGTCTGGCCTGCCGGCGCAAGCCCTCGCATGCAGGTCTCGGAGGCGATGACGCCTCTGAGAGAGGCTGCGTCTGGGCGGAATTGGTCACCGCCTGATAAAGCCGTGGGGAAGCTGTCTTGAGGGCTTCTTATTGGAGACCGGGTTTTGGGGATTTTTTTCCTTCCTGCTTTATCTGATCCGACACGTGGTGGTAGATGGTAGGCTGTGCCGTCATTGCTGCCTTGGCGTTTCTCACGACAGGCACACATTTATTTACGACTCGTGCACATGAGAGCAGGCGAAAGTTTTGTTAAATCAAGTTTACTGTGTTGTGGGATGCACCTATGAGATATAGGTGCCAGAGCTCATGATGCGGCTCTGACCAGCCGAATCCATCCCTGCCGAGGTCTCTAAACGCCATGATGCGATCCTCAAGTAGGTCAATGTGCTCCCGTGACCTGTCTCTCATTTGCTCCTTTCTCACGAGCTCCGCAAGCTTGCCTGTCCAACGAGATGGATATAGCTCCGGGCCTCAATCTGATAAGGGTCAGCCTGATGGGTCTCGATGTACCGCCGCGCCTTTCATGCCTCGCAAACCCTTCAACATACCGGGGGCATCAGAATCATTCGATCACGAAGACTCGTCCCTCATCGTGATCAATTATGCTGGAATAATTCCGCTGTGGCCTAATGATCTCCGCCACGAATTGGTACCGGCCGCTAGGGTACATGCCGGCGTCGAGGTAGATCTCGAACCTCCAGCTCAAGGTACCTCTACGCGAATTGTGGCTGCTTGGACGAGGCTCGCGCGTGAGGACTTTGGTCTTGTTCCAGACAGGGTATGAACCAGAGGGCAAATCCTTGCAATAAAGCATGAGTCGGCACTGGAGAAGTGAGTTGTCGTGGTGACCCCCGAGGTTGACGTCGTATGAAACCTTGATGTCGACATACTCGTCCGTCCGGGTGTTACCGGCGTCCCTATCGAAGCGAGGATTGCGTTCAGCGTGGCGCGGCATGGCTGCGAAGTGGTGTGCTGGATCGTAATAGATCTGTGCTTGAGTGGTTCTTGGCGAATGGTGTTTATGGGCAGTGTGCTCTTGGTGTGCGGATGCGTGTTGCCGTTGTGGTTGAACGAGGAAGGAATCGTACTCCGACGCCCCAGCCCAGGGGGCTTTTAAAACCTCTCTAGATGGCATTTCGAAGTTGATGGGAAGTGACTCGGGTTGAGCTTGTGAATGCTGCCGCGAGATTGTGACAGACGGCAGACGCGGGATTCAAGGCTCACTAGATGTCTGAGCCTGAAGTGACGCGGGCCGTAAGTAAAGCCACGGGCCGTTGCCACAAGTGACTTGACTGATATTCTGATACAGTGGAGTGGGTGAGGCTGGAAGCCAAGGTATTTCTCGACGAGTGTTTGATGTGGAATAGAACTCGAATCTGGTGTGTCCCCTTGATGTGAAGCTCCAGGCGAGGGAAAGATGGCACTTATACACTCAGTATTCGACCAACCTTGACGGTCGACGTATATCAGAATGAAGCAGCTATAACACAGTATTCCATGTATCTCTTGCTTCTGTGAGAGTGTTCAATCGATGTTCTTTCTGGTTCTTGGCTTGCCGCAAGAATGGAATGGGTGGCCCGCACCCCGAGATTCTTCGGACGTCGTCGAAGGAAGTGACTCAAATCCGCATGCCTCCCGCCGTGGATCCGGGGGGTGTTGGTAGCCTCACCACCGGAGACTAAGCAGGCAAGGCCAAGGGGGCGTACATGACAGGAAAAGCACACCGACGTCGAGGAGCACACCCGAGAGGCCGAGGGGAGGACGTGACGGACGTGGAGGTTGTTCGTTAACGGCAAAAGATGCGAAGCTACCAAGGCACACTTCCAGGGCTGTGCATGCGGTTATAGGGACTGCACTAAGATCTCAATCGGAATTGGTCCAAGGCCCTGGGCCTAGGCACCTGGGCAGGGGGTGCTCACAATACGTCGTTGGAGGCGTGGATGTGACAAGACCCCTGTCCCTCGAGCTGGAGGCGCGGACCCGGGGCCCAAGGTGCCGGGTCAGTTCCAACTCCCAGGGATGTCAAAGACCCTACGCTGTCGCTGAACTTCTCCGGTCGCGGGTCCTTGCAGAGTCTGGAATGCCACGCCGGAGTCTACCACGGCGGGCATTGTCAGTCACGTACCGAGGGATTGGTAGAAGGACGAAACAAGGCTCTCCTGGCAAGTCAACTTCGATCCACGGCCACAGCTACTGGTCTCTGATGGGATTAGTATTCAAGAATTACACATCTGAAACCAAGTCTGCGATCCGTGCTGTTGGCGAATAGTACGACGCTGCACCCCGGTACGTACGTAGTTGTCTCGGCAATGGGCCGGCCAGGGAGAACCGTCATTGTCAAGCACAATGTTGACAAACCGAGAAAAGAATCTGGCGTAGTGGCGGGTGACAGCCAACTGCTTCCCGTTTGTCGAGGTGTCCTGATGTACAGTACGTCTGCCGCGATATGTGGGGTGGTCATCCTTCGGTCTTCTCCCTGTTCTTGGCCACCGAGATTGATGCAGATGAGGATGACCTGGATCCGATCTGGGGCCTAGTGCAGAGCCCTGATACGCAGCTGACCAGTAGGGAATCCATGGCCCTGGGCGAGGGTCGTTATAGAACACGTCCTCAACAGAGACACTGTTCCAGATCTGATCGGGCTGAATACTTGCTCGCATACCCATGTCGCAGACCAAACTCGGATTATCCTCCGCAGCCAATCTCCTCCCGGAACGACAAGACGAACTTGATACTATGACTGCTATAGCCAGCCTCGCCAGCATGACCCGGCCATTACAACAAGCTCTATAGCCATATCAAACGAATCACACCCAACATCGCCAACCGCCTAGCCCCCCTCTCGCCATGCAACAATCAGCGCAGACGTAGGAATACCTGATTACTACCTGTCTTGTATCGCGATCTGGCCAGTGATACCCCGAGCCCTGAGATCGGACGTCGAGGGTTACATTTGACCGACCGGATCGAGCGCCCATCAAAAAAAGGTCGTATCCGGACAGATCCAGCCGGGGATGCATGCCACGATTTGTCCACGAGATCGTGCGCGCTGGCCCCGTCGGCAGGCCGCAAGTTCCATCCCGAGTGCTGCCACGCTGACGATCGTGCCGCCCATTGCACGTTTCTTCGATCGTAGCAGCGCCCGAATGAGACCCGCCATCGACGCTTCGAAACATGTCACTTTGCCAAGATCTGACAGAATCGGCCCGCGAGCTGACGCCTCGCGGCGTCGCCGGCTAGGGGAACTTTTTCCGGTTTCCGGCTGGGGACAGTACCTGCGGCGGAGGATTGCATGTCGCGAGTGAAGACACCTCTCCCTTCCCTTGGGTCTTCGGACACAAGCAGAGCTCTGGAGCACTTACTCGTGAGTAACGATTACCGCTGGTTTGTTTTTCCGACATGGACGACGTACCTGTCACACAGGATCGATCTGAATCACTCTGGCAAGGGAGCCCATGTCGAGTCAACATGTCTGCATGCACGCCAGTAAGGCTGGTCGAGCCACCGCCTGAACACGAAGAGGAGCGAGCTGCGAGGCGGCCTGGGGATGATGTGAGGCTGTCTCTTGGCACCGGGGGACGTTCCGGCGCCACCAGAACGATCCTGCCCAGCAGAATAGGGCTGCGACAAGGGATTGGGGGCGTCTCAGAGGCATGATCCAGACGGGCGTGGCCGTCAACGAGTGGTCGAGGTGACATTTCCCTGCACATGCATCTTGATTACTACACTCGAGCGGCTGAGAGTGGACAGGAATGTCCGGCCGTGGCTGAGCAGGCGTCATGAGAGTCTGGCGGCCAGGTTCTGGATGCCTCGAGCCGTGCCGGGGCAGAGCGCCGGGTATCCCTCGCAGGGTAGACCATGCGAAACGGTGCTTTCGAAAGCAACTGATTTGTGACGGTGATTTAAGCATAAACGGGATCGTAGATTGAATGAGACAGACGGGCGATCGATTTGCATCTTAGCACGTTATGCAGGAAGCCGGATCTACATGCGGGAACTTGCTCTTCTATGATGCCTTGCTCCTGATATGATATCAGCAAGGATAGCCAGCTAATAGACGGCTTTCCTCGGCTTTGAAGCGACGGGGAATATTACGCATACGTGAATTAAGCAATGTAACTTCGTAAGAAGATACTCCGAGAGCCGAGAGCATGGCCGCATTGCAGCCCAACTCACATGACCATGAGTGAATTGTGGGTGTACGTTGGAATCGGAAGATTGCCCTGGAAGCACAGATGCGTTTCAAATCACTTAGATATCGATTGATCGATCCAATTTCAACAGTTCAGGACGGTCATGCACGAGTTCTGGCATAGTCATTAGAGTTTACATGGGTGTTGAATTAGAGTTTAGACTGGACACAAGCAACCACCTCAGGTAACTGAAGAGTGCCTCTCATGCCCATGCTGTGCCCAATGAGTCCCCAGATCAAGCTTAGAGCGCCAATTGTTCGCGTTATTCTTGTGCGGTGTTGAACACCACCCACAAGCCACGCCACTCAGGTTAGATCTTTCCTCAAGTGTGATCATGTACTTTACAATGAACGAAGCTGACATTGACATGCACTTCTTTGCATGCTGTGGAATCTTGAGCAAACCTGACAAGTGGATTATTTGACTGGAAAAGCAGAAATGCCATCATACGTAATCCTTACATCAAGCCGCGAGGCGACATGTCCACGAAGGATTGAGGCAGTGAAGCGTGGGATATCACTGTCATATTTCCGTCGCGTCACAAGTGACTGACTTGTCAAGCATATTTATCAAAATGAAACAACATAGCAATGAGCTAATACTACATTGCAGTCCACTTCTCGTTGAGCCTGGACGCATGACTTGGTTGCACCGTTCTCGATTTCGTGGCGGAATCGCCGGTAGCGACAGCTTTCTATGTCTGAGGCGGCAGATCCAAGATACTTTTCAGCCTTCAATGCTTAAAATTGACCGTTTCTGACGAATTCCTCTGTCTTCTAGTCAATATGTGCGGGCGTGCGGGCGTCATGGGGAGAGCCATGTTCTCGGGTGGAAAGAACACTGATAAAGAGAACCCCGAGGGCTCCCAGGATAATATCGGAATGAACAGTCATTACTGACGAGAAAGTCTCTTCATGAACCAGGAAGTAGGGTAAAATCTGGGACACTCTGTGGGGTTGCTTCTGGCGCTGTCGGCGGGCTGGGAACCCCGAGCTTGCTTACTGGTCGTGACACACAAGGCGAAGTGACGGACTTCGTGCTCCCACGGAGATCCTAGTATGAATGAATGATCCACAGGTGTTTGAATCTTGGTAGGCCAGGCCGGATGCTGAGCAATGTCGTGTTCATGAACGACAATGATCTAGCACCCAGCGAATGCATGGCTGAAAAGCCCCCGCGAGCCACGTCGATGACGGGGACTTAATAATTCCTAGATGATTCAGCTAGGGCCGCAGACATAGATGAGCGAGCTCGAGCCTCAACTGACTCACGTTCTCGTCCTGAGGTTCATCCCATCTCTGCGTCCAAGAGTCGCTGGTCCTCCACATCACTTTCGAGAGACGCCGACGCGCCGTGAGACCTTCTGTCTGCACGAGAAGCACCCAGCAGCCCTGGCCAAGCAATCATGCCCGCGATGACCGCGTCATAACTCAAGAAATATCACGTACTTCCGGAAAGAGAGCAAGTGCCCCTGTCCATCGCGTGGCGCCAGGACGTTTAAGCGGCTTGCCGAATGCCTCTCTGAGAACAGGACTCTGGGTAGCCGGAAACAGGACTCATGATGGAGTGAATGATCAAGGGGGAAATAATCAAGTCATTTCCACATACCAGCGTTCCTCGCCCACTCAACCTTCGTATGAAACGTCGTTTGACCTGTGACCTTCCAAAATCGACCAGCAAGGACGTCCACCTCCCTTCCGGCATCTCGACATCGTGGACACACCCCAAGCGCCGTGACCCAGGGCGCCGATCCAAAGCGCCCAATCTCAACATTTCCGTACTGGTCATTGCCAGATTCCCACATGTCAGGGCTTCGATTGCTCGGCACTTGAAGCCCCGACGCTCCATCGCGAGGCCTGCTTGCCTTGATACTACTATCGACTCCAAGCTCATACGACAAAGTCCACGGTCCTGCTTGGTCGTTCTCTCCAGGATTTCGTTCGCCACGAGGAACGATTGGTCGTGTTCGTGGGATGCCGGGACAGTAGATAGAATCTTAATCCAGCCGTGCGTAACATCACATCACGGTGGGGGATTAGCATAGAACATCATCACAGAGGGCGAGGAGTAGAGGACGCGTTGCAGAAATCGAGTTGTGGTATCATAGTTTTGATCCCCTGTCCCTAACCTAAACCTAACCAGAGCTCATCCCTTCGAATGAGTATCGCTAATCCGTGCGAGCCTTCGTGAGGTCTCGAAGGTGCGCAACCAAACCAAATGCAATGACGAGTGGACATGCCCAGTCCACTCCCTGAACTCCTCAATACTAGCCATGACAATGATTCCGCTTCTCCTGCGATGGGCCACGGCCAAGTCGTACCCCGAGTCAGAAAATGCAATCTCGCGACTCAAAACGCTATTCTGGTGCCATCGGGCCCATCGCAAAATATCATGGTGACGGAACCACCCAACACTCTCTTTCAAGTGGCCCCTTCGTGTACCGAGGCGACTTCGATGGCCCCTCAGCGACAGAGGGGAAGAGTGACGAGGTGTCGCGTCCGCTGAAAAAAATTATCAAGTGACCAAGCCACATTATGCATTAGAAAGGAACTCCAGGTATGCAGAATTCCATAAGCGAGGCCGGTCGATGGTCGCCGGAGCCACGGTGACCAGTGGCTCAGGTTTGATATGTACTGATTTGCGTCAAGTCGAGATGTGGCGAATGACCATGTCAAGTCTCGCGACTCTCAGTATATGTGATCATGCCCGGCTCGTGAGTGGGGTCGAACCGCTGGAGCTGTCCGGTGGAAGGCCCAGGCGCTGAACGAACAGGTGTAGAATAACAGGGAAGAAATGCCAAGTGGCGAAACCCAAGCAAAGTGGCCCCAAGGTGCGACACGGAGCGACGTTGATGGGTACTTTGACATTGGGATGGCGTAGCCACCGCTCATCCTCTGATTGCTGTAGGCGCGTGAGCTTCGGCGCCCATGAACGGAAAGTGGCCCTGGTGCTGGACCCATGGGTCATGTGGCGACGTACCAGCAAGATGAGCCAGGCCACTAGCCAAGGGTGTCGAGGAAGCCGAGTTGATGGATGATGTTTGAGATTGGCTGGCGGGACCGTCGACTGCCGAAGCAACAAGAGTCTTCAGCGGAGATCCAACAGGAGATGCACCCATTGAATGGACGTCGTGGAAGTACGGGTTCGCAGGTTGATAGTGCATGGTGTGATGCTGGGCGGAGCCGGCGTGTTGTGGCATGCGAGGACTGCCATTGGCACTGGAGCTGGTGCTGTTGGTGCTTCGAGTACCAAAGCCATCGCTTGCTCCATCGAACCGAGTGTTCTTCAGTGTTCCGTCTTGCAGCTGAGGGCTTGTTTGCTTGGATCCAAACTGAGTGGGAACATCGGCGTTAGTCTAGGCTCCTGTACAGCGATCGCGTGTGTAAATGATCGCCACCGCGCTCGGAAGTGGGCGGCTCAATATGGCGGGCAGTACGTACAAAGCAGTATTTGTTGACAAGCTCCTCGTATGAAGACGAGGCGAGGGAAGAATTGGGAGAGCTGGTCCCGGGAGCCGCAACAGGCGCGGGGTTGACAGCAGCAACGGCTGCAGGACGGGGGGGAGGCGCAACAGGGGTTGGTTCGCGGACGACGACGACAGGCGACCTGGGCTTCTGGACCGTGGGGGGGTCGGCGCTCATCTTTCTATGGCTCTTCATATAGAGACCATCCGAGTTGCGATCCTTGCCCATTGTGTCCTTCGCAGCCTGGACGGCAGCAGAGAGAGAAGCACCGAAGTCATAGCGGTTCGAAAAGGCCTGGCCACTGGGAGCAGAGAGGCCCTTGCCGAGATTATCGCTAGCCAGGTTGCCAGTGGACTTGGTCTTCAGACGAAGACCAGGAGGCCCGGACTCTCCCAGGTACTCATGAATCGGCTGGTCAAAGTTGAATTTGCTCTCGTCACCCCCGAAGTCGTTCATGTGGGCGGGCAAAGCCGTAGGTCGTGTTGAGGCATTGGCAGGGCTGGAACGACGGCTGCTGCGCGGCAGGCCGCCAGCAGGTCTACCAGCGTTGCCCTGAAGGCCACGCTTACCGTTGGTGGGTAGGTACTTCTTGCGGAAGTCAATCTGGAAGTTGGTCCCGCTGTTGTTGTCCCAGAACTCCTGGCCCAGAACACTGTACCTGATGCAGAAGTACAGCGTCTTGCTCTCCAGGTGGGCCAGGTCTGACAGCTTGATGTTGAATGTGAAGCGATCGTTGCCTGACTGCACATCACTGGTGCGGATCTCGTGGCTGTACTCTGCAGCAACCTCGGATGTTGTCTTCCAGTAATCCAGCGTAAAGCGACAGACGACGGACTTTTGGAACGCGAGGTTGGCAACCACAACAGAGCCAATGAGAGACTTTTGGTCTGGAGACAGCCACACCTTTTCGAAGCGAACTGGCTGCGCCTTACGAAGCGGTGTCTCCGGTCCTTGGTTGGTAGGTACAATCTCCCACTCGTAGGGCGGAGACCGAACGCCGGACCGCTCCTCCGCCGGGAAGGGATACTCGGTGTCACTGTCGTAGTTATCGACTGGTGAAGATCCAGCGCTGACAGCAAGCGGCCGATCAACTTGCAGGAAGTGTCGGACGTGCTCCAGGTGGGAGTCGAAGTGAACAGCCTTGGAAAAGGTGGGGGTGCCGGGCATGCTCGAAGGCCTCCGGCGGGAAGGAGGGCGAAGGGCAGGTCTCACGAGCTCTCCCGATTTTTTGCGAACCATCGGAGGCTTCTTCAGCATATCCTCGTCTGATTCCTCTTCGGAGCCTGTTAGGGAGGTCTCGGCTGACTTTGACACCATGAGGTGCGTCTCGGTAGCGGATCTGACGTGGCCGCGTCGCCGCGACGTGGCGAGCTCCAACGCGGTGGTGCTGAAACTGTGGATGATGCCGCCATCTTGTGCGATACTCGAGGGAATCTTGATGGTGACTGCGGGTGTGTCCCTGGCTGTCGGCGATGAAGACCGTTGAACCGGGATCTGCTTGATGGCGTCCTTAAGCTCCTTCAAGTTGTCGAGCTGACGGCCGCGCACGACATTGTCCTCCTCTTCGCTCCCCGCGGCCGAGTCGGGCGGGGAGATGACGGCACCCTTAGGCATGCCGCGACCATCCGTTACCGGCGGGGGAGACTGTCGTACGATGGCGCTGGTCGCCATGCCCTTGAGGTCCTCCGATGTGCCGGGGGGAGTGGGTTCTTGCGATGTATCGTCATGGCCACCGCCAACTGCCGCTGGTGTTCTCCGGTGCTTGGAAAGGTACGAAGAAGATCGGGGAAGTGATGGTCTCGGGCCGGTCTGGAACGAGGGCCTCCGACTCACATCTGGCGACGAAGGGGCTGAGTTGGCGGGGGATCGACTTTGGGAGGGTGGCGTGTAAGGCATTCCCACTGCTCGGGGACTGATGATGGATAGAATGAGGTAGGAGGGAGTGAAAGGAGACTCGACTGGGCTGCGAGTGCCGGGGGCGAGTAGCTCGGGGTCTCGAGCGTGCAACAAGTCGAGGTATGCAATGGATTAATAACGATGCATGAAGACTAAGATGTGAACCGGTCTCGAAGCGACTCGGGAACCGGTATTAGGAGCGAGGGCGTACTGGGGAATCCGCGTTAGCTTGAGGAAGGCCATAGGGAACAGAACTGTCGGAGAAGAAGGTTGACAAAGAAAAAAAAAATGGGCGAGAGAATTGCCAGTGGAGAAGACAAGAAGTGATTGCTATTTTGAAGACGAAACAAATGGAAACGGAGGTGTTGTAAAGCGGGTAACAAATGAACTGGAGGAGGTGGAATCAACGCTCGAAAGAGGAAGGGGAAGGAGGGAGTCACGATGGTGGACGGCGGGCGAGCTCGATATAAGGCTTGTTGTTCTTCTTCTTGGGACGGGGGGTGCGTGTCTCGCCGGCGACGGCAATTGACTTACCTCGCAAACAGTCGGGGGCTCCGGGCAACGGATGGCGTACCGGGCAGGAGTCAAGCAAAGGCAATATTCCAGCAACAATGCAAGACTCGCGTGCGAGGAGAAACGCCTGGAATGTTGTGGCGAGGCGAGAGTGGCACGAGACTGGTCGGTGACGACTTCCCCACGATCAGCTCGAGGGTGTCTCGGAATGCAACTGGGCTTCAGATGGCCTAGGGTGCTTCCTGTCGTCTTTTGAGGTCTCAGGTGTGTCGTCGTCGAGGCGCGGGGAGGAGGTACGCAGATGACGGGTCGGCCGGAGGAGACGGGAGAGAGGGAGGCGATGGTCCGAGCAGATGGGCTGGCTTTGTCGAAAAGGCACCTGGGAAGAGGCGAGTCCTGCTCTTGTCTGTTGGCCGTCAGTTGATGGAGAGGTCGGAGGATGAATTTGGTGAAGATGCTTGCTTGTCGAGGAGGACGAAGCTTGAAGATTGGGAAGGGGGGGCCAGGCCCGGAGGCGACGGAGGAGATGGGGTGGTTTTGAAGGTTGGGATCGGTGGTGCCAGGCTTGCTCTCAGTCGGTGGATCGAGGATTGACCAGGACCAAGCAGGAGGACAAGCCCGGGACCGGGGGGAGGGCGTGGTGGTGGTGGGTGTACAATGAGCACAAGAGGAGCGAAGGAGGGCGTGGGAGGTTTGGGAAAGAGGCGACCGGGGGTGGGCAGAAGAGTCAAAGGTACCCGCAGCGAGTCTTGGTTGACGAGCCACGCACGGAGCGGTGGCACGATGGGGGGAAGAAAAAGATGGGTGGCATGGGATGTGCGGCAGATCCAACTGAAGCGCCAGGCCGAACTTGATCTAGCCCGGGGCCGTCGCTGAGGTGTGCTAAACGGGAGGCGAGGAGCGGACGTGTCGCCGGCGCGCACTCGCTCGCGGTTTTTTTCTCCCTGACCGTGAGCAGGCGCTACCTGCTCAGTAGCGTGGGACGGAGTACGGCAAAGCCCTGAGCCGCTCTGATCTTTTCCATGCCCTGCTCCCTCCCACGACGAGGAACTGGTGATGGCGCTGACTCGCCTGTGCTTTTCGCTCTCGGCTTGTACCGACATGGGCTTGACGCGAACGATACCAGCGTACGTACCTGGACAGATCTGGTCCCAACAAGAGAAAGATAGGAGGCAACGCAACTTGCACAGCTTGTTGGCTCCCCGAGCTCCGGAGATGGATGGAGGTGGTCTGTTTCGTGGTGGGCCCTCCCGGCTGGTCTAGTCGTGGTCTGTGGCCCGAGATGCAGATGGCGAAGAGGGATTTGATATTTACAGGGCAAGTAAGGATGATATGGGTGCCACGGCGCAAACTTTCGAGGTCCGGGGAGCAGATGGATACCTGGCGGGGATGTCTCTCCCGTCCGAAGGCCGACCTGTTGACGTGGGCTTCGAGTTGGATGGTGGGTTCACGTCGTAGCAAGGAGGCGGATAAGGACGGTGGAGAGGTTGGTAGCTTTAGGTCGAGGTAGTTAGGTAGCCGCAGTAGGTGGTGGACGGATGGCGGGTGCAGAGGACGACGGATGTGGGAGGATGGAAGAGTTTGAGCTTCACCGGCTTGACCGGCTGGTTGGCTTGTGGGATGGATGATAACACGCAATTTACGGACGAGGTGGGATGAGGTGAGGTACGAAGTTGCGGGAGTGCCTTCCAACTCGCTGATCCAGGTCGTCGTCAGGCTACTTCCAGGGCAGGAGCGACCGGTCCTTTAGTGGGAGCACGGCCAACAGCCCCAAGGAACCTAAAAAAAGTTAGTGGGAGACACCCAGACGCCGGCGAAACGTCTTCAACCACAGTCACCGCTTGTTTCTCTCGACGGCACGGCTGGACCGGATCAGACGAATGCAACCAGCCAACCCTCCCCGGATTCTCCTGTCTAGATTTGCAGTCTCTTCTCCAGACCTTTCATCGCTGGCTTTCGGTCCTTCTTTTCATTCAACCCACGGGGTCGACCCGCTGTCATGTTTCTCTCCACGCCTGGAGCTTCGCCAGCATTGGGGGAGGAGGCTATTTTTGCGCCGTCGATGGCCGTCAGATCATGCCGCTGATGCCCCCAAGTACTATACTATACAGTGCAGAGCGAACACTTTGGAACAGCGAATTTCAGCACGAATCCAGACCGTCTGGGCGCAAGTCAGTAACCGGTTTGCGAGTCGGACAGGGATATGCACTGCGTGCCTCTGCCTTGCTGCCGCCCGCGGCACAGTGCTCCCATGCTTCGCATGATGGGATTAGACAGCCAGGTACGTACAGCGTACAGCGTCCAGTACAAGAACGCAGAGCCTCTATGGAAAAGTACTTGCTGCTTCGGTGCCGGCAGGGTGGACACCCCATGTCCCCTCTGCCTCCCGGGCATGCATGCCAGGCCTCCTCCATCCTTCCTGCGCCTCACCTCAGTTCGCAACACCATGGCCATCACCGGCGCCTCCTCTTCTTGCAGCAGGAGCAGGGATACCAGGACAATGCAACCCGGCAAGGAGGCATCGGTCGACATGGGTGGCCTGACAGGGATCAAAGCCGGCTAGCGGCCCCCCTCTCTTCCACACTCTCGTCTTGTCGCGCGCGCGTCTTTCGCCTCCTTACAAGACTAGATACACTTACCGCTATCATATCATCCCACCTTGCGCCTGATCTGTTGAGCGATAGCGCAGGCTATGTGTGCCTTACTTATTACTACTGTAGTTCTTCCATCAAGCAGTCTTCGGTTCACATCTCAGAGCCATCAGCAGTATCTATCGTGCGGTGGCGTCCAGACAGCGCGCGCACATGCAGCCACGGTACACCGGCAGGCCAGTGCTCACCTGCCTGTGCCATTGACGAATTGCAATCTCTCGCGATGGCCTGAATGGCCAATCTCCGGGGCGTCACTCGCAGTGCGAAACAATGACGTTGTCGCATGCTTTCAACTCCCACGCGCCTATTGCTTACAGGGAGAACTCGTCCTTGCTTCTTCCGCACTGGTGACACGACTGAGCCCTGTGGTTTTCAATTTTTGACGCGGCAACGTCGGGCGTCAGCCATGTCCAATCTGTCGGGGGTGACAGACGAAGCCACCGACGATTCATGGCGACAAGCCCATGCATGGGCGGTGCAACGTCAACGATAAGCCACAACGCGTGGTTTTCTCACCAGGCGGCAGTACTTAAACTTCGGCTCGTCCACGCCTCCTCGTGAGATCGCACTCTACTGCGATCTGCCTGCACTCCGAAACGACTACATCCCCGTACGCCGTAAGCGAACGGGGCTTCCTTGCAGGTTACAAGTGCCAGACGGAACTCCGCTTCCAACGCAACAGGCAGAACTAATTTCATAAGAAACGGCTTGTAGCTCTTCGACCGCGCATCGGGGATCGCCAGGCACTAAAAAGTCCGCCCGGGGCTGGTTATCAGTGTCTGGGGCCCGGAAGACAGCTCTTGAGGCGGAAGCCGCAGAGCTGATAAAAGGCAGTCAAGATTGACACACATTCCAGGCCAGCTGTTCATGACACACGAAAACCACGTTGAACTATCAGGCGAGACATCCCACAGACACGCAACGATTCCTGGGTTGTCGTTGTGTTGGGGTTTGCTCTGCCGAGTGCCAAGGCTCAACACGTTCCCCCATAAAGAGTTTTCGCTGCACGGAAATGTACATCTTGATGTATCGAAGTGGAAATGCCCTTCGTATTGCGCTCGCGCGGTCGCCCAGGCTGAAGAGGCGACTCTGCACGCGTCTCGAAACAGAACTGCGCGACAGAGGCGAGGACTTCAGAAGGAGAAGGTCGAAAATTTACAGCATGCGCCCGTCAGCCCCACACCCTGATGGGGCGATGGCACGAGCCACAGCCAGCATCCACCACACTTCAAGAGCAGGTGGAGAAGATAAGAGCGCCATCGCCTCTGCCCCCTGTCGAAAGCTCTGAATGGCCCGAGCTCACGGTTCTGGACTGTCCATCTGGTGGGGCAGGAAGCTTGGGCCTTCGGGAACGATGGATCCCTCTCTGTCGTGCTTGCCTTGTTTGGTTGCGCCAATGCACACCTTCCTCCCCTGCTGGAAGTCTTGGGAGTCAGCGTCAGAATACGGATCCTTCTTGTACATCGCGCCATGGATCTTGGCCCTGTCCCTGCTCATCACGACCATCACGTCTTACCTTCTTTTGCCTTTCGCACCAGACAGTATTCTTGCATTGCCATGTACAGCCCCGGTACCATACAATGGAGCCCCCTCCAGCGAATGCGTCGAAGCTCGAATCGGCCTGCAGCCGAAGACAGACTGTCAGGAAAGAATGACGAGGCTTGATCGTTTGCGAAGGCTTCAATAATGCCTTTCCATTGTGTACCGATTTGACCTCACCGACAAGCTCACGTACCACGGCACTGGAGAGAGCTCAAACTACAGCCGCACCGTTCATTTCCCCAATTCCGAGGTCTTGGCCTGCTTGCCAGGCAGTGTTAGCGCAGGCTCACCATTGACGGCACCGCGTCCTTTGCCGGAAACGAGGCATTAATTCAAAGAACAGACCGCGACAACCCCTTAGTCTCGGCAAGGCTTTCGCTGGTTGCCCCTCCCGCCTGTTGCCATTGAGTCGATCTGGGGCGATGAATGCATCTACGGCGTCCCAATTTGACAAGCGCACTCTTGGCGCTTCAAGAGGCTTGAAGCCTCGAGTGAAAAACGCCTACCACTGGCCCCACGAGCTGCAGTAGTAGCCGCATTCGACAGGCAGCCTTTGTCGCCGAGTCCGACCAACCACAGAGCTGGCGCAGTGTGCTCCGTTGACTGCCATCTCTGTTGTCTTATCACTGATCTTCCAGATCACCAAAGCACCTCAGAGCTACATGTGCTCCCTCACCGCCTGAGGTCTTTTCGATCTGCCTGTCCTCTTGAGAGAGGCTCGATGCGGGCACACCAAAGTCGAGGCGCGGCTGTGGCATGCACTGACAAGCGGCATGGGCCAACCTCCATCGGATCACCCATAGGATGTTAGTGTTTAGGTATCGCGACTCCGGATCACATCCTCCCTCAGCTGCTTGAAGATCGGCCTTTTGTTGCCGTGAGTAGATCCCCCAGTCACTTGGAACCTCTTTGCGACTTTGGACCCGTTCCAGGCCTGGCGGGGTCATGCTGGGCAGCCATTTCGAGCCATGATCGACAGGCAACGTGTTGCGATCTGCTGGCGCTGTGGTTCAGTCTAGCAGCTCGAGCTGCACAATCGTGTACGCTGTATTCCTGAGGGCAGCGCTGAGCCGTACGAGGTCAGTCGGCCGAGAAGCCCACTCTTTGTCGGAGGCGCCCATCGCATTCTCTCAGAATGGGGCTGCGTGACAAACAACGGCCATGCCACCTCCTGTTCCTAGCGCATATGGGTCGGGCCCAGTCCAGCAATGTAACGAGAAGGTCGACGGCCACTGGCAGGCGAACTTTCGGAAGAAGCGGAATCCGGCCATGGCCTGTCAGCGGCCGGCATCTTGATTACATGACTTGCACTCGGCAGCCTCTTCGTCACAGACAGCGGTACACAGAACTGGCCCAATCGAGACGCGCTACTACGGGGTGTCTCCGCGCCTGGTTCATCTTCATGAAGGAATGCAGCCTCTCGTCCTTTGGCGTTATTCTTGCATACCAGTAGGGCTGGGCGAGAGGTCACGAGGCCTCGAAATGACGGTGGTGGAATCACCCCTGCCATCGGATGCAACAACACCAGCGAAGGAGCCTTCAGACCAATCAAAGTCGTGCCTGCCGCCATTCAGTATCTTCCTGCCTGTTATTCGATGCTTCAAGCTCCCGGGACACGCGGGCGCAGCACCGTGGCTCACTTACTCGTGAATCGGTCGCGTGGCAGCGAAAGTCTCACACTTAGTGAGCCACCGGTCACTTCGTTGCGCGCACAAGAACCAGCAATCAAGGCCGAATATCCTGCACCACTGACGCATCATCGGCGATGGTGCTGGTATCTGCGGGTGCTCGACCCCATACAAGTACGCATTGCTCGCAGCGTAACCGCATAATTACCCCGCGGTTTACAAGTCGTATCCTCACACCCTCCCTGCCACCTGACGGTCAGAATTTCCCGCTCAGAGAGGTTGTGAATATTCTCTCCGTCGAGAATCAATATCTCGATGCTAGAACTGCACTTGCGGCAAATGGCATCTGCATGGCAGGAATGCCATGGCACCGGCAACAGGGGCATACTGGATTTTTCCCCTGATCGTCCGGACTACATGGCGGGCGTTGGTTGCGTCCCGTCACAAGCGTGCATAGGGTCTTTCACTACCAAGAAGCTTCAGATCTCATTGCCCTACTGCCATCTCACGATGACCTGAGGATGGGTTGTGGGCTGGGTGGAGAGCCGGGCTGAGCGGCGCCGGGATATGGTGAATGAC
This sequence comes from Furcasterigmium sp. R96-07A1, assembly GCA_037042015.1. Taxonomy (NCBI): domain Eukaryota; kingdom Fungi; phylum Ascomycota; class Sordariomycetes; order Glomerellales; family Plectosphaerellaceae; genus Furcasterigmium; species Furcasterigmium sp. R96-07A1. The sequence goes on along the minus strand of JAXQJP010000326.1, from coordinate 83,596 downwards.
CGGGGTGGAATGTCCGGCAGGCTGGGATATCTACTGCGATCGACAAACATACTTCCCTTTCGAGGCAGCACCTCGACCAGGTCTTGGATGAGATCCCAGCGCTATTCCTTCTCACCGCACACGGGCCGCAGATTGTGTGGCAGCCATCAGCCAAACCTAAGGAGTTCTCGACATGGGAGAAGGCCTCGCACGCCATTCAAGAACGGAGAAAGATCAGCACCTCATGCGCGCCAACGCCGACGCCATTGCCCTACGAATAGTCTATCTGCCCAGTCACGTCTTGATACTGGATGCGACAACCAGATAAGAGACGTTTCGACGATGTCGGAGCCTACTCTGTCTCGAAGCGATAAAATGCGAACTCCCCAACTCCGCCCAAGAGCAGAGACGGGGTCGAGAAAGCTCGGAGGTTGCGCAAAGCACCATGACGTCAACAAGCGTTTGAACGAGTCCTCTGGCATCGGGCGGTTATGTGGACGATCGAGGTCTCGACTTTGATTGCTGGCATTAGCGAGGAGTGCCCGAGTACGGATCCTGTCAGCTCGGCTAGTGACCACGTTTCCGACCCACGTCAAGGACCCCGGAGCCTCATCGTGGTTGGCTGGCGACGGCACCCCCTAGCAGGCTGTTTATTGCCCTTCTCGCCGACGTTAGCGCACGGGAGAATCTCTGGCTGTGCTGCCCTAATGGAGCCTTGGGCGGGCCATCCACCCCGCCCAAGGAGAGATCCTCCGCGCACCGCAAGGGACGGTTTGATACTCACTAGGACTGGGATTCGGCAAGCTCTGACCGGGGACTCACCGAGAATGTGCCCAAAGGAGCCGCTCCTTCATTTCGGAGTGTCCTTCCCTTTGCTACCCCCACCCGCGACCACGGTACTGCCTTGGAAGTCGCCTGAGACCCTGTTAAGATGACTTGCGTTGTCTACGTTCGTGGTTGGTTTCTAGAACTTGTTTGAGGCTCGCTCGCCTCATGGGGCGGGGACTCTCATACTTCACGCCCCTCCGCTTCACTTTCACGCAGACACTCCATCATGGCGCTGCGTGGCTGGCCACGTCTTCGAGACGGACGTCAAAATCGTCGCAGATCGACAAGATCACGGGAGATATGAAGATGCGGTGTGTCGACGACAGAAACCGACGCCGCACGCAATGGTTTCTTTTGTTCGAACCCGCCGATGCATCGATTGCCTCCACTAGCACGACAAGCTACAGATCTACCTACCCCGGATCATGGCCCCTTGCAGTGGTAATCAGTATGCGTTCGATGGCTGAACTAAGGGCAAATGGCGGTGAGACGGCACGTTGACTCGTGCATCATGTTGCTGATGTCGAGTGTGAGACAGTCACACTTGTAAGCATCGCATCGGCCGTGATCTCGGGACAAGGAAATGCCTGTAATCAAGAAATCCCCGTGGCGCGTAGCCGAAATCGCAGCACGGATGCTCCGGCTTGACAACGGACAAGAGAACTGGGCCGTCATCGTTGACGAAGCCAAGAGTGCTTGGCTGAGTGAGGCTCTTTGCTGATCTCGGGCTCCGTCTCGAGCGCACTTCAGTGGATCAGTAGGTAAAACTCACCGATAACAGCGACTCTGTCGATCATACATAATGCCAGCCAAGGGCAAAACTCCGGTCTTGGATGCCTACACTCCCACTCGTGAATGTTTTCTCACCAGCTCTCGTCATGCCGAACATACTGATCGGCGGAGTCCAGACCCGGGAGAAGAGGCCGATACCGTTCGCTGCGGGGCCGCGGTCTTCTCCACATCACGGAGATATGGTGTGCCAACAACCTCCGGAGGTTTTCCCTTGAAGTGCCGGGTTTGACTAATATTGTCTCCGCAGCCGATCATGGACCTGGAGCATGAGCAATGACCACGAAATCGACCTTGCCTCGCCACTCATGACATGCTGGTATCACCGCGTGAGCAAGCTGCAGATGCTCGCGTTCTCCGCGAGAATCGCCCGCGCTGCCGTGGCACCAAGAGTTCGCGGGAAATGCTGGGGGTCACGGACTCGGGCGCCAACGTGTCCAGCTCTGGACTCTTCCCCGCATTGTTTCGCGTTTCTCGTTCTCCGGTGAAGCCATCATCACACCCAAAGTCTGCTGATGGTTGCCACGGGTGTGGACTGTACGACACCAACTTCATGGGTAGCAGTGGACATGACAACCACCAGCCAAGTCCCGACTGAGCTACGGGCATTTTCTCATTCACCTCCGGGTGACAAGGCTAAATGAAGCGGCTTTGCGTGGCCATCGATGCACCTGGTATTTCAACGACGTCCCTGCAGGCTTGAAGCAAAAGACGACAAGAGGCGCTCACCTTGACCAGCTGCATACACGGCATGAGCAGCGTACAACCCTTGGACCAACCATGGCGAGCCATGACTCCCCCGCAAACACAAGACCCCTACACCGAGACCTGGCGAGGGCGAGCACGACATGCCTGGTAGTTTCGGCGCTCTGCTAGTAAGCACTCGTGTGACGATGCATGGCCAGCATGAAGCAGTCGCCCCTCCAGCCGAGACAGGCACTGTGTTCCAAGTCCAGCGACTTTGGGAGTTCACGTCGTTGCGCGGCTAGGAGAGCTGTGAGCGGCCCGGGCTAGGCCAGCGCTAGGGAGCACAAGGTTTGAAAGACGGGAGGATGGAGGATCCGAGAACTCATGGGGCCCAGTCTCCCGTTCCAGGGCAGCGGTTTGTCCGGCTTGCACTGAGGATGGGATTGCGAGGATTCGAGGGACTCGCGTAATTTGCCTGAACTATCACCAACTCGAGCCGGACCCCTGGAAGTAATTGATACCCGCGCTGATGAGAATCTACTCAATAGGACGCGAGCAGGCGGCGGGCAGCTGCCACACAGCTCTAGGTGATCGGCATACCCTGAGTTGCCCCTGGCGCAGGGACTTTTGTCCATCACTCCCTGACCGGCGATGGGAGACTGGCAACCTTGGCAATTTTCTCGGGGCAGAATGCCCGTGGTCTGAGGTAGCGTTCCACGGACCAAGCACCTTGATTTCGATACAGCGATGCCGCAGAGGATGCTCAAACCGAAAGAATCCCAGGAACGGACTTGGCTCCGAAACCCTCACTATCAACATGACTCGAGTCGAAGCTGGGCATGCGGGGAAACTACCAGGGGCCTCTCTGTTGGCCGATTCCTGGCCATTGCTATGTGAAGCTCGAGCGTGGATCGGCTACGATTCGCTCTCATCAGTGGCAAGCTTGTGATGCTCACTTGGCCTGGCCAGATTGACGCCAGGCACTTGGTGGAAATGCGACGCTCACCGCCGCCTCTGGGCAAAGTCTAGCCATCTCGACGATCACGGATGTCACGGCGGTAGACTGCGGCCTGGCGAAGAGGTCGTCTACGAAGCTGCGGAGGCGCCCCAGGTCCGTCGAGGCGGGGTAGAGCCAGTTGCCTGCCGGATCCGTCCCTTGTCCCCGACTTTATGGTGTAGTTGTATATCAGGTCATGTTATTGCTTACCGGGGAGCTTCGCGTCGCCGCCAAAGAACGCCATGAACATAGGCGTTGCCCTTTCTTCTCAAGCAAGTGTGAGAGAAATGGGAGTTGCATGCAGGTCGGGCTTGCATGGATCCCTACGCTGCACTGTGACGGGGCCCCCTTGGTACCAGCCACTCAGCGCAGTCGAGCCGGTCATTTCGAGGGCATGGAAAAGATAAGAGAAACGACTACTTTCGCATGTGAGGCGTCGCGCAAAGAGGGGGGAGGGGGAGAGGGAGGTGAGTGCAGGGCACGTTCGACGCCCCTCATTGGCAAAGACTGCGGCATCGACCCATGGCAGTGCGCCGGAAGTTATGTTGCGTCTTTCGAATTGACGTTTGCGACATGGCTGGCGGCACCCACTGTGCTGGGATGGTCTCCGAAAGCGCGGGGCGGTGTCCAGCCTACGCAGGTAGGCGAGGTCGGAGGCTTTCAGACTGGCGGCGGTCGCTGACACGCATACGCATGGACGAACAGGCGCCTTCCAGAGTACGAGGCGGGCTGCTGGTTTGCATCGAACACCTGTCAGGTGAGAGCGCAACGCACCGTTGAAGATGGCTTCTTCGACCCCGCAATCGCAGTCAAGGGGCACACGGTGACACAGGTGCTCGGGTTTAGCAGCTTTTCCGATGGAGCGCTGTCGGCCTCGAAGACACATGGTGTTTCTCCAGAGTGGCATCAGGACCCATTCCAAATGATATGGTGCCGTGCGTGGCACGAGCAACGGTGGAGCGGGTGTCTGGAGCTGGCTTCCCCGGTATGCGGACACGAACAGGCCGGGGCGAGCTATTGAACGACGTGCGACAAAGCTGCTGTAGACCCTCTGACTCCAGCTTCTCGAGGTTCACTCGTGCCCGTCGACGACCTGGAGTGCTCGAGTCGATTCGGTTGCTTCTTGGCCAGAGTCATCCAGCATCATCGCAAATACCCGGTGACGGCTTTGCAGCACTGGCGAGATTCCGAACCCTCACCGTAAACTGGACCGGATGCACCTACAAAGGCAGAATAGAGTGTGTGTGGCAGGTCTGTTGGACGAGGCGGCTCCCCTCCATCCTTGCTTCTCGCCATGCAACCCCAAACGCGCGGCAAGCCTCCTCCTCACGCTACTGAAGAGAAGGGGGGGGTAGACCCTTCTGCTATCATTCCAGTCAGGACGGACAAGTACCGACCACAGTGTGCCGCACGCAACAGACCTGAGGCTCTTGCCCGCACGCTCGTGTTGGGGGGCCTGTGGCAATGCGGCCGTGCATGGCAAAGGACACACCAGGCCACTGATGTTGGTACAGAAATTCAGTCAAAACTATCTTCTGCAGCATGCATGGCTGATGGAGGGAGGGGCTGGCTGTTCCAGCGACCCTCACCACCCTCGGATTTTCATCTCATTTCCGAACCCTGAAGGGCAGAGGCTGACCGGGCGAGGTCTCGATGCAACGGGTGGTTGGACACGAGTCGGTGGCCAGAACATCTTGCCAAGCCTTCACGGGCCACCCCTCTGGCCAGTGGCTGCTGCAACCAAATCTATATCCAGCAGCGACCGATGAAGCAGCGTCACCACCTATGATGGTGAGATTGCGCGCGACGACACCCGCTCCATGGGTGTCGAAATGAATTGAGCAGGACATGGCGAGGAGATGCTACGTGGGCGGCGGCGCGATGAACGCCATCCTGGCGCGATCACTGCCATCGCCCATGCCATCTGCGGTGAATCAACTGCGGGCAATATGGGTTATCTTGACCGGTTCAGGCTCACCGACCTGGCCCCTCACCATGAGTCGATGGATTCACTCCCCGGCAGCCCAGCAGGTGACAGAGAAAGAGGGGTCGCAACCATCATGACTGTTCTCCAGGGACGCTTTCGAGCGAAGGGCTGGGCGAGATGATGCCTGGCATTCCATATCCTGCTTGGACTGCTTTCAGGGTCCATAGTGACCGCGTCTTGGACCCTCCCTACGTGACATCGTTCAGCAACATGCCCGTTCGAGTAAGACCTCTGCTGCCCCGGGAAGATCTGGAGCCGATTTCTCATCATCGACGCCGGCGGGGGCCCGGCCAGCAGTGAGGGGGAACGTGGGAAGCAACGCGGAGGGCTGAGGACCAGTGCGCACGCGGCGCTGTCGTCGCTGACCGCGTGGACGTAGCGCCCCGGAGATTCTGCGTCTCCTAGTTCTCCTTTACCATCTCCGACGAGTAAGACGGGAAATAGAGTTCTGCGCCGGTCGGGCCTGTTGTGTTCTGACTGAGCATCAGTGCGCGTTCATCCCCATGGGTTACGGCCGTGGAATTGGGGGCGCCCCTCCATAACGGGAGGGACGGCGACGGCGGCAAAGTCTATTCTCGTTGAGGGAGATTACGCTCGTGCAGCTAGTCTCATTGTGCTCTTGTTTGGAGGAGGGTCTGAAAAGTCGTTGTTTGAGGCGCCTGATCGACGAAGCCGGATCGTGGCTCATCTGGTCGCGGATTCCGGGATCGGCGCCCGGCGCCGGGCGCGGGCCTCCCGCAAGCGCGGTGGTCGTGACTGGGCACGGGGGTCAGAGTGAGGCTCGTCCGCTGGGGAGGCTCACGATGCGCCGCGGATGACCCCTGACGAGGGTGGCAGCTGGCGGGCCATTACGTGCGGCTTATCACCTCGAGCTCTCCACTCCTCCAGATGCACGCAAAGCTAGCAGCCGCAGAGACGGCTGGGGCCTGGAGCTCTTGCTCGCTCGTCCAAGACCTCACCCAGGCCGCCGAGCGGCTCTCGATCGACGGATAGCTGCCTCCCCCAGGATTCTGCAGTCCCCGCAGCGATGATCTCCAAGATGAAGTTCTTTTAACGGTCGAGGCTGGCGGGAACTGCGACACCAAGGGGCCGCTGGGCGCAAGCTGCGCCCCTAGAGATGAGCATGCAAGACGACGGACGTGGGTTCAGACTGGACGGGCCCAAGTACGTAAACGACGCCATCGACGCCATCAGCCAGACACTCGAGGCGCCATCAGTCGAGGATCTGGACTTTGTCAGATCAGACCATAAGCCCCCTAGTCGCGCGCATTCCATGCAACGAGATGGATCTTGCCAAGGGAGAGAGCAATGCATATCACCCAGACGAGAGAGGATTCCCCACCACCACCAGCATCATGGGCGCTTCGCCTGGAGAGGGCGCGGCCGTATCAAAGGCTGCGGCTCGGAGCTGGGGAGGATCTTGGTCTAGCTCTCTAGCTGCTGGGAGCTGGTGAGATCCCCAGGGGTCAGTGGAGTCTTTTCGGCGTCGCGACGGTCGAGAACGCTGTGCCCGTGGGGATGCGCGACATAAAAAAAAAACTCACCACCACCGAAGGCGGCATCGGGAAGCGTTATTTTGTTTCGCCTCTCGTGAACCCAAGACCGAGGCGCAGATCCGATGCGTGCTGAGCGCCACGGCGTCGCATCGCTTCTGAATAGGTTGAAAGTCCCCGACCGGCAGCGCGTTGGCGTCAAAACGTTGCGACGCTGGCAAGGGTTCGATGAAGTTTTCTTCTCTCTTCACCTCGTTCTGTTGCCTTTCCTACGTTTCTGTTGGGCGTGGCGAATCGTGGCTTGCAGCCTGGACGTGGCCCGGTCCAAAGCCGCCACGAACCCCCTGGCCTGCCAACCTGCTATAGCTGGGACGAACCTATAATTTATACGGGCAAATCTCCGGCAGAGCGGCGCAGGCGGGTTTCGGGGTCTTTTTCGCCCGTTTTAACCTGGCTTTTGGAGGGGCAACTCGTAGGCGACAGCCATTCCCCAGGGTGCTGCCACTTACACCACTGCGCCGGAAGATGTGGTGGATGGTCGGAATGGCCTGCCACTGGCGCTGCTCACAACAGCAGCACCTCACGTTTCGACTGAATACGCCTGCGCACTGGGAACGGGCTCTCTTGATACGGCGGGGAGCACCAGCTTTCGAAGGGGGGAGGCACAGCATCTCGCGGACAGTTGCAGCCGCCGCCTCCCGGCGTCCGATGGTTACGCACGTCGTCGGTCGGCCGAGACTTGCAGGTGTTCGCAGATGACGTTTCCTCAAGAGGCTGCCACCGACGTCGGCCGGGGGTGATTACTGAGTGTACGAGGCCGCACATGTCCTTCCCTCGCGGACCACGTCGTGGTGGCGACGGCTGGCGCGCCTCTCGCCGGGGTTGTCGGTGGTGTTGCGCCAGACGGGCCACTTTGACGCCATCCATCAGCGCCCTGGTTTGTATACCCCTCCACGACCCGTGGAGGGCTCGACGGATTGCCAAAGAGGGCACGTTGCAGCCGTGGGTAGGCCTGGGCTGTGTGATTGTCGCCGACGGTCGGGATGCCCTTTCGTGCAAACTGTAGTATGATGAATGCGATCGCCGCCCGGCGTCGATCAAGAGGTGGCCGCTTATCTCTACGTCGGCGGCTCGCGGGGCCAAGTCCTTGCCAATGGACTTTGAACATGCGAGTATGAGATAACCGTGACGGTTGGAAAAGTAGGGGACCAGGGGTCCTCCCACACCGTCGTGCGCGTAGCTGACGATCCCCTTCCGGGCACGCCAGCGTGCAGGAGGGGGGATGGGCATTCTCTCGCGCTCTTGCGTTCCCCCGCTGGTTTCCCATTACGCCGCATGGCGATGTGTGACGCCAGCGATCGGCGGGGTCGAGGGCTTGACGTTTTTCGTGTTGCGGGATCGCTGATGCTCGGAGTTTGCCGTCGTCCACGACTCGTGAGGAATGGCCGGCGGTACATTTATCAGATCATGTCGTTCAGGGTCTTGGGGGGACCCTTGTGATGCAGGGAGGACCCTGGATAAGGTGTTAGGGTGAGTTGGGGCGGCTGCTTGGCCTGGATGATATGATGTGATGATATGATGTCTGGGGGCATGGGCGCGACAGTGGGCTGGGCTTGCAGGGCCGGCATTGGTCGATGGAGGGTTCGAGATGTTTTCGGGAGAGGCGGGGGTTTGTCTTTGAATGGCTGAACAGAACTGTAGAAGCAGGATTTCTTCTTGGAAGGAGGACGTCCACCTTCTTGAGGACTGTTCCTGAATACTATCACCAGGAGACCTAGGTTGATGGAGGTGTGAGGACTCGGATTGTACGAGACGTGGGCACCGTTCCTGAGCTACGAAAGGTCTACTTCTTCGTGTTCAGAAAAGGTTACAAGCATATTCATTCATCACAGCACATGCCGTAGGCAGATGCAATTTTCTGCGCGAGGTGTTGACTCTGGAAGTCTATGTTATGATGCTCTCGAGGCCGGACTGACTGAAATCACGAGAGTTCGGCATGCTCTCAAGGAACCCTATATGTGGCTTGAGCTACGCGGTATATTATTCAATACTTGACGATTTGCATTGATTCACAGACAAATTTCTTATCAGCCTGTGGCGTGAGGTATGTGGCCTGGCTCCTGGCTTGGACTGTGACGGTTGTGTGAAGCAGAAACTATCTGTCTTCATCATGATTCCTCATGTAACCCTCGATATATCCCACAATATCTGCACCATATTGGTCATTATCTGCGCCATTTGGATAATCTATGAACACAAGATTTTCAAGTGTGTGTAAGACTCGATATCAAAACTGATGTCCTGTTCGCGTACACGGCAAAAAAAATCAGGTAGAGCATGAGCGAGGAAGCAGGAATCTCGGCAGCATCTGCAACCAACTCCCACATTTAGATCACATGTTCTGTTCTGACGACATGGCTTTTGTTTTAGTGCACAATTTCGTATTTCGATGTTTGTGACTGAAGCTCGTTGAAATGATGTGGCATTGAGCCGCAGCCAAGTCAGACCCTTCATTTATAAATCGTCTGAAATGTACACAGCAGAGCTCAGATAGTCCTTTCTGTATAAATCCACTTTGAGCTGTGTGTGGAGTACACAGTAAATGTAGATGAGCCACAGGAAAGCTCTCAATCAGGGACAGCGCACGCACATTGCGAACGACGGAGGACTATCAGAGTTGCGGCCCGAACAGCTCGAATGACGGTCATGGCTTAAGTATGGACCTCGTCCTACCGACAGATGCTCCTGATGAACTTCCTCCTCATCATCATCATTATCATCACCAGCTATCTCAGCCTCGTCTTACCAACCACTAATCATCTCAACCAACCCACGCACCACCCCAAGTCACGACAAGACATCATGTGTAGAGAGCTCCAGTGGCTTCACACCTGCGGCCACGCCATCCATTCTCCTCCCAGAATCGTTCACTGCACCGAGGCCCACCTGCGCCACGAGAACGGTGTGCCGCAAGCCTGCCCGCGTGGCCTGCGGCAGTGCCTCCCGCCTCGACAGCTTCCTGGGGGCACCGAGCAGTGCAATGACTGCAAGCGGGCTGCGATTCAGGGCCTGATTGACGACATTGATGACATTCCTGACCATAGCGACATGGTCGCCGGCATATTCCAAAACTTGGATGATAGCACCGGTGGAAATCTTGAGGAGCTGATTCAGAAAATTGAAGAGCAGGCAGCTGAACGGTTGAACGGCATGAATGATGCCAAGGCTGACGCCCAGTCGAACGACAAGTCTTGAGTCCGTCCAGTCGAACGACTGCGAGATGACACGGCTGATGAGTCTGATGCGGACAAAGCAAGGTAGGCGATAGGGCAGGAATACTAACCTGCTCTCAACCAGGCCAAGCAAGAATACCGCAGACATGAACAAGAGAGACATCTACTGACTATGACCGGTAAGTTTTGGTTAACACGAGAAAACAGAAAACACACAAAAAAATATGAAGAATAAATTGGTGGCGACACCCAAAACCAACCCTTTGACCAATGAACAATTCTGCTGTGATGAGCTGATGTTAAACTCAACCCCTTTCACATTGCACGGACAGTCAGTCTTGTGTGTCTATGCTGCCATTGCTCAAGATTTTAATTGTCGAGCTGTTCATTACGTCTCGTGGAAGTACAGTGCTTCCAGCGAGTTGGGTCTTCTGAACAACTTGAAGCTCTTGGCTTGGAAGAAAAGCAAGCAGCGGGCTGTCCGGGATAGGTGACATATTACAATCAGCTGTACTTCGTGTCGTGAAAACAGTCATGAAGGGCTCTCACTACAATTTTTAATGCCAGCTTTCCTTTTAGGTTCGCCATGAGTTTTGGAACAACCGTCTTCGGAATGAGGTATGACGCTGGTCCAAGATGAAGCCGCATCTCCATGTATTTTGCAGACGGTCTTGACAACTAGAATTCTAGAAACCATTCACAATTGGCGCTGTAGCCCCTGGAGGGATGCAGCATCGCTCAAGCCTCCTCGATGCTCGTCTCCTGGCTGGCGGTAGGCTTCTCCTTGGACTCATTCCAGCGCTGGACCAGGGGCAACCCGATACCAGTCCATAAAGTCAGGGCGACAACCCATGCCAGAGCACTAGCCCACCCATGCGTCTTCTTGAACTGTGGTGCCTCTCCACTCGGCAGCTGCAGCTGCTGGAATGGGATGACGACGGCCTGGCCCACGGAAATCATGAAGGAGAGCACGAAAGCCCTCTTCTGCTGGTCACCTCCGCACGCTCCATTAACCCATCCTGCCAGAAGAGGGGTGTAGCAACCGTAGCAGCCGATTAGGATGAAGACGGCCATGCGCAGCTCGTGCGGCACATGCCAACCAGTCAAGATGGCGTAGTTGCACGTCAGGAGGCAGCCCACGGCAAGACAGACCGGGCCACGGCGGCCGATCTTGTCGGCGACGTAGCCGGTGGCCATCATGAAGGTGAAGTTGACGGCGCCGATGGACGTGGGGATGTTGTTGATCTCCGGGATCGAGTAGAGCTTCGTCGATTTGAGGTACAGCGTGAAGTACTGGATCACGTAGGAGCCGCACGTCAGGGTCCAGAAGCTGTACCCGGCCGTGAAGGCGTAGACCTGCCAGGAACCGAAGATGCGGCCGATGACGCTCCAGTCCAGCTTGCCGACGGGCTTGCGGCCTTCCTCTTCGATACGCTCCCGGGCGCGCTGACGTTCCCAATCGTTGAGGTAAAAAGCCTGCGTCGTGTGGGGAGTGTCCGGATAGCACACCTTTTTTAAACGCTGTTAGCAGCTTTCATCGCAAAATAATCGCAGATATCAGAAGGTTGGTGACTTACAACGCCGTAAATAGCAACCGGGATGGCCAGAATGAAGTCGAAGATGAACAGCCACCTCCAGGCTGAAAGCCCACCCTTGCCGTGCATGCCGGTGTACAGGGCCGACTGCAGATATCCGGAGAACATCTGGCCGAGGACGCCGCTGATGACGAAGAAGCTGGATCTGCGAGCGAGCTCGCTCTTGCGGTACCAGGAGCCCAGGACGTACATGACGCCCGGCCAGGCGGCAGACTCCCAGAACCCGATGAAGAAGCGCAAGATGTAGAACTGGTAGGCGTGGTTGCACTTGTACAAGAAGAGCACGAAGAGAGACCATGTCATGAGGCAGCCCGGCAACCAGTACCTCGGTCGAATGATGGTGATGACCAGGTTCGAGAAGAGGCCGCCGATGATGGTGCCGATGCTGAAGTAGGTGTTCATCCACGAGAGCTCGTTGCCGGGGCCGAAACCGAGCTCTTCAGACATGCCCGAGACATAGGCATTGGAGATGTTGTTTTGGTCGAGCTGGTCGAGGGTCAGGGACGTGTACGTGGCGGCAAGGTCAGTGAGAACGGAGACTTACCTGCTTGATGAAGAAGAGCAGGCAGGAAATGCTGAGGAGGAACCAGTCGAGCTTGAAGATGAGTTTCTTCTCCTCGGGTGAGGTGCCGGGCTCGTGCCACTGTAGCCAGCCTCCGGTGCGGGCGGCGGGCTCTTGGATCGCCGACTTGGAATCGGCAGCCGTTCCGGCATCGCCGTGGTCGGAGCCTGCCGGATGGATGGAGTCTACGGCACCAGCGTGGCCGGAGGTCTTTGATCCGAGATCGACAGCCATTGCGAAAAGATGCGCAGGGCGTATAGAAGAATCTGTTGACGCTGCTTGGAAATATACGGTCTAGTGCAGGTCGGTATTTCGGAACACTGGTGACTCGTGAGGGCCTCTTCGGTGCAGATCTTGGAGACAGACGACGTTGGCCCCGACACTTTATGGCATCAAGAAGCTCTCAAAGGCTCTCCAAAAATGAGAATCATGATGGGATGGTGCGAATCCATGGACCAAGCACGATATCGACTCGATATTTCCTAATCAAGCAAAGAAAGGTCTTCGGGGCGGCGGCGATCGTCGGCGGGCACACGGTTTTCACGACTGCGAGGTTCGGCGAACTTCCTTATCTATTGTCGGCAGAGAATGTTACCGAGTCGGGCATAACAAGTCGGGCAACACCCGACGAAGCGCGGCGGTGGCTTGCCGATGTCTATTGCGTGATCTATTGCGTGCACGCGGACGAGTCCACCCTCGGGAACAGATGCCGAGGCGCCCACGACCTGTAATCCCCTAAGATGAACGGTCCTTATCGACTCAAAATTTCATCATCTTCGCCATCACGAACATAGCCCTCTTATCTGTAAGTAGATTCAACATGGTTAACTTCGTCGAGGTAAATGGTGCCCGGCTGGCGTATCGCCTGTCTGGCCCGGAAGAAGCACCCTTAATGATCACGCTCCACGGGGGTAGGGGGTTTGGTATGTGAATGAAACCAGTGAATATGTGAGATGTTCAAGCTGACGAGGCATTCAGGAGATCACAAGTCAGACTACAAAGTGTACAGCAGATTGCACGATCAAATCAGGGTTCTTTCATTCGACTTCCGTGGTCATGGGCAAAGTTCCCGGACGAAGCCGTATACGTTCGAGCAGATTGTAGACGACGTTGAAGGGATCAGACGGCACTTCGCAGGCGACAAGCAAGTCATCATCTGCGGTGGAAGTTTTGGAGGCTTTCTGGCACAGCACTATGCCATCAAGTACGCCTCTCACACGTCTCATCTCATCCTGAGAGGAACGGCTGCTTCTCATCACCGTAAGTACACCCATAGCCCCAACTCCTACGTTACGTGCTGACACACATGAAGATGAGGCTGGCGCAATCGAAGTCCTGTCGTCAAGAGCTGCCAAGGCGCCCAGTTTCTCAGTCAACATGCTCAAGAAGAAGGTATTCGGGAGCTACGAGAGCGACCTGGAGTTCCAGCTCGTATCATTCGCAATGCTGCCTCTATACCGGGAGGACTTCGACCCCGATGCAGCATTGAGGAACTTCCTTGATGTGGTCTTCGTTGCTGAGTCGCACAGTCAGTGTTTAGCCCCTTTTCAATGCCAAGGAATTGATGAGCTGACCAGCTGGCAGATGATTTGTACTCTGAGACGGAAAAATACTTCGACTACACCGATCGTCTTCATCAGATCACGGCAAAGACGCTTGTTATCGTGGGCGACCAGGACTGGATATGTCCCCCAGGTGAGACTCATACCTTGATGTGCCTGATCCTTGGCGAGGCTAACCACCACGTACATCAGAAAACTCCAGATTGATTGCGGACAAGGTTCCTGGGGCGGAACTGTTCACGGTTGCTGGTGCGAACCATTCCGTTCACGCAGAGAAATCAGACCTGGTAATTGGCCGTATTCGAGATTTCTTGAGTTGAATATCGAACAAGCGAGCGTAGAGAGTAGATAGCTGAATAAGGGACATCCCGATATATGTGTACATGCCACGATGATATCAACGTTTTCAAAACATGTGCGACCCGTCAAATGTTTCCAACAGGTGGATGAGTGCGATATCTGCAGAAGTTGTCACCGACGAAAATAGGGCACTGTTTTGCGGCCTCATCTTCACCTAGAATGCTCAGCATCGATGGGCACGCCTCACTCCCAAGCAGTCTTCGGTGCTTCGGTTCCAGTGATGTAGAGCCCGGCATCGGACGAGCCCGACAGGGCCACTTGCTGAAGACCCCGAGTCGGACTGACCCCGACATGGCCAGTTTGTGTAGATTCCCGGTCGGATGAGCCCCGACACGACAAATCCAACAGATGACAGTCCGGCCAAGCACGCAATCGCTGTGGCCCAGTTTTTGCGCCTCCACGGAGTGTGCCGCCAGCACCGAGGATGTCAACTTCGGAGGGATTCCTGTGCTAGTATCGATTGGTCCCCTTGATCTTTCACTTTGTATAAGTGCGTAGCTTTTTGTATCTGAATTTCTCTATCAATGAGCGCCAGAAACAACAGACAGCCACAATAACAGCAAGAATTCAACTATGGCTGACATTAACATCGCCATTGATCGTGGAGGCACGTTTACCGATGTCCTCGCTCAGGTTTCCGGTCAGGACCCCTTCATTTTCAAGCTCCTGTCTGAGGATCCCGCCAACTACCCCGATGCGCCAACAGAGGCCATTCGCCGGATCCTCGAGCGTGTCGAGGGAAAGCAGATACCCGTGGGTGAGAAATTGGACGGTTCTCGCATAGGTCAGTCATCTGATTCACTGCACAACGGATGCGGACGGAATTTATCCCTGTCACCTCACTTATCTCGACTTACTGACTATACACATGTAGCATCTTGTCGCATCGGCACAACTGTAGCCACAAATGCGCTGCTTGAGCAAAAGGGTGAACGGTTTGCATTCTTGACCACGAAGGGTAAGAGGGCCACTTTCGCTCATCACAGATCCTGCGTGACGGCGAGCTGCCTCACACTGTGCATACAACTTACGACTTTCTAGGCTTCAAGGATGTCTGCGTCATTGGTGACCAGTCTCGCCCCAAGCTCTTTGACCTCGAGATCCGGAAAGCCGAGGCTCTGCATGCCACAGTGGTCGAGGTCGACGAGCGCGTGGTGCCGGCTGACTATGACCTCAATCCCACTCCCCTCGACAAGACAAAAGCCCTTGCTGAGGATGTGTCGCTGGAACGCTCGGGCAGCGGCGAGCTCATACGTGTGCTGCGCCGGCCAGACGTTGATGCCGTCACTGCGCAGCTTCAGGGCCTGAGAGAGCAGGGCTTCAGTTCCGTTGCCATATGCTTCATGCACTCTTACCTCTACCCGGACCATGAAGACCTCGTGGCCGACATTGCGAAACAAGTTGGTTTCGAATTTGTTACGACATCGGCGCGAACCAACCCCGTCATCAAGTTTCTCAACCGCAGCACGTCTACATGCTCAGAAGCATACCTTTACCCCATCATCAAGCGATATGTGCAGTCCTTCAAGTCTGGTTTCAGCATCGAGCCGCAACGCGTCGAGTTCATGTGCTCAGATGGCGGCCTGAAGACGGCGGATCACTTCCGAGGTAACGAAGCACTGCTGAGCGGTCCGGCCGGTGGAGTGGTAGGAGTTGCCAAGTCCTGTTACGACCCCGAGGACGGCACTCCCTTGATTGGTTTCGACATGGGTGGAACCAGTACGGATGTTTCGAGGTATGACGGCAAATACGACTATCTCACCGAGACCTCCATCGCAGGACGCACCATCAACGTCCCGATGCTCAATATCGCGACTGTTGCAGCTGGTGGCGGCTCCATGCTCTTTGCCCGCAATGGTCTCTTGTCAGTAGGCCCAGAAAGCGCCGGAGCCCACCCTGGACCGGCCTGCTACCGGAAAGGCGGCCCTCTCACAGTTGCGGATGCAAACTTGTTCTTGGGGCGCCTGGTTCCCTCCTCCTTCCCGTCCATCTTCGGCCCCAACGCCGATGCTCCCCTCGATACAGAGGTGGTCAAGTCCAAGTTCCAGCAATTCACGGCCGATTTCAACTTTCAGTCAAACCAAACCCTCAGCGCGGAAGATGTTGCCCTGGGTCTCCTCGGCGTCGCCAATGAAACTATGAGCAGGCCGATCCGGAACGCCACTGAAGCTCGAGGGTTCGCGCCGGAGCGTCATCATCTCGTGTCTTTCGGCGGTGCTGGTGGCCAGCATGCCTGCGATATAGCCGACCGCCTCGGTATCCGTCGAGTCCTGGTCCACCGTTACAGCTCTTTGCTGAGCGCACACGGCATTGCCAATGCCGAGCTGCAGTACGAGAAACTGGAGCCCTACGCTGCAGTTCTCGACAGCAACGTGACGGAATATGTCCGCTCGAGGTTGAATGCTCTCAAGGAGAAAGTGTCCGAGGAGCTGGTGGCCCAAGGCGCCGATTCGGTGTCCATTGTGTTCAACGAAAGCCTCATACTGCGGTACTTTGGAACAGACACGAACCTCACCATCGAGACGCCAGAAGACGGTGATTACCGGGCAGCGTTCGAAGCGACGCATAAGCGGGAGTTTGCCTTCACGATGCAGCGAAACGTCGTCATCGAGTCGATCAAGGTACGTGGTACCGGTAGCGTGGGCGAGAAAACGGAAGAAACAAGGCCATTGAGAGAGCTGGCGGATACCAGCCCAACGCCCGCCCCTGAAGCGAAAGAAAAGCAGGACGTGTACGTGGCAGGAGCCTGGGTGTCCACGGGCATTTATCGTTTGGAGGACGTGCCGAAAGGCAGTAACATCGACGGCCCTGCATTACTCATCGACGACACGCAGACACTGTTTGTGGCGCCAAACTTCCGCGCCTTCATCCTCACAGCCCACGTCGTCCTCGAAAGGGAAGTTGCGGGCAAATGGGCACCGTCGGTAGTAACGTCATCAAATGGCGTCGATCCGATCCTGCTGTCCGTCTTCGCCCATCGCTTCATGGCCATCGCCGAGCAGATGGGCACCACACTGCAGAGGACCAGCATCAGCACCTCCATCAAGGAGCGTCTCGACTTCTCCTGCGCCGTCTTCTCGCCGACTGGCAAGCTCGTGGCCAACGCACCGCACATTCCTATTCATCTTGGTTCGATGCAGTTCGCGATCCAAGCCCAGCATCGACTGTGGCGCGGAAAGCTCAAGCCAGGCGACGTGCTTCTCACCAACCACCCGCAATGGGGTGGAACTCACCTACCAGATGTCACGGTCGTCACGCCCGTCTTCATCGGGGACGAGATCGCCTTCTACGTCGCCAGCCGCGGCCACCATTCAGACATTGGAGGCAAGGGCATCACCAGCATGATGCCTGAAAGCAAGGAGCTCTGGGAGGAAGGACTCAACGTGCCCTCGATGAAGATCGTGAGCGAGGGGACATTCCTCGAGGAAGAGGTGCGCGCCGCGTTCGAGAAGGCCGGCAGCTTCCCAGGCTGCAGCACCACGCGCAGACTGGCGGACAACATATCAGACCTGAAGGCGCAGACGTCCGCGAACCAGCGCGGCATCACGCTTTTGCGCAAGCTGTGCGATGAGGTCTCGCTTCCTGTGGTCCAGAGATACATGGAGGCGATTCAGGCCAATGCCGAGCAGGGAGTGCGGGAGGCCTTCAAGAAGATGGTGGCAGAGCACCCGCAGCTCGAGGCGACGGACTACTTCGACGACGGCACGCCGCTGCGCCTGAAGATCACGCTGGACCCGGCCACGGGTGGCGCCGTGTATGACTTCACGGGCTCGGGCCCGCAGTCGTGGGGAAACTACAACTGCCCAATCTCCATCTGCCACTCGGCCATCATCTACACGATACGGTGCCTCGTCAACTCGGAGATGCCGCTGAACGAGGGCTGCCTGGCGCCAGTGAAGATCATCGCGCCGGAGGGCTCGATCCTCAACCCAGGCCCGCGGGTCGCCATCTGCGGCAGCACGCTCGCGAGCCAGCGCGTCATCGACCTGATTCTTCGCGCGTTCGGCAGGTTCGCTGCCAGCCAGGGGTGCGCGAACAGTTTCGGCTGGGGCATGGGGGGCCGCGACCCGGTGACGGGAGAGGTCGTCAAGGGGTGGAATTACGGGGAGAGCATCGGCGGCGGCGTGGGGGCCGGCCGTGGCTATCATGGCGAGCACTCCACTCACGTAAGTTGCACGCTATCAAGAAAGTTGTTCCCGAGATTATGAGCTCATTCTTGCTACAGGTACACTCGACGAATACGCGCCAGACCGACGCCGAGGTCATCGAGAAGCGGACGGCCGTGCTCGTGCGGCGCTATGAGATCCGGAAGGGGAGCGGCGGAAAGGGCACCTGGCGCGGCGGTGATGGAATTACCCGTGAGATAGAGGCTCGCATCCCGCTCAAGTTCAGCATCTTGAGTGACCGGAGAGTCTATCGGCCCTACGGAATGGCTGGCGGGAGTCCGGGATCTAAAGGTGAGAATTATGCTTTCTTGTTCAATGATTCGGGAGGCATGGATCAGGTGAATCTAGGCGGAAAGGCTGTGATCAATCTTCAGGCTGGGGAGTACATGCAAATCAATTCGCCTGGCGGGGGCGGCTATGGAGGTGATGGAGTGGAGGATAGACATGCTGGGTATGTCTGATTAGTTGCGATACTCCTCGAAGTATTCTATCTTGTATACAAGCAAATCTTCAGCTTGGAGTCGAGCCTAAGTGTCCTTTGTTGATAGTGCACGGGAGTGGCGTTGTCAGTTGGCTGACTCGACAACTCCACCCTGACATCTCCTCGGCCGAAGACTCAGTATATCCCCAACACTCGTCCAAGCACACACAAATCAAGGAGCTAGAGAGCAACAAGTTCAATGAATTGACGGAGTGAAGTATCACGACATGGCCCAAGACGCGATACCGCCTCCCGAGATCACCTCGGGACCAAGCAACGGTCTTTTATACGCTGCCTACCTCCACTCCGCTGCTTGGGTTCTACGGAAAGTTGTCGCCGCCGTGACAGACACTGGCGAGTCATTCGATCAGATCTTCAAGCTGGACACGCCAGGCTTGGGTGAAGGCCATGTTAAGCTTTCCATCTGCCTCCCCAAGAAGCAACCGCAGTCTGGCCCGAGACCTCTCGTCATCGTGGCGGAAGGAGGCGGGTTTGTTCTCGGGCAGCCATCGGACGGCGAGCATATTATCCGATCTCTCAGTGACGACGTCTGTGTCCCCTCGTAACGCGACTCTCATTCCGCCGCTGACTGGCGAGCAGCTGAACGCCGTGATCATCTCTGTCGATTACGCGAAATCGCCGAGATATCCCTATCCTCATGCTCTGCTCCAGATGTATGAGACAATGGTATGGGCAACAAGCCCAAAAGCAGAAGAGACTCTAGATGCCGCTATTGATCCCTGCCGCGTTGCTGTCATGGGAAACTCAGCTGGGGGCAACCTCGCCGCTTCTCTCACGATGCTGCTCTCTTTCACCTCGGGACCCTGTGCGCCGTTTCGAAAACGGCTGCCCGAGTCTTTTAACATCAAAGCGCAGGTCTTGCTGTACCCGAGCTTGGCTTGTAACAAGCCTTATCTGGATCGCTACAATGCGGCCGACGACGCGGCCAGAGCGTCCAGCTTGCCGGTGTGGGCAGCAACCCTCATGGAGGCGTCATATCTGCCGCCACATATCAACAAGGACCAGATCTTCGTTGCACCCGTCGATGCCGGGGTAGAACTGCTCGCCTCGATTCATTTGCCACCGGTAATTTGCGTCACTGCCGGCAAGGACTGCCTCAAGCTGGAGGCAGAGGAGTACACTAGGAAGCTTCGACAAGCCGGGGTCAAAGTGGCGAGCTACGAGTATCCTGATGCTATTCACGGTTTCAGTCATCATAAGAGCGACTTTGCAGTCGAGCGTGAGAGTTGCTAGTCCTGGGTGTTCGGGTTCTTAAAAGAGCACTTGGAAATTTAGACTGTCCTCTTGTCATTCCATGAAATGCCATGCAGTTAAAGGAAGTTAAGTGGCGTCGGGAATTAGGTGCTGAACATGAATCGACTCATTTCAATAACATATCGTTAGATGTGTGATTCCCCAGCGGCTGGCCAAAATAACCCCAAATAAGCGCCTTTTCTTGTATGGTAGTAATTTGCGGCGTGTTTTTTGTGAGAAGAATTGTCCGCGGACGAGACGAAGCCTGGCAGAAAGGAGCTTTGGCAGAATTGGCGAGCCCGATCAGAAGTCAAAGCATGATATGCGTTCATGTGAGCCAACACATCATGACTGAATAAGGGTGCCAGAAAGGCTGACCTAGCCGGGCATTTGCAGGAGTGAATATTCCCGCACGGTGTGATAAGTGATAAAAGTCTGTGACTTTATCTAGGCGCCTGCAGCTCCGCCAAACCAGTGCCATGAAAGTGGCTGAAATAGGAGGCGTTAAGAGGCCTTAAACTCTGAATTGAGTCATCACCCTGATGACTCCCACTGCCTTGCACCTGCTGGCATATTCCCGCACATCTGGGAGCGCAGCCTGGCTTGAGGGTGGGAGGGACCTAATCTCTGAGAGGTGGGAATTCTGCGGTCTGTTGTATTTGTGATTCGCCATGTCGTTCAACACGACACTGCCTTGGGAACCGTTCAACACGGCAACGTCTCAATAGGCATTACCAACATCTGAAAAATACATCTGAAACCATTTTCAGAATCAACATGAAACCGGCTTGGACGGTGGGCATGCAGCTCGCCTGTTAACAGGCGTCAAAATGATGCTCACAGATGCCACCTTGTCGAGCCTCATGACTTGGTATGCAGGGGCTAGGCTAGTAGTCTACAATCGATGAAGCGAGAGTGAAAGTCATTGTCGGTTTACAAGGCCGTTTCTAAGTCTTTGTCTCCTGCTGAGCAATAACTATATCGTGATAGGCCCCTGAGTAGATAGGCACCAAGTCTTTGACAACACTTCCTGCCCTGTAGATCCAAGTGACATGACAAACGCCAAAATCCCCTTTGACGACCTCAATCTACCGATCCGAGGCAATAGTGTTGGAGTTATCGGCACACTGGAAAGGGCTCCCAAAAGCCCCAGACCGGTACTGGCTATTGATGACGACGACCGTAGCATAGCTCCCCCCAAACACGACAAACAGGCCAACGGCCAGCAGCGCCAGATGGAGCCACCAGAGCAGCCTCATCTTGAGAGACCCGGTACGCGCTCCCTTGTTCATGCAGAACCAGAGGACGGGAGGCAGGCACAGCCCAAGCGGCCCGAAGCCCATGGATCCAATGACAGACAGCAGGGAACCGAAGAACGGGACACTCTCGCAGATGATCCAGGCTGCGAGACCAGTGCAGAAGGTGATGGAGAACCATGCCGTCCAGTGCTGCCACGTGCTCTCCGTGAGATGCCTCGAGTGCCGCAGGAAGCGCACGAAGAGCGACTTGGCAGCGACGTGGAGGCAGATGGCGGCCGTGGCGATGAGGCCCGGGAACGCGATGCCGTAGGTGATGGTCTTGATCAGGGGACCCGCGGACCCGAGGGCCGGGGTGGCAACCCACATGCCTGCGTACCAGTACATGACGAGGCCGATGGTGGCGTACGACGTGACGATCCACGCCATGCAGACGTAGACGCTCTTGAAGTAGTCGTCCGGGCGGCGCATCTCCGAGATGACGGGGACGTAGCCGGACGTGTTGCCCGAGGAGCAGAAGATGATGACGGCGGCCTGCCAGGCCGTGGCGAAGGTGGCCGAGGGCGCGGGCCAGGGGGAGAAGCCCAGGTCGAAGTCGCCCGTCTGCGGCGCCGCGGCCGGGCGGTCACGCAGCGCGGTGGCGACGACGACGGTCAGGATGGCGACGACAAGGGACCCGAAGCCGACCCAGGCGACCCAGCCGAGTCTCTCGATCTTGCGGATGCTGGCGACGGCGAAGACGATGAGGAAGGAGCAGAAGCCGAAGACGACGCTGCAGGTGCCGTGCTTCGTGATGGCGTTCAGGGCGATGGACATGCCCATGATGGCCAGGCCGGCGCACAGGATCCACGAGATGGTGTAGAGGACCTCGGCGACCTCTTTGAGTATGGAGGCCGTGCGCTTGGAGCCGGTCATCTCCATGGCGGCGATGTAGGTGCTGTCGACGACGGTGTGGACGGAGGGGTGGGCGCGCTTGAAGCGGCCCTGGAGGATCGCCATGTAGGTGTTGTTGAGGCCGAAGAAGAGGATGCAGATGCCGCCAGGGACCGCGCCGAGGTGGTACAAGCATGTCGGCAGGGACAAGACGCCCGTCGCGAAGGTCATCTTGAGGAAGATCATGGCGGCGCGAATCCAGCCGACGGTTCTGAAGTTGATGCCTCCGGCTTCGGGGTCTGTGTTGAACACTTCGACTTCTCCGTGGTCGGCTTTCGAATCATCCAGCATTGAGCCCGGCCGTTGAGTCGCAACATTCTCAATGTTGTCGTCGGACTTTTGGTCTAGGTTGGCTGTGTTTTGGGACTGAGTCGCCATGGTGAAAGGTGGATATGCAGTGGCTGAGAGGTATTATGACAGAGTCGACTGCTGCTTTGAGGCGATGTTGAACGAGTCGAACGTCCCCAGATTCTTATACTGACGTCCAAGTTGTCCGCCGCTGCGCGTCTGGCCTAGCCTCTCTCCGAACCAGGATCCTAGTCTCAACTAGGGCGAAGAGATATCGTCCCTCCTCAGATGAAGTTGGGAAAAGGGCAGCTCGAGATAGCGACAGAGATACGGGCGCTCTTCTGTGGGGTGGTCGGCGTCATTGGCAGGGCGAGTTCCCATGGCGAAGCAGATCACCAGGCCATCTTGAAGTGTTGAACAGGCTTGTCAAGTCCGGAGCCGGGACGTTGGCGTGAAAACCACTGGGCGTGATTTGTCCAGCGCATTCCACGGCCCACATTCCCAGGGCATTCTTGGCAGAACAACCCAGTAAATCGCTATCGTGAGATCCCAAAGGACCATCATCTTCTGTGGGTTTGCGGGGGCTATCTGAGCGTTGGGGACCGTCGGGGACAGCCAAGGCGGGGTTTGGGGAGCACTAACGACTTAGTTGCACTTGTTGGAGACTTTGGAGACCCCGATTCCTGGGGATGATGGCGACAAACCCCTGAATGCACTATCTGAGTAGCAAGAGGTATCGATCACCCCTCTTAGTTCAGGGCATGCATGACTGTCGGAGGAGACGATGCCGGGAGTTATGCAGGGACGGGTACCCTGGGGAACAAGCTTTGGAAGGAATAAAGTGTCTTGAGCCCCCTTTCGCAAAGCTGTCAAGTGTAGTGCAACCCACCTCAACCACAACCTGGCAGCATAGACTTCAACATGACGCTCATTGGAAACCCCAAGTATGTGATAAAAAATCCCTTGGTCCCGTGCATTTCTGAAAGACTGTCCTAGAGATGCCCCCAAGCTGTCCCTCGAGGCGCTCCAGGCAATTCTTACCAAAGCCAACATCAAAGTGCCGGATTCAACCATCGACGACTGGCGAACGCTACTCGGGGCCTACGATGAGACCGCCACGGCTCTCATGGCGCAAGAGGATTTTGTACCCCTAGCAGATCTCGACGCGTACCCTCGGAAGGACATCTTCATCCCAAAAGACGATATCGAGAGCGACAAGGGCGGATGGACGACCCGATGCACCATCACCGCGACAAACCCCAAGAACAGCCTGCTCCGGGGTCGCGCCGTAGCCATCAAAGACAACATCGCGGTCGCTGGCGTGCGCTGCCTCGCTGGTATCGAGCCCTCGGCCGAGGGCCCGTGGGTCCCGCAGATCGATGCCACGGTGGTCACGCGGATATTGGATGCTGGTGCCACCATCACCGGCAAGTCCAGCTGCGAGAACGGCTGTACCGAGCCGACGTCTGACACATCGTGTACCGGCGTCGTGCACAATGTGTACGGGGACGGATATTCATGTGGTGGTTCGAGCAGCGGCTCTGGCAGGCTTTTGGCATCTGGCGCTGTCGATTTGGCTTTGGGTTGCGATCAGGGCGGGCAAGTGCACTTGGAGGATAGACACTGCAAACTAGAGTTTCGAGGCTGACGAAAGTTCCAGATCTGTGAGGATACCCGCTGCTTTCTGTGGCATCGTTGGCCTGAAGCCAACTTGGGGCTTGGTTCCCTACTCCGGCATTCTCGGTCTACATGCTGAGATCGACCACTGCGGCCCGATGGCCAGGACGGTCACCGATACAGCCGTCCTGTTGGAAGCCATCGCGGGTCCGGATGGTATGGATGACCGCCAGCCTCACAGCATCCCCGAGGCTCAGCTCGCATTCTCCTCCTCCTTGGCTTCATTTATGACTTCCGCACCAAGCGAGAAGCCACTCACTGGATTCAAGATTGGCGTGCTGAAAGAGGGCTTCGAGATCGGTGTCATGGACCCAAACATCGAAAGCGCCGTGCGTTCCGCCGCCCAAGATCTGGCCGCATTGGGCGCCGAGGTGGTCGAAGTCTCCATCCCCGACCATCACTCCCTCGGCAACGCATGGACCTGCACCCTGCCCCTTGCCGGCGGCCGCGACGGTCTGCTGGGCGACAGAACCGGCCGGAAAGAGCTCTACATGACCGAACGCGCAGCGGGCCCGAACAAGACCGCCTCCCAGGCCGAGTTCGATGCCTGGAGCACAGGCGGGCAAAACCTGTACCTGCGCCACGTCCTGACCCAGGACAAGTTCGGCTCGGCCCTGCATGCCAAGGCAGGGAATCTGATCCGGAAATACACCCAGGCCTATGACGTGGTTCTGTCTTCACTCGACGCCATCGTGATGCCGACTCTCCCCATGGCCGCGCCCAGAAGCTTCCTCAAAGGAGAGGAAGCCGGGCCCCTGGCGAGGATGATGCGCATCGCGGGCATCCTTCACAACACGGCACCTTTCGATTCGACAGGGCATCCTGCCATCAGCATCCCGGTAGGCTTTGTGCCTGCTGTGGACGACAAGGCGGTGAAGCTGCCAGCAGGACTGCAAATAGTGTGCAAGCACTTTGATGATTTGACATGTCTGAAGATCGGGGCGGCTTTCGAGCGGAGCAAGGACTGGAGGTCTCTGCAATTTGGATGTTAGATGCCCACAGTGGACTCTACCAAGAGATGCTGGACTTGAGCGAGAAATTGTTGACCGTCGACATCACCGCGGACAACGCAGCAGGAAGAAGAGAATGACTTGTTCTTAAGCCTTCCTGCCGAGACTGGTTCATGGTGAGCGTGCGAGTATTTGTGATTTCCTGTGTGAATGCGATACCTGATGCATTTGTGATACTGCAGCGCTTATGGGCATGATTCTTGTGCTCGACAGATAATGGTCTATCGAGCTTCGCCTGGGAGATGCATCGAACGACGTGGGAACATGTTCAGAGTCCAGCAAGAGGCGACCGCCCCTGGAGATGACGTCGACCAGCATAAAAATATGGACCATTGTATGGGAGACTTTTGATGATAAGCAGATTGTCATGCCTTTGATCTGTACAAAGTCTTTGTACCGCTGCCTGCTGAACCGACCTGGACGGTTCCCTCGATGGGCTCATGTTGTTTCCGAGGGCCGGATCGCTAAAGCGGCCAGTCAGTTGGGGCTGGCGATGGCTGAGGAACTAGCTGGTTTGGGCAGGTTGGAGACCCCAATAAAATGGGTCCATGTAAGGCGGCGTCTTTTTGCGAGGTCGGTGTAGATGCCCGTCACATTTCAGTGGCATGTTCGCCAAGAGCGCGACAAAGATAAGACACCACGCCTGGTCGCAGGCAGAGGTTCCTCTGCCCTAGGATTGAAGGTATGGATATCAATCCACGCTTGTACACTGCGCCAGCCCAACAAACGGATACCCTTAATTCCGAGGCAGGGTCTCGAGGCCTGATGCAGTCGCCGGGAGCGGCGCCTCCAAGGCGGGGTCCGCAATCACTGCTCATCCCACTGGTGTTGGCGACGCGAGGTCAGCCTGCCCCGTCGATGAGCTCTGCGTAGCGGTTCAGGCTCTGGCCGATCACCCTCGTCACAGGCCACACGTTGTTCGTTTTGGTGAACATGTAAGCAAATAACCGAACGACGACGACGCCGAGCAGGTTGAAAGTCTGCACCTGGACCGGCTGGGAGAAGGCTTCGACGGGAGTGCCCCATTCCACTGCGCCGTCAAGAGTCTCGAGCGCCTCTTGCGCCAGCGAGGCTAGCCAGTCAACCACTTGCTTCTCATGATCTAGACACAACGATCAGTCATTCTCCGCGAGTAAGCGCGACCATCTGTGCAACTCACTGCTCGGTGGCTCAGAATCGCTCTCGGCAAATGACCGAAGCCAACTGCTCAGGAAGACCGCACACTCAAAAGCACTGAATGCGTGCTGCAGACTCCAGAACAATGCCTGACAGTTAGTCACGTAAGTGATGCCCGTCTGAATCGGGATGTTGAGAGCATGAACAGCATGAATGAGGGCGTGG
Source organism: Furcasterigmium sp. R96-07A1 (assembly GCA_037042015.1). Taxonomy (NCBI): domain Eukaryota; kingdom Fungi; phylum Ascomycota; class Sordariomycetes; order Glomerellales; family Plectosphaerellaceae; genus Furcasterigmium; species Furcasterigmium sp. R96-07A1. The sequence goes on along the minus strand of JAXQJP010000326.1, from coordinate 57,118 downwards.
AGGAGATGTGGGCCCCGACGCGGGGCCTCCGCCTGCAACGCCTTTCCCGCTACCTGCTCCGGGTTGTCAAAGTAGTCAAAGATGCCGTTGCCGATGCTGAAGTGTAGGCGAATGTGTGCCTGACCTAATAGCGCGGTTGATGACCAGGACACGGAGCCACTGTGATCCTTGGGGTCGATGTTGGATTCCGGTGCAAGAAGCCAGGCTTCGCGCCAACGGTGCAGGGACTCTTCAATGGAAACCGTTCCAGGTAGACTCAAGGCGGAGTTTGGACTGATCGTCGATAGCTGGCGTGCAATGGTAATCCTCTGGAATAGAGCGTGTGCAAGGGCAAAGTTTCCAAAAGGCGAAGTAATGACAAGGGGGCCTGGGTCTTCTTGGAGAAGTGCATCCATGGCGGTCTGGAAAGTGACCGGGACGAACCGACCTCGACGAGCACGGGCTCGGTGCCACTCGTTCGGCCCTGAGGCATTCCACTCCAGGGACGAACTCGGCAACTGCAGGTTGATGTCTTTGCTGAGAAGGACCGGTGGAGAGTGGAAGACCAGACTCTGCAAATTCAAGAAGCAGAACGCCGAAAGCTTGGTCCGACGGTCCACTTCACCTGCCGCCCATGTGTGCCAGTCGTCTGGATCCGCATCAACACCTTCGGGTTCCGTCAGTCCGCTGTCTCGGACGCATCTGGCTAGAATAGCCTGATAATCGAGTGAATCACGCGTCAGCCTTTCGTCGTGCTGCCAACCCGAAAAGTCACCCAGCATGAGGACCGCCCTGACAGAGTCTAGATGGTACGACTGTCCCTGGCCAGGTGAGCCAGAGCTGCCTGACATTGCCGCCAACGGGGCAGTGGAGACCGGGGAAGGCGATATTGAATGACTGATGGGTTGCGCTAGCTCGCCGCGTCGTAGCCGGTGCAAAATGATCCCGCGGGCAGCCTGGTATAGTGATGTTGCTATACGAGACTCGTACCGGAATTGAGCACCCATGGCAAGTAGGGCAAGGACCATTTCAGGTGCAGGAGAGTTCGTGATCAGAAAGGTTGGGACGTGTATGAAAGGATGGTGACTACTGCATCCTTCAACGTACCCAGTGATGTACCGCGTCAAAGATAATCGGGAAGGCAGTTTGAAGTCGTTCATGACTTCCTGGAAAGGCTCAAGGGATCTAGCGAACGCGTCATGTTGCTCTTGGGTAACTGTCCACGGCATTGCCACCGGCTTCAGCTCATGGAAGTCGTCTGGGCAGCGCCCTGATCAGCGCAGTTCTGGGAAATTTACCCGGGATAGACTCACCATCGCCAGCTTTCATGTCAGGAATCCGAATGGCCCGACCGATGCGAGATTGACCAGGCGTAGCTGCTTGGCTTGGCGTGCGTTGCTCTGAGGTAGAGGTAGATGCGGAGTTTCCACCAGGATCAAGGACATCAAAATCAAACGGGATTTCGGGGTTGTAGAAACCGGCGAGATCGGGCATGTCGGTGAAAACTGGCTCTGGTGACCAGAACGACTGCGATGGCACATCGCCGCCCGTCAGGTGACCAGGCAATTGCTGGTCGAGCGTGGCGCCAGAGGAACTTTCATGGGCTTGTAAATGATTAGGTTTCGAAGTGCCGGTATTATCGTGAACCTGGGTCAACCGGCTGCCAGGGCTCGTTGAAGCGGTTGCCGAGTCTGCGGATGGCCCAGCAGACTGGGTGTCCCCAGGATCGGGGGCATGATACAGACGTTCGTGCCGGGTCAAAAGGTCCTTCCTGGTGAAGCTTTGCCCGCAATGGCAGCCAAATGGCTTCTCTCGTGTGTCTGAAGGTATCTTAGACCATGTCCGGGTAGGGAAGAACGACGGCCAAGACAGAGCCATTGGACATGAATCAACTCACGAGTCCGGAGGTGACGACGCAGGTGCTCACCCCGCTTGAAGATGCGGTAACAGTAATGGCACGTGAGAGGCGAGACGGCCTGCCAGATCGATGTCATGGCCAAGGTTTCTTGCCTGACAACCGTGGACGAATGAACGAACCGGGACGTCGAACATGATTCTGGATGATGGGAGCCTGAGGGAGTTGACGAGTCGTGCGTCGCGACGTCGCGGGGCCGTGATCAGATGCTCATATCGATGAGTAAGCCAAGTTTGGTGTTGCAATGTCAGGCTGAATAAGCAGGACACACGGGCCAGTGTCTGTTCCTGCTCTGTCAGCAACACCACCTCGTCAGGCCCGACTAGCCGACCTACAACACTCGAGACTCTGCCAGTATCCAACCTGCAAGACAATTGGCACCACAACACGCCGTCGGCACAGAGTCTCGCACTACAATATTGAACGATGCGCAGAATTCTTCTTATTCGTTCTCTTGTGGTCTGTCATGTACCTGCCTGACACCATCGCTTCAAGCTGACCACCGGGGACCGAATTGGCAAGGCAAAGCAAGATCCGGGCAGGTGAGCGATGGCTCTTCTGTTAAATGAAGATGCAATTTCCAGTTGGCTTAGCGTCCGGAAATAGATCTACAGGCTCGTTTCTAGCAGCTGGCAGCTGGCCGTTGGGGAGTGTCATTGAGCTCGAAGCTCCCCTGAAACTGCCATGGCTGGGCGCGCCCCCCTTGCAGGCGCCCGACAGGCTGCAGGTCAGGGGCCATCAGTCGCCAGCTGCTCCCAGGATCTGCTGCCCCCGAGGACGATGATCGATCATGGTTGGCGAACTCCGTGGCAGCTTGCAGGGTAGGCCTCGTGGCTAGGTTTCAACAGGATGTTTCACGGCGAGGCCGATCAAGGCCTTCTGGTGGCTGAGTTCGCGAGGCTGCCGCGGCGCCCATCCCAGCCATCGCGTATGCAAGGCACCTGCAGAAAATGAGATGCAGGGGCTGCAGGCAACGTCATGATGGCTGTCCTCTAGAATTGACCCCTACCTCACTTGACCGGTCTGAGTAGGGCAAGTTCTGGTGAGGATGTAGGACCATTATATGAGGCTTCGTTATCCGCATGGCTCAGGGGGTTGACCGACGAGTCCTCGATTTGCCGACCACGTATCGCACGCTTTGCTCACCTTTGAACACGGGTTTGCACTCATCGACACATTCGCCTTTCGATCATGACTGAGCATGCCTCATTTCTCAGCGCTCTCAAGCTTCCCGTTCGCAACCCGAAAGTGAGGAAGTTGCGGCATGTCAACAAGTCCAAGCACGATGCAGCGCGGGCTCGAGATACGCACACTGCGCTAGACCATGGCCGCGACTCTCACAACGGCCACTCCTCTACACCGCAGGACATGTGGCCCATGCAGACCATCATGTTTGGCCTGCCCTCCGTGCCGAGGGCCGCGCCCAGGGCCGCAACGAAGTCGCACCAGGACGGCTCTCTGCTTGCACTGTCAGCCTTTTTCCCGGCCCCGGCAGCGACCCCAAAGGCACCGGCACCCTCGCGCAGTCGGGGCCTTCCTCAGCAGTGCGGACTCGCTGAACTCGAGGCCCCGATGACAACTTGGCCCAGGTCTTCCAGCACACATCCTCTCGACTCTTCGCAAGGCCATGTCGTTGCAGAGCTCGGAGCAAGTCTCTCAAATCACATTACTGTAGCTCCCTCCGAACCAGTCGAGCTGTGCGCACACCAGCCCATCGATCATTGCCCACAACAACCAGTCGAGCTGCCAGTCGAGCTGCCAGTCGAGTTGTCAGAATATCACTCAGTTGAGCTGCATGCATGGGCAGACCAACCATCAAACAAGGTCTACAACATACTCAAGGCAATGAGATCCCCCATCCAGTCCAGCAGAGGCGGCTACGTCTACTGCTTCGAAGACGGCAATGCCCCAGGCCAACTGAGGTTCGGCCACACCGAAACACGGGACGAGCCCTGGAATATCGCCGACAGCGCAGTAGTCCGTCCTGATCTCCGCCAATCCAACACGCTGGGGAACCGCATCCGCCAGCGGAAGTCGACATGTGGGCTCTGGCCGGTCGTCAGACTCGTCGCACCCATGAGATGCGCCGCTGAGAGGATGGAGACGCTCGCACGCTTGACCCTGGTGGACTACAGAGAGCAGCAGGACTGCAGGTCTGGTATAAACGACGACCCGGAATGGTTCAACTGCGACCTCGACCAGGCCGAGCGCGTCCTGCGCATGTGGCAGAGATTCAGCGACTTGCAGCCCTTCATGGCCTCGGGCCAGCTGGAGGGGACGTGGAGAAAATATGCAAAGGACGGGCTCCGAGGCAGGTGGACGGGCTACTCGATCGACGAGTGGGTGTCGGCGTCCTGGGAGCCGATGCTGAGGGAGATGGAGGAGGGGGACGAGAAATGGACGAATCTCAAGGGGTTCGAGCCAGCGCAGCGGAGCGCTTTGCAAGTCATTCTCGGTACTCTTGGGGACCAGAAGCCTGAGAGTTAAGCGCACGTGCGTGTGCCGTTCGAGACTGATTTGCTTGTGAGATCGACTGCGTTAAAGGAAAGCGGAGAGCCCTGGTGGCAGGGAATGTAATGTGGACGGCCTGGCTTGGCCATTGAGCCTCTTTGACCAACCTTGCTTCCTTTTCCGTTGAATACTCGTGGGTATCAGATAAAAATAACGCGAGTGTACTCGGGTCTCCCATTAGGAGCTGTTACTCTGCTTGTTACATGGCGACGGTTGTGGTGACCGAGCTATAGCCTTGGAGTCTCGTCGCCATGGTAGGAGGGGCCGGCTTTGATCTGAGGTGGCGACAGCCTCGGTTTTGTTCACCTCGAACGTGGGTCTCGTTAGTTGATTGGCCATGGGCAAATTGGCCCCCAATCCGTACCCTGTAGCCTGCGTTGGCGATCCCGGGAGGTATGGCCTCGGATCTTGTCCTGTGTCTTGGCAGTCAGCAAGGCAGACAGACTACGCCTCAAGTTGGTGCTACGGCGTGTTAGACGACGTTCTCTGGGCGATCAGCGCGAACAGGGAATCGGTGCCGTCGATGCTTTCGGGGAGGGAGGCATGTGAACGAACGTCACCCAGGAGCTCATCGTAAGATAAAGCATGTATTGCGTCAGGCTCTAAACCTCATAACCAGAAACCACACGAGATACCGGCTTCATCCACATGCGCGCGCCTGAGATGAAATGGAAAAAGATTCTAAACGACATGCAATGACAAAAGTGTGCCGCCAATGGCCACATGAAAACTACCAGAAAACATCATCGCGTGCTGCGCCCAGGCCTCCGGCGTCCCCTCATTAATCCGCCTCGCCGTGTGTTCTCTCGTGTCTATAAGTTATTCCCAAATTCTCTTCTCATATCGTACTTTCTCACTCCACCTAACCCTTCAGGTACTTGATGATCTGGTCACGCTCCTCCGGAGGCATGACCCTCAGCATCTCACGGACACCCTTGAGACCGGCGGTCTTGTTGTTATGCATGAGTGCCGTGATCTCGGTCGAGAAGTTGTCGGCACGGAGCGAGTCGATGCGCTCCGAGATGGCCTTGCGGTGGCCCTCGTACCACTCAGCAGCCTCGCGGTCGGCGTTCTTGAAGTTGATGATGCCGGACCACGACTCGAGCAGGTGCAGGTTGCGCTGGCGCAGCTCGGGGTTCTTGACAATGTTGGCCGGCGAGGTCTCGACGAACGAGGGAGGTACCATGCGGCGCAGCATGAACTCCTCGTTGAGTCTCCTGCGCAGGCGCCAGTAGAAGAAGCGGCGGGACTCGCGCCACACGAGCTCGTCACGGATGACGCCCTTGGCCTTCATGCGACCGGCACGGTCGTGCAGGTCGGCGAACTGAACAGCGACCTGCGTGTAGATGGGCAGGAGCTGCTTCTCGCGGGCCGACATCTTGGTCCTGATCTGCTCCGCCTCCTCCGAAGCGTGGTTGACGGTGTCAAGCTGCTTCTTGAGCGCGGCATACTCGGGATCCAGGCGTGCCATGGTGTCGAGCTGCTTGTCCTTGCGGTACTTGATACCAACGATACCCTCGGGCTCGAGGACACCTCCGCGGGCCTCGGCGTCGGCGTACATCTCCATGACGGTGGGGTTGATGGTCGGGTCGACGACGACCCAGGATCCGCCACGGAGCTCGCCAAAGGGCGGGATGTACACGAAGATCGGCTGCTCGTACTTGACGAGGGCGTCGACGATGAACGAACCGTACTTGAGGACCTCGTTGTACATGTCACGCTGACCGCCAGAGAAACCTCTCCAGTTGGCGAGGATCATGAGCGGAAGCTGCTCGCCATTGTTGAAGTCGTTGATGGCCTGGGCGGTCTTGAAGGCCGAGTTGGGGTACCAGACACCACCGGCCTCGTTGGCAATCTGCTCGATCGAGTCGGGGTTGGCAGGGTCGGCAGGGGTGATGTTCTCAATGGAGCGAGCCTCGACAGCAATGACACCCATGGGGATGCCACCAAGACGAGCGCGGCCGACAACCACTGTGCGGGCCCAACCGCCGAGAGTCTCGACGAAAGAGTCCTTGTCGAACAGGCCAGGCTCAAAGGAGCCGTCATCGCCCTGTCGTCCGCCGATCATCCACCTGACGTCATAAGCACCCTTCTGCGTGGGAGCGTAGACAACGTCGCGGTCCCAACCGTCCATGCTGGGGCTGACGGGAATGGGGCTGCCACGCTTCTCAGGGACGAACGACATCCACTCGACAATCCTGGAGACACCGGCGAAGTCGTCGTTGGCTGTCATGTGGGACACACCGTTGCGGTACATGATCTGAGTGCCACCAAGCTGCAGGTTGGAGGTGTAGATCTCGCGACCAAGGACGTTGTTGAGAGCCGGGGCACCAGTCAGGATGATGGGCTGACCCTCAATCTGGACAGCACGCTGGCCGAGGCGGACGAGGTAAGCACCGATACCGACGGAACGGCAAGTGACCAGGGTAACGGTGAAGATGTCGTTGTAGGCACGGCTGGTGGCGCCGGCAATGAGACCGGAGCCCCTCAGAGACTCGACACCGAGACCCTCCTGCGCACCGACGATGGTGAGGATCTTGTGGCGCTTCTCGCCATCCTCAGTAACCTCCTCGGTGATGACGGTTTTCTCAAACTTAGACTTGGCCTCATCGTCGAGGTACAAGTACTTGAAGCCGGCGGACTGCTGGTTGGGGTCGTTCCACGCAACCTTGAAGTGAGGGATGAGCTCATCAGCGACACCAAGACGGGCACCCGAGTTGGCAGACAGGTAGATGCGAGGAATGCCAAGCTTCTGCGCAAGCTCAGTGCACTTGTGGAAGAACTCGTCCTCCTTGGGACCGAACGAGCCGATCCTGTGCGTGATGTCGTTGGCAACGACGACGAACTTGCGGCCCTTGGGGTACTCGGGGGTCTTGGCGTTGAAGATCCAGGCGACCATGCCGCAGTTGTTGGTACCGGGCTCGCGGTTAACCTCGTTCAGGCTGTCGCTGTCATCGAGCACAAGCTCCGTGTAAGACACGCAGTCGCCGGACTTGGGCTGCTGAGCGGCCAGAGCATCGTTCTTCTTCAGGGCAAGGGTCCAGCTGTTCTGGATGGCCTGGCGGAAAAGCTCGGGGAAATCGTACACGTACTGGGTGCCCATGAGATGCGCCTTGTAACGCTTAGGCTGCAGCCAGTTCTTGGTCGGGTACGGGGTGCCAACGGGCAGGAGATGCATGGGGCCCTTCTCGTTGGTGCCGCCGATGCTGTGGAAGATCCAGGTGCCCTTGGACGCCTTCTCCGACTTCCTCTCGGAGTAAATGTCGACCTCGACGACATAGCCGGAAGTGTTGTTGATGATGACACGGAGAGGGTAGGGAACGCCGGTCTGGGGGTCGGTGCAAATGATGCGGATCTCAACCTGAGAGACACGGAGGCGCCAACCGCGGGGGCCGAAGCGGTCCAAGAAGCCCTGGAGGGCGTTCTCGACCTCAGCGGGCTCGAGCTGGAACACGGGCGTGAAGTTGATGAAGATGTGGTTCAGATCCGAGTTGTTGTTGCCGATGATCTCCAGAGCATCGAAGATGTCGTTGATGACACGATCAGCCTCGGAAATGAGGTACTCCGTCGTGGGGATCTCGTCACGGAGGCGACCAGGCCTGATGACGGCGCGAGTGAAGTAGCGCTTGTCAGAGTCCATAGTCTTGCCGATACCCTCGTACACGTGGATGTTCTTGTTCTCGGTGAAGACCGGCTTGATGTGGAACTTGTTCAGCCTGGCGAGCTCAAGCTGGAAGGCAAGCGCGGGCTCGCTGTGACGAATGCTGGGGTCTTCCTCGTACTCGGGTCCACGGAAGGTGTAGTAGCCAGGGTACGAACCATCAGCGTGGCCGCAGATGAAGGTGATACGGCGGACGCTGCGCGCCAGGAGCTCATCCTTGAACTGGGCGAGGATCGGCTGGATGCGGGCAAGGATCTCCTTGTCGCTCCTGCTCTCTGTGTCACGCACGGCGACATTGACGACAGCGGTGAGCTCGTCATCCTTGGGAGCCTTGGGAGTGACGAACTTGCGCTTGCTGCCAGTCAGGTCAGGAATCAAGCCGAGGCCGGTGGGCTTCCTATTCGCCTTGGTGGTCTTGAGAGAGTTGAGGGCCTTGGCCAGATCCTCGTCAATGTCATCGATGTACCTGCAGGGAACAATGACACCCTGGCGGTTGTCCTCGTCGTCCATCTTGGCGTTGAAGTAGGACATGTCACTCAGCGAGGCCACGCGCTTGAACTCGAATGGACCTCCAGTGCTAGGAGTAGCAGGCGTGGAAGGAGCAGCAGACTGCAGCGGCAGACCGTACTCACTCTGGCCGTACTTCCTGAAGACGAAATCCCAGGTGACGTAGGTAGGCTTGTCTTCCTCCTCGTCGTGGTACTGAATGTCCTTGATGACGTACTCCCTGTAGGCACGACGAATGTAGACCTCGAGGGCGGCGATCGAGACCCAGGGGTCCTCGTGGGCAAAGAAGAGCGTGAGAACGTCGAAGACGGTGTACTTGGAATCGACGAGCTCCTTGATGGTCTCCAGGTTGGGCTCACGGTGCTCCAGGCCAGACTCGCCGTAGCGAGACTCGAGGACCGAAGACCTGAGGATGTGCTCCATCTGGGTGGTACGCTCATCAAGCGAGGGAAGGGAGCACTGGATCATGATCTCGCGAGCCTTGAGCGACACCTTGGAGGTGGCGCGAGAAGACTGCAGCTCGGTGAGGCGCTTCAGGGTATCACGGAGGTGACGACCGATGTTACCGCTGTCGGGCTTGTTGGGGCGGAACTCGTCAAGAATGGCGAGGATGAGCTGGCTCTTGGCGCTGACACGGCTGTGGGAAAGGACGGTCTGCACGACCTTGGAGATGTCGTCCTTGTGCTGGTCACGCAGCTTGAGAATGACGCTGTCCTCCTGTTGTCCGGCGCCAGTGAAGAGCCTCTCGGTCTCGGCGTAGTTCTCGAGCAAGCCCTTGATAACGTTGAGCTCGTAAGCCTTCTGGCCCTCGAGGTATGACTCGATGACGGACGCTACGGGAGCGAGTGTAGTCTTGAGGATGTCGGCATCGCCGGGGGCGACGTTCTCCTCGAGGAACTTTTGGAAGGTCTTCGCGAGCTGCTTGGCGGGGAACTCAGCCTGCCGGGACTTGGAGCGCTCGACAACCTGAGAAACCTGGGAAGCCAGCTTTCCGGGCATGCGAGTGTGAAGGGCGGCAAACTGAGCGTTCCACTGGCTGTATGGCAGCTCAGGGTTGCGGAGAACCTCGATGAGCTCCTTGAGAGTGGGCACCATGATGACGGAGTTGTCGTATCCGAGGAGGATGTTGTTCAGGACGCTGAGCAGAACAGAGAAGCGCTGCGCAGGCTTGGCGCCAACGGCCACAGGCTCACCATAGGTCGGGAGCTGGCCGACGAAGGGCTGGGCCTGCTTGACCCGGGTAGGGTCGTCCAGAGCCAAGATACCCAGGATATCACCGGCCTCGAGGACGGATCCGGGCTGCTTGATGAGCTGAACGACACCGTCCTCGGAGGCAACAAGAGGCATGTACATCTTCATCACCTCCACCTCGGCGAAGCTCTCGCCAGCCTTGACGTGGGAACCGTTGTCGACAAGGTACTTGACGAGCTTGCCAGGGCTAGGAGTCCTCAGCTGAGTAGGGTCGTTCTCCTGCTCGAGCAGGCAGGTCTTGCCGTCGACAGAGAGGCGCGTGGCACCGACCTCTTCCTTCCAGTAGACGCTGTGGCTGCGGCCGTCGAGCAGAATGAGCAGACCACCGTCGCTGAGGACACGAACGCCGACAGCGCACTTGGAGCCGTTGATGAAGAGGTGATAGCTGTCGACACTGGCGCGCGTGGTGGTGAACTTGTACCGGAAGCCCTCGTAGATGAAGTCAACGGCGAAGACCGTCTTCAGGATATCCTTAGAGGGGACCTGACCCTTGTCCAGGCTCTTCTTGTACTCGGAGATGCACTCCTCACTGGCGATGTGAGCCTTGGTGATGGCACCACAGACAACAGCCAGCATAGCATCCGGTCGCTCGGCGGTCAACTTCTTAGTGATAAGCTCGTCCAGCCAGCCGGTGGTGATGGTGTTGTCCTCGAAGGCCTCCGTCTCGAGCAGCTTGATCAGGTACTCGACGGTAGTCCTGAAGTCACCACGAATGCTCAGCTCCTTCAGCGCAACAACCATGTGCTTCCGAGACGCCGAACGGTTCTCGCCGTAGGCGAAAATGTGACCGAATTGCGAGTCGGAGAAACTGTGGATACTGGATGCGGAACTGACCGAGAAGTAACCCCAGACGTTGGAGCTACTCCTGAAGTTCAGGTCGTGCATGACACCGTTGGAAGGCTTGAAGCCCTCGCCGGGATCCTCGGAGGTGATACGGCAAGCGGTGGTGTGTCCCTTGGGCCTGGGCCGCCTTTGCGACTTCTCGCTTCCAGGCTGCTTGAACTCAAAGTCGATCTCAGTCGAAGTCTTGGGGTCGACGCCGTACAGCAACCGGATGTCCCTGATCCTGTGAAGGGGAATACCCATGGCAACCTGCAGCTGGGCAGCAGGCAGGTTCACGCCGGACACCATCTCCGTGGTAGGATGCTCGACCTGAAGACGGGGGTTGAGCTCGAGGAAGTAGAACTTGTCGTCCTCGTGCGAGTACAGGTACTCGACGGTACCCGCGGAAACGTAACCGACGAGCCTGCCGAGACGCACGGCGGCGTCCTCCATGGCCTTGAACGTGATGTCCTTGGCAATGGTGACGGGGGCCTCCTCGATAATCTTCTGGTGGCGTCTCTGCACGGAGCAATCTCTGCCGAAGAGAGAAATGTTGTTGCCGTACTGATCGGCGAGCAGCTGAACCTCCAGATGCCTGGCGTTGCCGGCAAGCTTCATGATGAAGATGGGCGAGCCGGGAATCTCGCTCGCGGCGGCCTTGTAGAGCTGCTCAAAGCCGTCTTCGGAGACGACCTTGCGGATTCCCTTGCCACCACCACCCTCCGAGGCCTTGACCATGACGGGGAAGCCGATGGCCTTGGCCTTCTCGAGACCCTCCTCCCAGGAGGTCACGCATCCCTTGGAGTACGTGTCATCGTCGACTGTCACAATGCCCTTGTTGTCGACCGAGACTGCGTCGACTCCTGTACCCGACCAGGGGATGCAGGGCACCTTGGCGTGTTGTGCGACGATTGTGGAGGAGATCTTGTCACCGAGAGAGCGCATGGCAGACCCAGGAGGGCCAATGAAGACAATCTTCTTCGGCGAGGCAGCAAGCGACTCGGGAAGCTTGGGGTTTTCGGAGGCGTGGCCCCTGAAAGAAGCTTGTTAGCACGGTGCATCTGCTAGAAGAGGGACACAAAGCTCACCATCCTGCCCAGACGGCATGGACGTCCATTCGCTCCGCAATGTCGACGATCAGCTCGACATTGGCGTAGTTGTGATTGTTGGTGCCGCCAGGGACTTCGACGTAATGATCGGCCATGCGGATATAATCAGCATTGGCGGCCAAATCTTCGGGAGTGGCCATCACAGTGAACTGGATGGCCTTCTCGTCGCCGAAGGTCTCGTATGCCCATTTCCGCACCGATCGGATCTCCTTGACGGCGGCGATACCGTTGTTGGCAATTAGGACCTGTCACCGAGAAAATGGCTGTCAGCGCGAGTTCTGTCAAATGGAAAACCCCCTCCACGAGGAGAAAGGGGGCCAAGTGAGGGGGTTCTGCCGATCCCCTTCTCCTCTCCACTGCCGGGGCTCACGAGTCACGTACATTTGTGATGACGGTGTGACCATCGTTCTCGGCCACGAAATCCTTGACCTTGGAAGGAGGAGCGTTGGCGAGCTTGTTGCCGCCGATGAAGTGGTCGGCGATTTGATGCTTCTCGGCATAGCTGGCCTTGCCGTTGGTGTGGGGGACGACACGGCCGCCATTCGTGGTGGCTTCAGACATTCTGGCGGATTGCGAATGTGGCGAAGGAGGGAGAGGAGGGCGGAGAGAAGCAATGAATGACAATCAGACGAGGCCTGACATGTACTGTGTGCCTGGAAAAGCTCTCTGCGACACGAGAGCAGACCAAGGGAGAAAGATTCGGAAGACGCGGCGACGAGAAAGGGGACGTGGAGGTCGCCGTAAGAGTGGGTTTCGTCTTGTATCGGTTGAGAGGGAGGTGTTGCGGCCCTCTATGCTCCAGAACTCCAATGGGGTATCTGTTATGGAAGCAAGTTGGAAGGAATGGGACTGAGGCAAGACGAAGTTGAAGAAAAGGTTGGAGGGAGTCGGAATGTCTGGCTCTCGAGTCTGCGGACGGGGGGAGCGAGGCTATGTTAGCAAAAAAGTTTCCCGTCTTGTTGGGGAAGTGCCCAGCAGCAGGTGAGAGGTCGATTGCCGCTAAAATGGGGGAGCAAAGGGGGGTGGTGGGCGACGTCAAGGGGCCGGGGGCCGGCCGGTGCATGGATCTGCCCCTTAGCCGCCAAAATGTGGTCTTGCATTTTGGAGGGGTCAAGGTCACAGCCATGATCCATCCACGACGACCCTGGCCAGACCGGTCTCCCGAAGGATTGAAGGATCTCAGTAATCGCTGAGGGAGCTGGCGGCGTTGCGTCACCGTGCTTTGGGAGCTCCAAAGCCAGGTTGCGATGCCGATTTTACTGCCGCATTGCGTCTCGTCGTGCCTCGTGCTTTGCTGGGCAAGGGAAATGGTGTGGAACGAACGCAGGGGACAGACGTACCGAGTGCTTTCGTCCAAGTCCTGTTGGCTGATGCTCTCTAGAGACTGTATCGGTCGGTCAGAAAGTGTCTTCACTCGCAGCATTCTTCGCAGAGATCCAAGCACCCGCCGGGGTTGGGAAACAGCGTGGGGGCAGCGTATTCGAAGGCGAGACAAGCGCAGCAGGGAGTGATGGCTGGATCATGTCTTGAAGCCGAGAATCCAAGGGTCCTTTGCTCGCTGTTTTGCCATGTTCCGGAGAGGTGGCGGGTGGACATTCAGGGAAGAAATACCTCGTCGCTGTAGTTGCGCAATGATACACAAAGCCCGAGACTGGCAGATGGCGAAGTCCGTGGCAGCGCGAGGCGTCTCAAGTCTCGCGTGTTCGTGATGCGACTGGAGCTGTGGTCGTCGGGAGTCGTTGGAGGGGTAATTTGGGGGAAGAGAGCGTCGCCGTCTATCACAAAAGGGGAATACAGAGCTTCAAATTCAGATCATTCAATCTCCAAAGCATGCAGCAGGTCGCGAGAGCTTCTATTGTCATGATATCTACTTGCATCAAGCCGCGGGGCCGGAGTCCGGGTCTCCGTCTGAAGGAAGACGCCCCGGGACTTGAGCTTGCTCGCCCCGTGATGGGAAGGTACCGAAGCCCCACCAGGAGCTCAGCTCCAGCAAGCCCGGCACGGAAGGGGCTGCTTACCACCGCCCACGTATCAGCCAATGAGATCACCCCAGTGCCTCACTCAACCAATGGCCGGGCTGTTGGGGATTGGTTTCCGGCGGCGCCCAGAATGCTGGGCTGCTGCAGGTGCATGGTGGGCATGCCGAGTCCATGGAAGCTTCCTGCACCCACACGCAGAGCTGTGGACTGTGGTGTCGCAACGCGGCTTCCTGGGATGAGGCATGCAGTCGTTCCTGCTCCTTCAGGCGCCCCTCTAGTGCCAACCTTGAAATCCAAAAAGGAATGCCCCCAAGTCGAGGAAGACGCGACGCACCCTCGCTGAATTATTCTGCTCTATGTCCGCCAACTGTTGGTCTACAAAAAGACCGAGAGAACCAACGCCGCAACGCCAGCTCGCCCGAACCCTCGAATTGACTTTGGCCGTCATTCATAGCTCCACCGTTATCGATAATGCAGACCCTGGGCTACCCTTTGTTCTGCGCGAGCCCGGACACCGGGATGGGAGACCAGGGGAGCCTGCCAGCCTGGGACCTCGCTCTGCCCCAGAGATTCCGATCCCGTTGAGGCACATCCGGACAGGGGTTCGTCCTGCTGTCACCTCCGATCGCCAGACACCCAGAGGTCATAATCAGGCCATTTCGACGGGAGCTAAGAAAGGGGACCACGGGGTATTTTGGTGCATCAACAAGACCTCCATGCCGTCGCATCACGAGCCTCTTGTATCCAGACTTCGAGGGCATCTCCCTATATCAGGAGCGCCGCCCTCCCTCCCCATTACCCCCATCGCTGCCCAAAATTTGAACTGACACCGTCCGCCCAAGGGGAAAAGCATGGCCCGGCACACGCCAGCCCGAACATCACCTCAACAACCTCCGGCCCCCGGCTCCACCGACAAGGCCCGAAACGGCATAGGTCCCCATCCCTCATTTGTTGTCCCATCCAACGCCCTCCATCCTTCAACAATTGTCCTTCTGCTCGGCGATACGGAAGACGCCTGCGAGATCCGAGGTCGAAGATACCACGACGGCTATTCACTGGCGTCGCAACACCGTCCCGTCCGATGGCTTCCAGTCCAAGTGTTGGGCCCAGCTGTGCGTACTAGCTAATGCGAAGCGCCGCAGTCAGATAAGGCACAGATGGGGCCCGCCCGAGCAGCGCGATCAACGCCGTGGGACGCTATGAGGAAAGGACATGGGTCGAAACAGCCAGTCCCAGGAACCCGATTTGTCTTGCCCGTTCCTCCTCTCGTCAGCCAGCAAAGGACACAGCGAGTAGAGCCAAGCACGGCGGCGGATACGGACTGGCCCGAAGACGCCCGCCCCAGACCCACTCGCAGATCCCCAACATCTCGTCCGCTCAATCTTGGCCAGCAAAACCCGGGGCCAGGTTCCGGGCGCCGACTCAAGCCGTACCGGACTTCCGTGCTCCCATGTGGTGCCCAATTTTTGGATGTGACGCGCAGAGACGCCAGGGCAGAAGGTGAGTATGAGTACGGCGACCAGTCCCTCAAAGGACTCGAAAAGCATCACAAGTGCAGATTGCAAGAGCGCGAATGGCAGTCCAGGACTGTATTAGACGGTCTCTCTCTCGCGCGCCTGGTATCTACATCGTGCTATCTGAACCGTATCCGCGCCGTCTGACCATAGCAGAAGATCAAGACGCGGCCTCGGCGAAAGCCATCCCGTTCGCGTGACAAGCCACAATTTCCTCCAAATTCCGTCCTTCGCCAGCTGGTTCATCAATCCCCCGCCGACCAACGCCGAGCTCATAATCATGGGACCAAGCCCGCCCAGTGGAACCCGCGAAAACATCAAATAGAAAAAAAATGAAGTCTGCCGCGTGGAAGCCAAGTGTCTGCTGTGTGGATGTGTGTAATCTGACAAAGAAAAGTGTGTGTGGAATCAATGCTTGTAAAGCATCGCAACGATAGTCTTGCGGCCCGTATGTACAGGTCTCCGCGGGTGCAGGGAAGGGGGTGTGTAAACAAAAAACCGGCCTCAAGGCCAAAAAGAATAGGCTCTCCTCATATCCACTGAATCCTCCGCCGGGGTATCTCTCATCTCATCTCTGTCTCTGCCTTCGCCGCCTCGGTCGCCGCTCAATAGGTCTCCTCCTCCAGGAGGTCGTTGGGCCCCACGTTCGACCGCCGCGAGGACGCCCTAAAGTCGACGCCGCTGCTGGTCCGCCTCGTGAGGGCGCCACCGCCGCTCTGCCGCCGCCCCGGGGCCGGTATCGCGCTCGGCATGGGGATGCCGCTAGCACCCGCCTCCGCCTCATACCGCGAGTACGTACCCCGCCGGCTGGGCGTGCGGAACTCTCCTGCCGCGGCCGCGTCCTCGTCCACCTCGTCCATATCGATGCGGGAGACGCTGGCGGAGTGTCCGTGCAGGCCGATGGAGCTGCGCGGTCTGCCGAGCGGTGTTCGCGCGCCGCCGAGGCTGCTGCGGCTCATGGGGCGCGGTGGTGGCACCATGTCGGTCCGGCTCGAGGGGCGGGCGTACGACGAGATGCTAGCTCGCGAACTGGGCCGGGAGATGGACGCGTCCGAGTCGCCGTGTGGGTTGCGGTTGGGGAGCGGGCCGAACGACAAGCGACTGATGCCAGACGTACTAGGTCGAGAGGCATGTCGCGAAGTCGATGCCGCCGAGGGGCCGCGGGGATTTGTCGGTGTCGTCTCGTCGCCGACCATGGAAGAAGAGGCCGTGGAGCCAGTGTTGCGCTTCCTGGTACGGATGGTAACCGTAGAGGGCACGTTCGTAGCTCCGTGGACGGAGGAGCGGGGCGAGGCACGAGGAGGGGTGTTGACAGGGGCGGGAAGCTTGGACCGGGCAGACTGGACGCGTGCCTCGAGGCGCTGCATCTGTGCCGTGAGGCTCCGGATGTGAGTGAGGGAGTTGGATGCGGGAATGCGATGCGTCGCGGGACGAGCACCACCCCTGGGGGCGGGGGTGCGGGTAGCGGCATTCGCAGTGACGGAACGGCCGGCAGGCCTGCTGGAGGTCGAGCTTCCAAAGGCTGGTCTCGGCTTGGGCGTGATGCTGTGGTCGGCAGAAGGGAGGCGGGACTTGCGGGTGGTCGTCGGAGCAGGCGTCTTCGAAGTGACCTTCTTGGGCGCTGGCGTGGGCGCGGGGCCAGAGACGTCGGACATGGGAGGGGACGGGGGGTGATGGAGCTGCTTGCTCGCCCGCAGAGGCTCGGTATCGGGAGGGGTCGTGATGAGCGGGGAACTAGCCGTCGAGTTGGGAGACTGGTCGATGGTCTTGTCAAAGACGGGAGATTCGAGAGCGGAGAGGTCGGTGGAAACGGCGGACAGGTGGCGCGACTCTTGCTTCTTCATCTTCTCGCGCAGCACCTCGGTCTCGATCTTGAGGTCTGACAGCTCCTCGCGCAGGCGCTGCGCTTCAATGCGCAGGGTCTCGCGCTCTTTGTCGGCCAACTTGATCTCCTCCTCCATCATGACACCGCGCTCGATGGCCATGTTATACTTGGACTCCATGTCCTCCAGGGAGGATGTTGTGTTGCGGGCTTGTCGCTCGAAATCGTCGTTGGCGACCTCGATGTCACGGAGCTTCAGGGTGAGAGCCCTGTTGCCTTCGCGCAGTGTCGTGATCTCCTTCTCGAGCGTGTTTTGGGCGCTGTTCGCCTCGGCTTTCGACTGTTTGTATTTGGTCTGCGGCATGTGTCAGCGGCAATGTTGTGGTACGGAGGAATCAAGCTCCCTACCTTCCACTCATCCACCTCGAAGCCCAGGCTCTCGGCCTTCTCCTGCAACTTGCGCTCTCTCTGCTCAGCCGCCTCGATATCCTTCTCCAGCTCCTGCTCTAGTTCCTTGCTAGACTCTCTGAACTCTGCGAGCTCGGCCTCCAGCCCCTCGTATTGACTCTTGTACCAGGAGAGAGCGTCCTCGGCGGAGGCAGACTCGCCCGGGGGCGAGGATGGTGGCTCAGCCATGGTGTGGATGACGATGTCTGCTCGTCGGTCGCGTAGGTGTCGAATTTGTTGTCGGAATGATGGCGACGAGGCTCGCGACGGACTTACCTACTTACCGGCGTCGCTGGTGCCGTGCTGTCGCTGTTGTCGTCGTCGCTGTTGTCGATGGAGGAGGGAAGCAGCGACCTTCTGGCCCACCACGCATCACAAGGAAGGGCCAATGTTGATTGTGGGGCGTGTCTACGGTGGGACACATCACACATAGCGCCAGTTCCCGGTTGCACACTCAATGACACGATCTGATAGAAGGACACGTGCTGTCTAGTGATGTAGTTCTTATCGGGCTGATTTCCTGGATGGCAACATGCCAGAACCTCATCTTTTCTCCAAGAGCTTTATCGGCTGCCTGGTCCCTCTGGACTGTCCTTCTCTGTCAGATGAAGTAAGCTGTTGACGGTCTACTTCACAGATGTGTCCCTGAGTTTGCCTGATGCCAGCCTTTTCAGCTACGCCACTAACAAGAGCGCTGGTCAAAGAGGTTGCCATTTTCCAATAACTAATTGACTGTTCACTTTCACAATGGCGAAACAACCATTTGGCGAAGACTGAGGAGTAGTCCACCGTAGCAGCCGCTCTCCTTGCGCTGGCATGACGCCTTTCCATTCCAGGACTAGCTTGCTACCACGGGCAACCCGGAGCGCACGGACCATCTCTACACTTTCTCCCGCATCGGGCATTTGTGCTTCCTTTTTGTTGTTGTCTCGCTCGTCTTCATCAATCAGTAAAACGCCACAATCAGGATGAATGTAAATGTGATTGCGCTTTCATGCTCTCTGGTCTGGACACGATATAAACCATCATCTTCGACATTGGTGCTCCGAAACATCCAACACGACTGTCACACCGCCATCTGCTACTGAGTTCATGCAGCCCAATGCACTGTTCCTTTAAAGCTCCACCGAGCCGCCTGTGCGCTGCCTCCCAGCCATCCATCCCTTTGCCTCCCTCTTTTCGGCATTCAGGGGCTCAGGGGTAAAGAGGTTGGTGATGATGCGTCCTTTTCGCAGCAAGACATCTTCTCTTTCTCTAATCGCCATCTTGACAGATCATCAATATATCCTCCATGCAAGCTATTTGACCATTTCTTCTGTTCATTTGATTGCTAAATCTTCCAGAGGGCCCAGCCATGCATCCTTCTGATTAGTCATCCCGCTGGACCCCACGTCTTGACTCCCAACATCGTGTCGACGGGCAGGTTGAAGATTCGTCGAAACAACAGAGCATTGATCGGTCTTCATCATCAACCGATGCAACCTTCTACCGAGTCATCAAGGGGGAAAACATCAAGGATCATAATCGGCCTCCCGAAAGCCTCCCTAGACAAACCTGCAAAGCGTACTGCTTCAATTCTTCGATCTTGGCCGAGAAGGCCAGTGCAATACGAATCAGGGCCATCTCCATCACTCCAATCCTCGTTGTCCTTAGCTTCAATTGTCATGATAAGTTTATTAGTATGGAGACAAAGACACTGTTTCTTGCAAGTAAATTCCATTCTTATTGTTTCGTGTGCCAGTCCTTCTTGCCTATGTCCCACGATCCACCAACTCTGACGCCCTAACTTTACTCGGGTCATTGATTTCACATAACGAAGAATCAGAAATGTCATTTGCTCAAGATACTGTTGATAAAGCAATCTGTCAGTGAACAACAGAGTCTCGCAGCTCACCCTGGCCAAAGGCGAAGCATCCGTCCAAACGCCATACAATCCAGGGACTGAGGAGAACTATGGTACAAATATGAGGGTCATCTAGAGCCCCTTCCCACATCCCAATCTCGGCACCAGATCCTCTATCATGGGTATCATTTGAGGATCATCTGAGGATCATCTAGACCCTCTTTCCCAAATCTCCAGCTCAACATCCCAATGCCTCGTGCTAGGGAGCAAGCCATGTCTCCAGTCCAGAGCAGCCGAGGGCAGGGGCATCTTGCCGCCTGAACCTCGTCTCTCTGCTCAACTCCACCAAGCCTTGTATAACCAGAGGGCCAAAATATTCAGGGCATCTTTCGCGTATTCGATGTCCTCTCCATCTCCATCAGGCCTTGTATACCAGAGGGCCAAAGTAACCGGACAACTGTCGAGTATTCGTTGTCCTGTCTCGATGTCGCCTCCGTTGGAGGCTCAGCGTCGGTCATTTACCTGGCCGATGTCGTCAGAGTTTCAAATCCTCGCCACCGAGTGTCTCGAGGAGTCGATCAAGGATTCACACCATTGCTCTGCTCCTTCTTGACCTTCTTCCGCTCCTTTTCGGCCTTCTTCTGCTCCTTCTCGTCCATCTTTCGCTGCATCTCCTCTCTCTGTACGCGCCTCTTCTCTTCATTCCGAGCCCGGTTCTCCATCGACCATTTGCTCCACGCAACATACGCGAGCTTCTCCTCGAGCGTCTTCTTGCTGTCGGGCACGAGCCTCATCAGCTTCCAGTCCAGATCCGGGTCGTCCAGCTTAGGATACAAGAGCTGATGCTTCTCCTAGTTCTTCCAGCGGGTCTTCTCGGCGTCCGACAGGTCGGGGGGCGCGAGATCCATCAGCTTCTTGTCGAGGTCCGGGTCACGCGGTTCAGGGCGATTCTTTGTTTGGTCAAGGGCTGCCTGAGAGGGGATCGTTGCTGCGAGTGGAGCGGCGCCGGGAGTTGGGCCGCGCAGGCTTGGGTCGATGGGGACGTAGACCTCGGACGCACTGGGCTGGGGAGCGAAGGGATTGGCGTATCCCGGAGGCCAGATGATCTCCCGCGATTCGTCGTTCTGCTCGGGGGCGGCGTTCTGCTGCAAGGCAAAGTTCTGTTGCGAGGCGGCGTTCTGCTGCGAAGCGGCGTTCTCCGACCGCATCGCGTTCATCATCGCGGCGGACAGCTGCGGAGTCTGGCCGTTGTCACTGCTGCTACTCTGGTAGCTAGCGACGGCAGAGGCAGCGTCCTTGTTCTTTCCACGGGGCGCAGCCTTCTTGACCGGGGTCTTGCGCTTCTTCGCGGCGGGAGAAGCTGAGTTGAGTTCCTCGGTGTTGTCGACGGGGCGCTTCTTGCCCTGGCTGCTGGAGGAAGGATGGAAAGTCTGAACCGGAGGCATCATGATGGTGAAGTCCTGCCCATGATTAGGCTGCGACCGGCCATGAGCGGGGCCAGGTGCATTCTGGAACTGTCCAGCACTGCCCATGGGGAAAGCGAAGGACCCAGAGGTCGCGGTCTGAGGCCGGCCGAGTGGGTTCTGGGGCACCGAGCCATTCTGGTTGAAGGCGTGCGGGTCACAGCTGTACAACTGACCACGCCGGTAGATGCCGTGGCTGGCAAGCTCTTCGTCGGTGAGGCCGGCAGACTGGAAGAAACTGAAGACGTCGTGGGCCATCAAGGCGTAGATGCTGACAACCTTGCGAGGAACCATGTCTGGCGTGGCAGGGTGAGAGGCATTCTGCTGCGGCATACCGGTGTTCTGACGAGGCGTCGTGTTGGTCGGGACAGCGTTCGTCATGGGCGAGCTGAAGGAAGCCTGAGTCGCGGTGGGGTTGGAGGGGCCAGACAGAAGGCGCATGCCGCCTTGAGTACCGGTGGTTCCAGCGTTTCCCATCTGAACATCGTTCAAGGACAAGTTGGCAGGACGGTTGGAACGCTCGATACCACTGTTGCCTGCAGCGCTGCCGGAGCGGGGAGTAGAGCCAAGATTTCGCATGTTGTCCTGGCCGCTGTTGGGCGCAGGAGTGGGAGTGCGAGGGGCCATGTTGACCGGAGCAAGCCTCGAGATGGTGAAAGCTGGGGCGGAAGTCGGGGCAGTGGTCTGAACAGGGGAAGGTGTTGGCGCAGAGTTCTTCGTCGAATTCGTGGCCTTTTGAGTGGTCTTCTTCGGGGCAGCAGGTTTCCGAGGCTTGCGCGGTGCACGAGTTTTCTTCTTCTTCGCAAGTTCAGGAAATTTCTCAGGGTGGACGTCGGGATCATTCGGGAAGTCGTACACCGGGCCCCTCCACAAAGACAATAGCTGCCTAGGTGGTTCCGGAGCCTGAGTGACTTGCTTGGAAGCCGCATTCACTGCAATGCCAGGACCAGGCGTACCAGAAGAAGAGGCGAGATGTTGACCGTTGCCTGAGGCTGCAGCACCCTGAACTTGGGCCTTGCCCGTGTTCACAGTCGGATTGGCGGCGGCGGCATTCTAAGCCGCCGGCGATGCCATGCCGACATTGGTGCTGGGCTGGGAACGGGAATTGACGGCAGCTGGAGTAATGTTCGTGACGAACTGGGCGATATCCTTTTCAGTCAGAGACTTGCGCTCCCCATGGCCCTGGGGTCGGGTCATCGTAGTACCGGAGGACTGGTTGGAGGTCTCGATCGAAGGAATGGCGACGTTTGGGTTGCCAGAGGTCATGACCTTTCCAGCGCCGTTGTTCACACTGCCGTGATGCTTCGCCTGCTCGGAGTTGGCCACCTTTTGGGCGTTCTTGCCGGGAGGACGGTAGACGAAACCTGTCGGGGTCTTCTCGAAAGTACCCTGGACAGGTCCGCCAGCAGACAGGATCGTTGAGGCGGGGGCGGAGCTCGGAGGGGATTCGGTCGGGTTCTGTTCGACGAGGACGTTCGGCTCAGCGACGAAGCCCTGCTCGACGACAAAGCCTGGGACCATGGTGCTTGTCTCATCGACAAATTTGACGGCACCGGCAGGGAGACTGTTGAAGTATTGTAGGAGCCCAAGACCCTCATCATCAACAGCAGCGTAACCAGGGGGAGTAGAGGAAACGTCCGCAGCATCCTGAGGAGTACCGTCGGCATTGTCATGGGCTGTAGAGGAGAGACCAGGGGCATCCTGCTCATGGCTCTCGGTCGCGTGATCGGCAGCCATCTCGGTCTCGGGAGCGTCGGCAGTCATAAAGGAGGCATTGACATTGGAGAGCTCAAGATCGTCGAAGTTGACGTGCCCCTGCTGGTCAAGATCGTTGTTGAAGTAGTTGTTCAAATCAACGTTCCGCCACTCGTCGGAGTCATTGTTGGCATCAACCTGAGGCAAAAGAGTGTCAGCGAAGGGATCTGTCGGCGAGTGCGTCGAGTCGACGCGGTCATCTCGGGAACTTACCTGCAGATGGCGAAGGACATTTGGGTTCTCGATGGGGGAGTCGGGGTTGTTATCGGTAACGCCGTCGTTGGCGTTCGTGCCGTACTCAGTGGCCATGTGGAACATGGCGTCGAATTCTCCTTGTCCCTCCTGTGTGGTGAGGGGTTAGTGAGGTGCTTGGCAGGGGAAGACGCGACGATTCATTTGCGTCTTTTGTATCTAAAGAGGTACCTGGAGATACTTACCATGATGATGTCGTCGTTGTTCGGCAATGTCTCGACCTTGTCAGGCACGGTAGATGTAGGATCGGGGGATTGCTCGGTGAAGAGACTTCCGGAATCGCCCTGTTCAGGGAACAATTGTCAGATATCAGCGATGTAATTGACACGTGAGACTCGAAAAGCTGCTTTGTGTATGAGAAGAACAAGTGAGAAATGAAAGCGTTGTGCTTGAGTGAGAAAGGCTGAGTCGTGACGAGGCAAGGTGTTGATGGATGTAAGTGACGCGACGAAGGAGACTCGCGAACGCGCGAGAAAAAGGTGTAGAAGAGCAATTGGCAATGCAATTGAGAAGTGCAATTGATAATTACCCTCAATAGGAGAGTCGGCACGAACAATAGGAATTGGTGGAGAAGAATGGTAAGGTGGGAGTTCAATCAAGGTTTGGGCGTGTTGGGTGGTGAGGTTGTGGGGGAGGGAAAAGGGGCGCGGGGCAACCGCGTGACAGAGAGGAAAACACACGTACCTGGGCGTCTGCCTCGTGACCATGACCTTCAGTCGGACGAGTCTCAGTCGCGTCTTGAGCTGTTGCCTGCTCAATCACAGGGGCTGCAATTGCGAGCTTCGGGAAGACGATGGCAGGCATGGGCATGAAGGCGCTGCTCGCGTTCTTCCGGTACAGGTTGTACCAGGCGACTATCTCCTCTGCCTTTGGCGCGGCAGGGGAAGTAACGGCTTGAACCGATTTGGTGTATGGATTCGGAATGTCGACGATGTTCTCCTTTGGAGATTGCTTGCAGCGGGGATTCGGGCACATGTGGTTCATGCTCTTGAATGAACCAACCTCGCGAAATGGGCAGTCGTGCGGAGTGAACTCCGGTGTCGGGACGCCGACAGGCAGCTTGGCCAGGTAGTCGGCGACATTGTGAAAGCTCTTGGTATCGTTGATGAGCCCGCGGGCTATTCCAGACGCGACGTAGCAGTCACAGATCTGAAGGAGGATGTCGGATTGGATGACGGTGTTGCAGAAGCTACAGTCTAGCTGGCCGAAAAGACACATCTTGAGGTTTCGGAGATGATCAGAGGGTAGGACGTGTCGGGGCTGATTAAGGGAGTATTGAGTATTCTCAGAGAAGGGGAACGGGGATGGAGATGGAAAGCTCCTAGAGTAGTGGAGGACGGGGTTAGTGGTGATGAAAGGAGAATGGATGGGACAGTGGTGGTGATCGGGGAAAAGGTTGGTTGTGTTGAGGTGAGAAAGGAAGAAGGGTTGAGGATTTAAAGAGAGAAGAAGGGTCCGGGAGGATATTCAGCGGGAGCTTCAGCAAGACGTGTAAGTGAAGAGGCGGGGCGGTAGGCGGTGGGCAGTGGGCGGTGCCGGTTCGTGGCTACAGGCTCCGGATATTGGCCAGGCTTCGCGTCCGGCGGGCTCTTGTTTTGGTCAGAGCCAAATCCGTAGAATACTCTACAACATCTTGCCGCATCACTGCTAGCTTGTTGGGATATTGGGAGAAACAAGGACTGACTCATGGAGCGAGGTTATCTACGCATTCTACGGCTGACGTTTGATACCAACCCATGAGCTCGAGAGCCAAGACGGATCCCTGAGAATCATCTTCTTTTGCTTCCTGCGCGCAACTCGATGACATAGACACAAGACTGTAACTCCAGCAAGATGTCTGCCGTTTATTGGAACAGTCAAACGGGCCAGATGGCGGCTCAGGATCTGACTCAGTTGGCACCAGCGACTCAGAAGTTGAGGCCGATGGTCCTCGCCCAGTCAGAGTTGCGCAACTGTTTCGACTCATAGAAAACATTCATGATCTAAACATTGAATCTCGTTAAGTATCAAGAATGGTCTACTTTGTAGTCTTGGGCATAGCTGTGAACAGTGTCGGGACAAGACGGCTGCTCGCAGAGCAGTGTTCATTGCTGGCACGCCAAGAGTTGCGACGCGCTCTCTGCAAAGCTGGAAGTGAAAGGTTCTTGTAAGAAACCCTGGAGACTCAACTTGAGTGTGCCGGATGTCCTTCAGACTTCATCTTGCCTGTGCAACCCAGGGCTTAGAAGCCTCAGAAGATCCTCGATATCAACCTCGATGACTCGGCGCAGTCTCTCGGCCACTGCGAAGGTAAGAAGAGCTCCGAAGTGCCTATCTGAGAGATGGAAAAGACGGAGTCTCCTGCATGTCTGATACCACTCATTTGCTGACGATGCTGCACATAGAATGAGACACAGTCAAGCCGACACTGACAGAAGCCGAAAACACCATCATTTGATTGACGAAGTCCTGATCAATGAGCCACGATCCACTCGACAACGAGCCACGCTTACATAACATGTAAAGAACACCCATCACGAAACGAGTCCCGTTGCCCCACCTCGACCGCCTCGATACCACCCACCCACCTTCTCCTCCGACAGACAAGGGCCATCCTCCTCTCACCCTCACCGCCAGAATGTGTCACCCGGCCTATCTCGCTCGATGGCGCTAATCGCCAAACCCGCTCCCCAAGTGCCGTCGTGCTTGAGTCCTCACCGCGTCTCCCCGTCTCACAGCATAGGGCCCCGCGAGCGTCCCGCGTCCCAGACCTCCCAGGTTGCGCGCACGGCATCATGCGATCCGTCTCGAGGGGGTGCCACGGGACTCGCCATTGCTTCCGAGGTGGTGGGTGTTGAAGGTTTCCCTGGACGGCGCGGGAGCATCTCCCGAGCCAGCATGGTCCGGGGAGGGTCGCATCGTGTCTGCAGCCTCCGAGACAACAAGCGACGTCGGGCCAGGATTTCTCGCCCGGTCGCCAACTTACTTACTCGCCAACTCGCGTACCGCCACCCCGGCGATACCTCTCCAAGGCCGAAGAAACAGAGAAAAGGAAGCCTGCGACGATGTTCCACTCCGCGTCCCCGTATGTACGTCAGTGGTGGAGGTGTCGCGCGGGTAGGCAGCAGGCCAGCAGCTGGGTCAGGTAAGCTGGGGCGCGCTCTGAATCCGGGGCTGACGCTTCATCCACATCGCAGGGCCGGGTTACCCTGACTTGCGGGAACCATGCCGCGGCCAGTCAACGGGAGCCGCCTGGCCGTTGAGGACCCTGACTTTTTCACGGTGCAAGTACAAGAAGCCTGGAAGTGGCAAACGTCGACAAAATGCCCGACGATCGCGACACGTCGGCGGTCTTATGCGATGTCACCCGGGCATCATGCCGGGGCCGATGTCGTGTTGCCGCGTAGACTGGGATGGACAGAAGTCATCAGACGATCCCGAAGCCGGTTCGAGGGTTGTCGAGTCGCGCATTGAGGGTGCTTTGTTTGCTGTGGCAGCGCGACCGAACAACGGTCTTGTTCGACGCGAAGATGCGGCCGCGCTGCCAGACTGCAGAGGTCGAGTGAGACATGCAGCCATCATGAAGCCATCACGAGACACCCAACTTGCACCCGGCCTTGGCGGTATTCGACCTCACATCCAATATGCGGACAGTGCGGCATGTTGTCCCTCTCAAGATCGCATCAACCGAAAGCACACGAATTCCGAATGATCTCGTAGCCAGCAAGTCTGGGCACATTCAAGCGAGGCGTTCACTGGATCTGGAGCATGATTGAAGGCCATAATCGTTCGTGCGATTTGTTCCTATCTATGGGCCATCCAACCCTTGGTATCAAGTTTTTCCCAGCCCCAAGCAGCCGGTTTACAACCTGGCGCATCTAACCCAAGTAAAAAAAGCCAATCGCTCGTGAAATCCAAATCGCTCATGGTGATACACTCCACACACATACTGTCCCCTCCTGGACT
The DNA here is from genome assembly GCA_037042015.1 of Furcasterigmium sp. R96-07A1. Lineage (NCBI taxonomy): Eukaryota > Fungi > Ascomycota > Sordariomycetes > Glomerellales > Plectosphaerellaceae > Furcasterigmium > Furcasterigmium sp. R96-07A1. The sequence goes on along the minus strand of JAXQJP010000326.1, from coordinate 30,343 downwards.
TACTCCCAAACGTAAACCCCATTCTCATACACGACCCGATTCCTCCTCGACCCAGGCCCGACAGTCGCCCTGCGCCTCGGCATCATCCTCTCCTCGAGCCGGCGCTTCTGCGCCTCGTCCTCGCGCGACATGCCCGTGTCCCTCCGCCGCAAGGGCACGGCATTAATGTCCATCTGCCGCACGGCGTCGCGCAGCTCCCTGTCCCTCTGCTCGGCGGCCACGTCCGTCGTCGTGCGGTTCAGGCCCGGCACGGGCACGGCGGCGCGCGCGTCGATGTGGCTGTTCATCTGCGCGATGCGCTCGGCTTTTCTCAGGTCGCGGTCGAGTTTCTGCTCCTCGGCGCTCGAGCCAGCGGGAGCTGCTGCTGCTGCTGCAGCTGCACGTTCGCGCTCGCGCCTGCGCTCGCGGCGGCGGTGCGAGTCGTCGGCCTCCGGAAAGATAAAGTCCGACGTCTCCTGGCGCAGGGAGCGGCGGGCGGAGCGGCGCTCGTCGTCGGACGAGGGGCCGTAGGAGTTGCGGGATTCGTTGGAGTGGGTGCGCCTGTGGCCGAGGTAGGGGGATGGTGACGAGGGCCCGGCGCCCTCGTTGAAGCGGACGTGGCGGCTGGGGCGCTCGTCGACGATGACGGGCCGCAGGGTGTCGCGGCGGGCGTGGCGGCCGTAGTGGTCCGCTGCCATGGTGTAGCCGGAGCGCGGCGACGAGGGGGCCGTGAAGGGCATCGTGAAGGCCTGGGGCGGCGTGCGGGAGGTGGGCGGGTTCTCGACGATGAGGATGCGCTCCTGGCGGCCGAGGCCGAGGCCCGTGCCGGAGCGGTTGATGTTGATGACCTTTGCGCCGCTGGGGTCCGAGGTGCCGTGGTAACTGGTGTAGCGCTCGCGGCGGCGGCCGGAGCCTCCTGAGCCGCCGCTGCGGCGCGAGTGGTCGGACTCGCGGTCGCTGGCCGAGGCGTAGCCGCGCGGCGTCGAGGGCCGCGGCGAGTTGGAGGGCGTCAGGCGAGGCGTGGGAGGGAGGCGGGCGTCGGCGTAGACCTTGGGGTAGGTGAAGACGCGGGGCTGGGCGCACTCGTAGCCGGCCGGGGCCTTGCTGCAGCGCGTCACGGTCGACTCGGTCCGCTCCTGGCCGTCGGGGTAGACGACCGTCTGGATGTCCTTGGTGCACATGGTGCCGCCGCGGAGGTCCGGCTCGAGGGTGTAGTACGGGGGCTCTCTGCGCTGCTGGCGCCCGTTATATGTCTGGAGGACGGTGTCTCCGGTTCCTGGCGGGGTGTAGTATCTGTAATCTCCCCTGGAATGCGTCGTGGTCTGGCGGTTCGCGGGGGGACGGACGTATGAGACAGAAGGGTCCCTATTTGGATCTCGTCTGGAATTGAAGTGTTCGTTTATGATGGTGACGGGTGGGGTGTTCAGCTTGTTGGTGTGAACGTCCGGCAGACGTTCTGGTGTGGTATGGGATATCGACTGGATGTGAAGGTCGATGTCGTCTGGGTGGTGAAGAAGGAGGAAGACGGCGTATAAGTAGTCGATGGCCTCGGGTCGGACAGCAGATGTCGGATCGAGGTCAAGTAGGGAAACGTATGGTGGGTGTGGTGCGATGTGTCTGGGCCAACAGTTCGTGATGGCACGGGCACTGGGTCCTTTAAGAAGATTTCATGATACCCTGGGAGGGAAGAGGGACGTGATGCTAGGTCTGGTCTAGTGCCCGCAGCCCATCAGCCGTGATGCAGGACCCAAGAGGATGCATTGCGAGGGCAGGGATGGCCTGTTGGTAGCACCAAATGGGGAGCATCACAGGGGGGCCTGGTTGGTAGCAGATGGGGAGGTGGGACGACCCTTGTCGACGAGGCGTTGGCCGGGACCCCTGTCACGATGTTTGGTCCATTGGCTGCCTGCGAGCGAGTGCATGACGGTCGGTTTTGGTGTCTCTCGGGGTGAGTAACAGGGAGCAGAGGTGGAAAAATAGGGGGTTCCCGTAGCGTCACCATCCTCCGCTCTGCCCCCGAATCGCTTGCGCACCGCCTCATCACGAGGCTTAGCAGGACTCTTCCCATGTCTACACAGGGGTGAGCCCATGGATCGAAGCCACAAGCCCACCACTCGAGCCAAGCCTCCCTCCCGCTGTCCTCCTGATCTGTTCTACAGTAGTACGAGGATGCATCAAGCTTTGCAGTGAGTCCTCACGCCGGGAGGAGGTTTCTGGCCGTTGCTGCATGGCTTGGCGCGAGTCCTCTCCTCGTCTCCGCCGAGCACTCTCCAAACCGAGATCAGTTGATGTGTGGTGCCTATGCTAGCACTGTACTAGTGAGCCGCCAGCATCTCGGGTCTCTGATCCTCATGGACTTTACCACTTCGGCATGCTTCTGCCTTGGGCGCTTGATGCTGCCTGTTGCATGCTGCAGAGGACAGGCACAGTACACTGCTGAGACAGCAAGGTAGACAGAGGACACCCGTTCTCCGGCCATGTACGCGTCTCATGAAGCGCGCCCTTCCCAATGCGACCGGTGGCGGCGGCCTTCCCAGGGCAGGACCCTCGATTACGAAACTCGGCAACCACTACACTGGCAGGTTGAACCAAAATAGTTCACAGCCTTGCGTCGATCGGGAAAGTGAGTGGCCAGGTCGGTCACCCGTCGCACTCTGGGTGATCTGCCATTCGCCTAATCTCCCGTCGTGTTTCCTCAGCCTCTTCAGGGGTCGCCGAAACGAATTCGTCCAGGGGGCGGCGGCGGCGGCGGAGGCCAAGTCATGTCGCGCTTGGAGCTCGACCTGCCCCGAGGCCTGGCAGCGCCTGTCGAAACCTCGCCGAGGAAGCGCGGCGAACGGTTGGTGCGTGTGTGGCACGAGCACCCAGAATACTCTGTGGTCAATCGGGACTCGGCAGCGCAAGGCATAATTTTAGCCGTGTCCTAGAGGGAGAACGGACGAGGATCACGAGGGCCGCGAGGCCTGTTGGGGGCCACTGAACTACTGCTAGCCACTGTAGTAGGACCACAATTGGTTTCTACACTTTGCGACCGGCGATGGGTCACGAGGGAGAGAAAAAGAGAGAGTCCTAGACGGGCCGGCGGGAGACGGCATCTTAGGCCCCTACTGCCTCCGAGCTTGACAATGACGTTGCATCTCAAGCTGGGGCCTGGAATTGACACCATTGAAGCTTGCAATGCTCGTTGCTGCAGCGTGGTGGTGCTCCCTGATCAGCCGTTCTTCCCAGCAATGTCGTGGCGGCGAATAGCGGCACTCGAGATTGGATTGTTCAGGACCTGCGCCCTCTCTGGTGTCTTCGTCCGTGCTTTCCGATGGGCTGCATTAGTTCGCATGAGGCCAAAGCATTTCTTGCACTTTGGCCGACGGCTCGTTCCTGGGCCATGCAAGACACGATGAGCCAGTGGAAATGAAGGGCAGCTCGTCCTGCCAGTGGACGACGGGAGGAATGAGAAGAGGCCTGTGGCGCCGTCCGGCACTGTGCATCATCAGGAGTCGGACTGGAGAACCAGGGACCCTCCCGGCCTCTCTCTTCCACTGCACTTCTCATCCTTCTCCCCTCTACTCGTTTCTCTCGGTGGCGCCGGCCACGGAACCCATCATCCACCACGGAGCCGTGCCAAGTGCACCCGGACCGGCGACGTGCGCTCGCTGTGATGCGACCGTCCCTCTCAGCCCTTCCGCCGGCGCCCCCCAGAACGGGAGGCAGAGGCAGTGCCAGAAAACCATCCCGTCATTCCTCTGCGCTCCCGTGGCGCAGGACGCTCGCTGCCCTGTCCGTCCCCTCCCACGCCCATCCCTGCCAGTGTAAGCCCTACGGACGAACCCCTGCACTTTTCGAGGCTTGGCATCCGTCTTTCCCCATCCGTCCGTCGGTGATGGCACTGGGTGTGACCTGGACATGTCCCGAGGGGCAGTGCAATTGCTTGCATGGGAATCAAGCCGCGACATGGAGCTTCTTTCGCGGACGGGCCAGACCTCGCGCGGCGTCATTGTACATGAGGTCCTGTTCAGCCTTGCGGGTCGAGAATTGTCTGAAGCTTGGCTGTGGTGATACAGTAGAGGGATCATTGAACGGGAGGCAGCTGGTGTCGCGGAGGCGCTGGCTTGAATGGCAGTTGGACAGATCAAAGCGTGGCACAGAGCAGGCAGCGCTTTAGTCGCGGGTGAGCAGCGACTCGCTCTGTTCTCGTCTCGGTCCCGACTGGCAGACAAGGCTGATTCTGCAACGATTCCTTCTACTCGGGACAGATATGTGACCTTCCCCCAAAAGGGAATGTCGTACAGCGACACCAGGCTCCCTCTTTCTCTCTTCTCATGATCAGGACTGAACCAGTCAGTGAGAGGCAGCCGGCGTTGCAGACATGGTCCGGATCCGCAATCATGGGGCATGCAGCTTCGGCCCCCAACTTGAACATGGGCAAGCAGCAAGATGGGGGCCGGCCGCATTAGACAAGCCCCAGAGTTGCAGCGGCGAAGGCCGGGGTTATGATGTCCGCCATGCCTTGATCGGAAAGGGCGCGATTGATTGACAATCGCAAGATGTACATGTCATGATCTGGTCTGGTGTGTCCCAGGAAATCATAGCCATGAGACCGGACCCTGTTCTGGCGATCAGGGGGCTGACGTGCCAGGGTTCATGTCGCGTGTGGCATCGTAGTGGTTGTCAACTGCGTATGCTATTTCAGCTGCCCTGGGATCAGATTCCTGTTGTGTCCTCCTGATAAATACGGCACCTGGCTAGAACAGTCTGCCTAGAAGAAGGATGAGGAAGCTTTCAATGTACACGCGACCAGTGTTGAGCACCAAGAGCTGATGGCGTTTCCCAGGCGTGCCCTTTCGACAATGTTCAAGCCAGGGATGTGTGTGGCACAGGCTGCTTTGATTGCCCATGGCTGTCTTGCTTGCCACCTAGATATATCATCTACATTGGGCGCTGATGACAAACCGACGAGCTGAGGCATCCAAATTTATCATGGCCGCGTGTTCAGTCGCGTTTTGCCTCGTCAGCACTCCGAATAATCAAGTTGTGTTCATCGGGACAGCGACGGTGAGACTCTGCAAGCAGAGGCTATCAATACGATTCATTAAACAGCGCCGACACTCACGGAAGTTGCCAGAAAGTATGTGGCGGCAAATAGCGTTCACCAGGGGGGCCAATGAAGGTTCAGAAGTATTGACTGAGCCAAGTGAGAACAGGAAGAGGAATGCTGGCATCACGAACTGGTTGCAATAGTGCTGAGAGAACGAGAAATAATCGTCACCTTCTGGCCGTATCATTTGTGTACACCAGAACAAGCCGAGGCACGAGAGCGCTAGACCTGGTCGCTGCCACCTTGCCTGATGGATCCAAGAAGCCTGGTAAGAGCTCAGACGCATAACAGCTTGGCGGAAACCTCCTCGTGAATATCCCGACTAGAGAATCCCACGTTGAAGACAAACTCGCCACCAGGAATCCTCCAATCCTGCTCCTCAACATCCCAGAAGCTTACATCCCGACGACGCAACTCGAATGTCACCTCCTCCTCGTCACCGGCCTCCAGCACACTCGTCTTCTCGAAGCCTCGGAGGACCCTGAGCGGGGTTCCGTCATGGGTACCATCCGGGAACGACAGGTAGAGCTGCGCGACTGCCGCGCCTGGGACATCACCGGTGTTCTTGACGGTGGTGGTGACCTTAACCAGCGTGTCGTACAAGGCTGCATTACCGCCTGGCATTGTCGTGTTCTGGCCTGGTGGCAGAGGAGAAACACCGCGCGTCGTCCGCTCGACGGACGTGTTCTCGAGCTCGAAAGTGGTGTAGCTGAGGCCGTAGCCAAACTCATAGCGAGGCGTGATGTTGGCGGCGTCAAAGTACCTGTAATCAACAAGAAGCCCCTCTGTGAAGTCGGCCTGCCAGGCATTGGGATCCGTCGTGTTGCTGGTGATATTGACGATGGGGGCATTATAGTCCGACTCCTCAAAGGCAATGGTGTACGGAAGCTTCCCGCTCGGGTTGACCCTGCCGTAGAGAATATCGACGATGGAGTTGCCCGCCTCCTGGCCCGGCAGGTGGGCGGCGATGATCGCTGTCACGTTGGGGTTGTCGGCCCAGGGCATGAGGTTGATGCCCGGGGAGTGGGTGATGACGACCGTGTTGGGACAGCTGGCAGATACAGTGTTCACCATTGCGGTTCCGTTCCAGTCCACGTCCAGCGAGATCCTGTCGAATCCTTCGGCAGCGTAGGTCTTGAGGAAAACCAGGCAGACTTCCGGGATCGGGTAGATGGTGTGGATGGACTCGGCGGCCTGGTCGTTGCTCAAAATGTACTGGACGAGAGCGCCGTCTTCGCGACCCTTCTGCTTGATGGCCTCGAGCGGCGAGACGAAGTAGGTGTAGCGAGCGCTTCCAGAACCCCCGCCCTGGGCGAAAGTCCCGTATTCAGGACCGATCGAGTCCTTCAGGAAGGTGGCCTCGAACTGTCCCTCGCTCAGGTCGGCGGCATCGTTGCCGAACACGGCGATGTTTTTGGGCTTCTTCAAGGGTAGAGCGCCTTCGTTCTTCAGGAGCACGGCAGAAGCGGCGCCCAGCTCTCTGACGAAGTCCCCGTGATCTCCCCGGACATCGCGGCTCTTCTCGCCCCCGATGTTGAAACCCTCCAGCTCACTGGCGGACACTGGGCTTGACTTGAGTTCGTTGGTGCTTGGATCGAGAGGGGGGTACTCTTCGGTGTTTTGCTCGAAGTGTAAGAAGGGCGTGAGGATGCGGTGTACCATGTCGTCGAGTCGGGACTCTGGCATGGTGCCGTTTCGTACGAGATCGGCAATCCCACGGAAAGGCGATCTCGTGCCGCCCGGCATGGTGACGTCCAGTCCAGATTCTATCGATGGAAGGCCCGTCTTGGTAGCCCCCCAGTCTGACAAGACTGCGCCTTGGAAGCCGAGCTCTCCCTTGAGCAGTCCATTCAGGGCCTTGGAGTTTTCGCACGCATAGGTCTGGTTGAGACGGTTGTAGCTAGAAATATCAGGTCAGACGCAGGCCTGGGCAGCTTTGATACTGGTCTCACCTGCACATCATCCAGCTCACACCGGCCCGGATTCCTTGGGCAAACGGCCACAAGTAGAGCTCGTGCATGGTGCGATCGTCGATATTTGAGCTCAGAGCCTCGATGGTGACGCCGTTCTCTTCTGATGGAAATCGCTGCGTCTCTTGCTCGTTTCCGATGAAGTGCTTTCCCACTGACTGCACTCCGTGCTTCTGGAGGCCCTGGATAGTCAATTCGAACGCCCACCCAGCCAAGTATGGGTCAATGCCGAAAGCTTCCCAGTTGCGGCCGCCGAGGGCATGTCGGCCCATGCCATTGACTGCGGGACTATCACCAAAAGTCAGCCAGCTCGCAAACAAAAGCACGAAACTGACACGAAGTAAGCAAGGGCATCATTCTTACCCCATGGCAGCCTGGATACCCTTGCCACGAAACTCTGAGCCCATCATGTCGGCTCTCCGGGCCATCATTTTCTTGTCAAAGCTTGCCGCAACCGAGATGCCAGCAGGAAACACCGTGGTGAAGTCGGTCTCCCGCACTCCAACAGGGGAGTCCTGGAAACAGATTCCCCGGAATCTGAGACGAGGAATCGCCGCAATGTTGCCGCCACAAGGGCCGGGAGTTCCGGAGATGAGGCTGACTTTCTCGTCGAGGGTCATCCGTTTGACCATGGCGCGAGCCTTTGCGAAAGCCTCCTCGCGGCCACCTGCTCCGATCGCCTCGGCTGTCCACCCAGCTGCGTCAGATATCTGATACGAACGGCCGTGAGGGGTTTTGAAAGTGGCTTACGGGATGGGAAGGCATCGATGGGCTGGAAATGTTCGCTCTGGGCAAGGACTTGGCTCAGTTTCCCCATAGCCAGCGCAGCCAGGAGACTGAAGAAGCCCGTCAATGGTCTCATTGTGGTGATGCATGGGTATCGATACGAAACAAAGCTGGTATTGAATGCTAAAGATAGTGGAATGAATAGGATCATACTAACGTTATATAGTAACTCCATTGGGGGACCTCATAACCATGAAGCTAGCATATCAGCTCACAAGTCCGTGACGTCCTCTGTTGCTCACTTACGAGCGAGATTCCGCGCCAGCCAAGCCTGGAAAAATCCCACGAAAATACAGTAAAGCACTCCAGAAAAGTTCCATTGGGACCTGACGCCAGATGAAAGTGATATTGGCCGGATCTACGGTGCGGGGTGGTGGTCTCTGGGGTTGCGGGGTGTGGGATGACCAGTTCCTTGGACCACCTAGTGGGGAATCAAATCTGCAGTACATGCGCACCCAGGGACAATTTTTCCAAGGTGTATTTTATTAGCTCCGTCAGTCTTGACGCATATGCATGTATTTCCATCAACCGTATCACGATAGAGCATCGAGCTCAACAGAACAATTCATCGACGTCAGAAGGTGTAGGGACTGAATCCCTCACCCGGCGCCTCTTCCAGGAGCTGAAGTGTCCCCTATGCGTTCAGCATCTTGAATTGGCTCTGTCAAACTCGGGAAATTAGTAAGGCGGAAAGTCACTGTGTCTGAAGAGGGGAAGTCCCTCCGCGCCAAGACCACAAATTTCTACATTGAATCAATCCCCGGAGGCGGACATAAAGGGTTTCCGATCAGACTCCGGACAACGGAGTGTTCGGTCAATGTTGATTCCTATCAGATGGTCTCCTACTCAGTAGCAGAAGCGGGGGTTGACTCTTGTCGACGAGGCCGTGGCTGGGATCTGCACAACAAGCAAGCCAATGGAAGCTTTTGCAAATCGCTCCTCCCTCGGCAAGACTGGGTCGACAAGGACCGAGTTCTGGAGCTTGACGACGTGAATGGTGCTGCGGTGCTTTCTTGTGCGTGGGGTCCTCCGCTTCTAAACCGCGATACTCCGCGACGCCCAATCGAGGCCCAGGCAACTGAAGCTGGATGCTCGGGGTAACAAGTACGGCAGGGCCGCAGTGATGTCCCTGACGAAGCATTTACCGGCCCAAAACTGATTACAGTGTTTCTTTCCCGTGCATTCAGGCTATAGTCGTTGGCCTCGCTTACATGGTAATCCGGGGTAGGATCCAACAATGCGGGATAGACGCTGGGGCGTCGCGGAATCTCGCAGTTAACCACTCTTCTTTGCCTACAACAACGCATCATATATCACGCCTTGAGTAAATGTATGAGTAGACTTGGTTCAGAGGTGTATTCAAATGGAATTTCTGTGTGTCTGTTTGCTGGTTTCTGAGCTCTGTGAAGGTGGCGATGAAGAGCGGTGCAGACCCGTGATGACATTATTCCGCGGTATACCTCGATCCCTGACTTGGCTACCAAATTTCGAAGATGCCTCATTTTTTCATGTTGTCCTCGTCATATTGATAGACATGATGCCGAAATGGAGCATTTAGGAACCACCCTCTACTGAGCCTCGTTGCCAGCCTCGCTACGGCGCCAGTTGACCACGAAGAAATTTCCGTCAGCACTCTGCTCGACGGGAGTCTTCTCCTCAACAACGTTGCCCTCTTCATCCCGCCTCCAGTTCACTACAAAGAAGTTGCCATCAGCGGCCTGCCCCTCAGTAGCCTTCTCATCACGCCTCCAGTTGACGACGAAGAAGTTGCCGTCAGCACCCTGCTCGACGGGCGTCTTCTCCTCAACAACGTCTCCGTTCTCATCCCGCCTCCAGTTCACGACGAAAAACGCGCCGTCGGCGGACTGCCCGCCCGAGGACTTCTCTTCCACGTCGCGACGCCAGTTGACAACAAAGAAATTGCCGTCGGCACCCTGCTCGACGGGCGTCTTCTCCTCGACCACGTTGCCGTTCTCGTCACGGCGCCAGTTGATGACGAAAAAGGCGCCGTCGGCGGACTGCTGTTCGGCTGGCTTGACGTCCTTGGCGGCCTCGGCTAGGGGGGCCGCAGCCACGAGGCCGGCGAGGGCGAGGATGCTTGCGATGGCGGTGGTCTTCATCATGAATGTTTAACACGAGGGTATGGCTCTGCGTTGCTTTGAGGACGTTAGTAGGGAGCATGTCAAAAGCGTTTGATTTGTTCATACCTCAGAAGTAGGTGTGTCTAAGGGGGGATCGGACTGATAGTCTGGTTTGATGTCTTGGAAGCATGTCAACAAGGATCTGATCCGGTTCGCCCTCCCCTCTTATACCTGTCGGAAGCTTGGTTGAGGTGCTGTTGGCCGTCTCAGAAACAGTCAGTCACAGACCCCTCGACTGCATGAGGAAGGTATCCGTGATGCCATCCTCGCCCAAGCTGACGTCGCTCCGCAAGGTCTGCGCAATCGCCTGCGCCAACCCATAAAACAACCTGCATTCAAGCCAATCTCCTCGCTGCCGTCAGTAGCCGCAATGCATCGGGCTGACGAAAGTTCCAACAACGTTGAAAGTCGAAAAAACACCCCTTAAGACTTGGTAGTCGACCTCTCCACCTCGTTCATCTCGTTGGGCGGCGCACCACTGCTGCATGTCACATCATGGCTGCCGGTTGTCCGGCGCCATCTCCTTCCCGAATGAGCCATTCCGGCTGTCATGCCGTGGAGACGGATGCGGGCCGCTGCGAGCGTGCCGCCAACGGCAGTCGACGAGGCGGGGGAGCACGACATTCAGGATTGCATGACGTGAAGTCTCGTGCGGTTCTCGACAGATGGCGAATGGGTCTGTTGCAGGACTTGGCGGCGACTGTCAAAGAGCCGTCTCGGTCAATCTGGTGACGACTGACTCGCCGAATCCCATCTCCCGTGATCTCGACACTCCGCGCTTGATAGTCATTTTGACAACCTGGACCATGTCAGAGCAGTCCAACGAATGCAAGGGCAGTCCCATGTCTTCCTTAGACGGCGACCCAGACGAACAACAGCCGTTTCTCCAGATCTCGAGGCCAAGCACAGAAGGGCGCCCGGATGATGGGCATGGCGGGCCATTTCGTCGGCGAGCACCTCTCCTGGTCTCCGTGGCTGCAAATGTCGTCTTGACAGCCATTCTGTTTGTTACATGGATCACAACACGCAATAAACGGATAGACGCAGCTACCGAGCTATGTAAGCGAATTAACGAGTGCAGTAGTGCAAATGAAATTGACACGAGCTGACGAAACTAGCCCCTGCCTCTCACCTCATCCAGTACGAGAGGCTCAAGTTTCAAGCGGCCATCGGCAACGACACGAGCCCGTACCAGGGCTGGCCAAACGACGACATCGATGCCCACTGGCAAGAAATGTACAATGGTGTGACAATTCGTACCAGAAGTGAGATGGCAGGCAACTGACATTATCAGGCGGAACGGATCTTGGGTTCTCCGAGCTGGACGTCGCAGGTCTCCAGCTTCCAGACGACGTGGAGAAGGTGCCCGTCGCGGGCTTTGAGGACCGGTATCTTGGCACCTTGGACGTGTTTCATCAGCTACACTGCCTGGTAAGCCAAGTTTTGACGTATTCACATGAGTGGGAGCTGATGCATGGGGTGCAAGAACATCATCCGCATGGGATACTTTCCCGAACGATACAACTCGTCGTTCGAGTTTCCCAACGGCAAGATTGACAAGATGAGTTGGAAGCATATCGGTAAGATGCCACAGAGCCCAACGCTGTGTTCGTGAAAGTCTGACGCGGATCAGACCACTGTATTGAAGTCGTGAGGCAGCGCGTGACCTGCTCCGCAGATGTCGAGCCGCAATGGTATCGTTGGTCCGAGGAGAAGGAGCAGCCCAAGCTTGTGCCGCGGATAGGCATCACGCACACATGCAGGAACTTTGACGTGATCCGGGACTGGGCTTTGAAGAAGAGGTATGTTGTGCTCCCACTGTGAGCTTTGGGGCCATGTCTGATACTGGAACTGTTTACTAGGGTGCCGGGGATGTCACACTTTCACCGAGTTGTGGATGGTGTCATCGAGGATCGTACACCAAAAAGAGTCGCCGAGGGCGAGCACGTGCATGGACATGGGTCATAATGCAGTGATCGTGAGACGACAATCAAGACAAAGAGTCCGGATCAAGATCAGGAAAGACAGTATGGGTGCCAAAGGAGGTCTTGAACATCATCGTCGCAACTTCCCGCTACAGCGCCTCAAGGAGGCTCACCTGAGCCAACATCTTGCGACAACATTTCTCTCCAAATGTAGTTCTGTTAAACATATATACAGTATATGCTGCAGAGAATCTCTCATGAATCAACAACTGGAGGGTCATTATATGCCAGCTGAACCATATGATATATTCGTCGTGCGTGGGCATGTGTGACGTCGCGGCCTTCGGCAGTAGTGCATCACCACACGCGGACCGGGGCCTGCTGTGAGTTTCCCCGGGTCCTACTCTTGGGAGTCCACGAGCGACTGAACCCAAGGTAAGGAAACTTCTCTCCGTGATGCAGCTAGTATAGGTGTGTTGAATCTACCGTACTTCCTTCTTGGACCGAATGACGTCGCATTGGCATCACGGCTGAATGATGGCTTGACCATGCAAGCACGATATGTTTTTCGTACCAAGCCCACGAATGATGGGAAAGCAAAACAAATCTTTTAACTTTTCCAAACCAATAGGAAAGCGAACATTACCAATGAAGGAATCTAGGAACAGCTTCCGAATGATGTCTGGGCGAGCAGCATCGTCTCAAGGACATTTCCACCCGTGCCATTGCCACCGCAAATAAAGCCCCGGTGACGAGACATCGCACTCAGAGTCGTACAGGATACTCCTTGGTACCTTTCCAGGTGTCTGGGATCGTAGCTCATCGCGTCATAGAAGCGCGAGGAGCTGAGAGTCGCCTTTCGCATCTTTCATAAAGACATGACATGCCCATCCTGGATTCCTGGTAGAGGGGCACACCTCCTAGCCATGTTCAGAATTCGCTTGATCCTCTCGACGACCTCGAAACTCGCACTGAGGCCAGTCAAGCAAGTTATTCCCACCATAGGTGCAGCTACATTTCGACAACCCTTCAGCACCACCACCATCAAGATGATCTCCATCTATGATGCCATCATCAAGGACCACCGCGAGCTGGAGAAGTACTACAACGAGGTCGTCACCAGCAACGATCATGACCACCAGGAGCGCTTTGGTAATCAGTTCGTCTGGGAACTAGCTCGTCACTCCGTTGGCGAGGAGCTCGTCGTTTACCCCGCCATCGAGAAGCACCTCGGTGAGAAGGGCAAGCACATCGCCGAGGAAGACCGCAAGGAGCATCACAAGGTCAACCCACCCTCCGCCCCCAACCCAGCCTTGACATTAACTTGACCCAGGTCAAACTGATGCTCAAGGATTTCCAGGGCCTCAAGCCCGACGATGCCAATTTAGTCCCGATGATCAAGGAGATCTGGGCCGTCCTCAGCCAGCACATCCGCAACGAGGAGAAGGACGACCTCCCCGCCCTCGAGGGCGTTCTGCGGACCTCGTCCGGCGAGAGCGAGGCGCTGGCCACGAGCTTCGAGCGCACAAAGGCCTTCGTCCCCTCGCGCAGCCATCCCAGCGCCGGCGAGCATCCGCCGTTCGAGACGGCCGTGGGCCTGCTGTTTGCGCCCATCGACCATGTCGCCGATCTCTTCAGGAAGTTCCCCGACAAGACCATCTCGCTTAACCCCTCGACCAAGTGTCGTCATGCTTGTCGCGATGTCGTGACGCGTTGCGCTTCTTCACTGTAGGCTCAAGGAGGTTTCCAATGAAGAATTAAATTGATAACTGTCGTGAATCTATCTGACTGTCCAGCGGTCGAGTTCTTCCCTCAAGTACTCGAGGCCCATCCCTGGATCACCCAGGCTGGTGATCCATCCGGGCGATGTTGTTGGTTAGTCGGATCGTGGTCCAAGCTACACACACGATTGACTGGGAGTTAATTGTTAGTGAATAACTGGAATGTGTATCTCTTTAGTGAATATCCTAGTATGTAAATATTCACACTGATGAATAGATCCTTATCGACGCACCTCTCGCCGCCTTCGTCCCATCCCCGAACGTCCCTCCTCTACATTCTCCATCAACATAACATGGATGATGTGAACTTTGACGAATTTCTGCTCGACAAAGAGGCTTACTGGCCGCCGATGCCCTGCGCCTATTGCAGGCGCAATCGCCTGCAATGCTTCATCCTGCGGACTACGGCGGCCAACCCCAACCCTGTCTCGTCCTGTTCGTCCTGCGTGGCCCTGTTCCGCGAATGCACGCTGGCGGGACAGGGTAAACGGGGTCACTCGAGCTTTGAGACGTCGGAACCCGTCATTGGCCATCTACACGGCTTGAGCGAGGAGTATTTGATCGAGGAACCTTTTCCCGACGGGGCCTCCGTTCCTGGAGAGTTGGCCTTGGGCGAGTTTGCCTTTGGGGAGGCTGCTGCTCCCTTTATGCCAGCTGTAGCACCCTCAGCGTCCTCATCGTCGTCTATTCTGCCAGCGACATCCTGTAAGCGAGCCAGCTCTCGCTCCGTACACAAAACTCGCGCGCTTCGGCACTGGTTCGCCGCGAACATGGACCACCCGTATCCCTCGGACGAGATCAAAGACAGCCTGGCCCAGCAGTCGGGCATGCGCAAGTCCCAGGTCATCAATTGGTTCGTCAACGCGCGACGACGATATAGACTGTCGCTTCGGGCGTCGACACAGTCGTCCAGTCAACACCACCCGCAGGGCTCGCCCCGGCCCCGGTCTCTGCTGTCGTCGTCGCCGACTACTACAACGGCGACGGCGAACCAAGGGCCATTTGAGCGATGGCGCAACTCGCCCCCGGACGACGAGCCTGTCGATCCCGCCGCCATCGAGCGTGCCCTAGAAGCATTTCTCTCGGATAATTCGGATTATTTCGAGCCCACTGGCGCCGGCGGCGATCACTTTGACGGCAGCACGTCCTCCGCGAGCGGAGATTTGAACTTCGACGAACTGGTCTCTTCCGACTCCAACTCATCCTCCTACTCGTTCCACTCGGCCATGAGCTCCTTCTCCATGGCCCGTTCGGCGCAGAGCTCCGACGACGGCCGCGGCAACAACGACGATAGAAGCGGTCGCTCGACAGGTGCGCCCCTCTACCAGTGCACCTTTTGCCTGGAGACGTTTCGGAAGAAATTTGACTGGTCACGGCACGAACAGTCGGTACACCTACCAGGCCTGCACTCCTGGGTCTGTGGCGTGCCGTTGGCCCCTGATGCACCGCTCGTGCTCTTGCGCGCTGGGCAGCAGCAGGAGCAGCAGATGATATATGATTGTGTCTTCTGCGGGCACGCGGCGCCAGACGTGCATCACTTTCAGACGCACCAGTTCGAGGAGTGCGCAGAGCGGGCGGAGGTGGCACGTACCTTTAGCCGCAAAGACCACCTCGTGCAACACTTACGCAAGTTCCATGGATGTCGGCGGCGCGAGGGCTGGGCCATGGACGTAGCGATGCTGCGGCGCACGCAGGACGCGGTGACGAGTCGGTGCGGGTTCTGCGGCTTGCGCATGGGCAGATGGGAGCAGAGGGTGCAGCATCTGGCAGCGCACTTCCGGGCGGGACTGACGATGGAGCAGTGGGAGGGAGGGTGCGGGATCGAGGGAGGAATGGCTGCGATGGTGCAGGGTGATTGTTTGAGGGGGACGGAAAGCCCTCTCATGTTTGACATGGCTGAAGTTGACATAGGAGGCAATGCCCAGGGATAGCTTTGATACAAGACTTCATCTTTCGACGCAGTGGGACACGCGTTACTTCTCTTCGATCACCAGATCTTGGCTGTCTATTTGTACTCGTTATATGCTCTTCAATATTTGCTCATGCTAAGACGGCTGTATAGTGAAGCAGCACCTGAACATCAAAACTTTGACTTCCCCTCCTGGACTGCATCCGTCACCCCCTCCGGCAGTTCATATGGCCTCGGCCCCTCAGTGCCGAGTAACACAACCACCGCATCTTCATGGAGCACCCGTGCCGCCGCCGCTTGATCGCCAGCCTCGCGTATCTTCCACAACGCCGCCAGCGTCGCGGCGCCGCAGGGCCCAACGCGCACACCACACTCCTCGAGCGCCCGCACGGCGCGGTGCGCCTCGACGTTCGACAACGAGACGCTCACGTCCACACCAACCCGCAGATCCGCCCACGCCGATGCCGACACGGTCCCGCAGTTCATGCCATCCATGATGGTGTGAGCATCCGTGTGCGCTGTCACAGGCCGCCCAGCACGAAGGCTCGTAGCCAGGCATGGCGCCGTGTCAGGCTCGACGGCCACGACGGCAATGTCTGAGGCTGCGGTCGCGGCGGGGGCCTTGCAGTGCTTCACTACGGCGTGGGCCAGCGAGCCTACGCCGACGGGAGTCACGACGGCCGAGGCTTGTAGATTCTGCTCCGCGAGCTGCACGCGCACTTCCTCCAGCATGGTCGAGTATCCCTCCACGATCCATACGGGGATCTGCTCATACCCTTCGAATGACGTATCCTGCACGCAGACGCCGCCGGGCGCGGCACTGGCGGCGACGAAAGCGGCGGCGACGGCAAAGTCGTAGTCTCCTTGTGAGTGCTCGACGTGGGCGCCCTCGGCGGTGATGTGGGCGGCGGCGACGGGGTCGATGCTCGAAGGAACGTGGATGCGGGCGTGGATGCCCAGGATGCGAGCCATGGCGGCGATGGCGCGGCCATGATTACCCTCTGTGGCGGCGAAGAGGGTGATATGCTGTTCCTGGGCGGCGCGCGCGACGTCGGTGAGGGGCGTGCCGGGGGGAAGGGCGAGGGCATCGAGGAGGGCGCGGTATGTGCCCCAGGAGGCACCTAGGATCTTGAAGGCCGGGAGAGTGAGACGGTTGCTCTCGTCCTTGATGAAAAGGGCCTTGATATTGAGGGCTCGGGCGAGAGATGGAAGTGGTACGAGAGGGGTCGGCGTGTAGGCGGGAAGCTGGGCGTGAAAGGCCTGGACTGGGGAGGTGTCTCCCGAGGGCACGATGGGCGCAGTCTCGGCGTTGAAGAAAATGGCCATGGTGGCGGTCGGTGTTGGGAAGGTCCAATTGCTTGGGAACTTGCTGCCTCTTCATTACTATCACTAGTAGTGACCCATTTCAACTTATCACCAGTCGGCAACCCAAGCTCAAGGGGCCTCAGGTCGTCCAGTGGAGGAAGGCCCGCCTGGAGCCAGGCGTCGCAAGCAATCGACCTCCAGGGGATGCTCCGGCATCCTCGCGCTAGGTACAGCACGCGCGCCCCTGACAGGATTACGTACAACTTGGAAGGCCGCAGACGACGTTGTACGCCCTCCAGACTGTCCAGCAGCTGCGCCCTCTACAATGTCGCCTCATGTCGTGTCGTCGGGTCGGTCCAGTGTTGCGAGAAGAACCCATAAACGCCCTCTGACTACAGCAGAAGGGTGGGTATTGTCCCCCCTTTTGTGCTCCGCCTGAGATTCGGCGCCTTCCGACTAAGGGCCCCACTTTGGCCCTGGCGACTCGGTGTCCCCGACAGATCCTGACCGAAGCTCCTGTCTCGAGACTCGGGAGCGACTTGTAGACCACCATTTCGACCATTTTTTAGTTTCTGTTTGCATGAGTGAACAGGTCCCGGCTGCTCAAACATGTTTGTAGAGGGCGTAATCATGCGGCCCCTCCCTTGATTTTTTTGACACACACGTACAGAACAACCTTGGCCCGTTCTCGGCCCCCTGCTTCCTCCTTCTGATGACATTGTACTTCCGTCCCATCGGTCAATCCGGAATTGACGATTGCCCATTTATTTAAAGGAAGCCAAAAGTCAGCTTCAGGCCATTTACTCCCTGTGTCTACCTACTTTGTCTGCACTCGCCAAGCACCATCATCGATATCACACGCTTCATAGCCATTGTCATACCGCCTTTCACCATGCCCGTCAAACTCGCCCGTCTCCAAGCGGATTCCAGGCTGGTTTCCTCGACCTCACACGTTGCGTCTCGCCTCAAAATCAACAGCGACCGCCTTAACAGCACTATCCATCACACATGCCAGTGGGGCGCTGCCCATCCATATGGCAGGTAGGTCTGCCCTCTGCCCTCTGCCCTCTGCCCGTATAAGGTACCCTCAGACTCGGATGGAGAGGCTCACAATCCCAGTGGTCCCACCGAGACGGGCATGGCTCGCTTGTCTCTCACAGATGACGATGCTCGCGTCCGCCGCTGGTTCGCCGATGAAGTCCGCGCCCTCGGCTGCGACCTCACCGTCGACGCCATGGGCAACCAATTTGCCCGCCGCCGCGGCCGCAAGACGGCCCCTATGACCGCCATGGGCAGCCACCTCGATACCCAGCCGCGCGGCGGTCGTTACGACGGCATTCTCGGCGTCATGGCTGGCCTTGAGGCCCTTCGCACTCTGCATGAGAATGGTTACGAGACCAATTATGACGTCGGCGTCATCAACTGGACAAAGTACGCACGTCCCCTTCCTTTTCGAGGCGAGATCTAACGGCAGCAGTGAGGAGGGTGCTCGGTTTCCCAAATCGATGCTATCTTCCGGCGTATGGGCCGGTGACATACCTATCGAGAAGTCGTGGGCTCTGGCCGATATCTTCGACCCCTCATCAACTGTCAAGTCGGAGCTCCAGCGCCACGGCCTACTCGGCGAGGTCGCTTGCTCCTCTGGTCCCAAAGGGTACCCTCTTGGTGCCCACTTTGAGCTGCACATCGAGCAGGGCCCTATTCTCCAAGACGCGGGCCGTAGCATTGGCGTCGTCCAGGGCGCCCAGGCGTACCGCTGGTTCACGTTCACGGTGACGGGGCGGGACGCGCATACGGGAACGACGCCGCTGAGAGCGCGAAAAGACCCGCTGCTCGCGGCGAGCCGGATGATTGTCGCGGCGCATGAGGCAGCAAAGGCCCAGGGTGGTCTAGCGTCGACGGGCGTGCTCAAGATGCCGACCAACTCGTCCACCAACACGATAGCGAGTACGGTGAGTTTCACGCTGGACATCCGGCACCCTGACGATAAAGTTATCGCCAAGATCCAGGAAGATATCTTTGCATCGGTCAAAGGGATTTCGATGAGCGACGGGCGTGGGGTGGATGTATCCTGGACGCTGGATACAGATTCGCCGGCGACTAAGTTCCACCCGGACTGTATTGCAGCCGTCGAGAGGGCGGCGGACAAGCTCGTTGGCCGCGACGGATGGTTACCTATCACGAGTGGCGCGGGGCACGACAGCGTCTACACGAGCCGACAGTGCCCGACGACCATGATCTTCGTGCCGTGCAAGGACGGCGTCAGTCACCACCCAGAGGAGTACTGCTCTCCGGAAGACTGGTACGTTTCCTGAAACGACGCGGCTGGAGTTTTGCTGACTGTCTATAGTGCTTTGGGAACGCAGGCGTTGCTGGATGCGGTGCTGGAGTATGATGAGGTGCGAGAGGCTTGATAGACGGTTCTACCCTTTTCCGGGTCGGCCGCTGTTTTTGATACTACTGCAGGCGTGTCTCACGACTCTGCATGTAGCTGTTAAGGGCCTCAGCTATAGTCATAGCCTCACTAAGGGTAGCTAGTATATTATCGAACGCCTGTCGGGTAGGGGAGTGTTACGACCCAGGCACAATCTTCCTCGAAGATTTGTAGTCTGGGACTGAGATGGTCTATGCTAGCAGGACGTGCTGGGCGACTGTTGAGTAATAGGGGTAACTAACTGTCGTTGAACTGAGGGTGTCGTAATGCGTTGCGCTTCTTCACTGAAGACTAGAGGAGATTTCCAATGAAAACTTAAATTGATCACTATTATCTTGAGAATCTATCTGACTGACCTGTGCCCAAGTCTTGCTTAAGTACCCGAGCGTCGCCCTTGGGTCACCCAGGCTGGTGATCTATCCTGACGATGTTGTTGGTTGGAGGCGGCTCATGGCTCACGGTGATCCAAGCTCTATCCCTGATTAGCTAAATACAGTAGGCACAGGTCAGCTTATCAATAGCCATAACGCGACCCTGTTCCAAATGACCTCCTCCCTGAGCTAAGCATTACAGGTAAGGGTCACCCAGAGGAGAGCAAAACGCATAACATGTGCGCAATCAAGAGCCATCATTGATGGATTTTAGAAATGATGTGACACCGAAAATTACCCCCGTAATGTCCGTCGCGGAGTATTCCGTTAGATCGTCTGACGTCAAAACCTGGATTTGTTTAGTCTTGGCCTCAAGGACCAGGGCATAATACTCCAGCGGTTCTGCTCTTCAGGGATATTATTCTCAGCCTGTGATCGAAGGACCGTCTTAGCATCAGCCCCGCAAGATTTGACATCTTGATGAAGTAAGCTACAAGAAGGCCAGAGCCCTGACAGCTGGAAGTTGGCGGGTAGAGTCCGGCATCTCCCAAGACGTACTGCTGCCTCAAATGCCACGGTCCTCTGGTAGCACTTGGGAAGCCGCAGGGCTGACAAGGCACACTGAATGATGAATACGTATATCGCCCCGCACGATCTACGGCATCCGGCACTTCCGAAATCACGACTACCCTGTCTCGGGGGCCGTGTCTGGGCAAGAGCTTGTTGCGCTCTTGGCAAGCCACAGCTCTGGATCGTGGGCTCTGTTCAGGGGTCATGGATTGCCTAGGGCTGCATGCCCCTCTGCACTCCCATCACTTCCGGACTAACCACTATTGCAATCTAAGATAGGTAGGGTGGGACACTTGGCGTCTAGAACAAGCTTCTGGAGTCGGACTAGTCGGTCAGACCGCCAGTGACTCGAAGAAGTGCAAGGGATGACGATGTGGTCTGGATGTCTGAAAATTTCCAACGTCACTACACGTCTGCAAAATGCCACCACAATTGCCTGGTAAGGGACGGCCAGGTCCGAGTGGGGTCCGATGTACGTGGGATCGTCTGTCAACCAAGGTAGTCTCACACAAGCCCCTGAAGCCCATTCGTCTTCACTTATTGAACGGGTGCTGCTGTTGCAACGGTTGACATCTAAGTGTCTCTCAATGAGTTTTTCATAGCAAGGGACGAATGACAAGCGTCGTTAAGGAAGAGCCTCTTGTCGATCCTCATGCGAAGCATTGTTAATCACCGGCAAGAGCCGCGTCGCGGCCGAGTCATGATGGCGCCGGTCCCGGTCTCGGTCTCGGTTTCGCTCCCGCTTCCAAACTCGCTTTCTGGTGTTAGTGGTAAAAGGTCGAGATTCCTCAAAACCAACGTGTCCCAATCAGGCAGAACATTACCCTGTTTTCTCATCGTTTTTTGCGTTCTCGTGCAGGTCATACTTTGGCACTTTTGATCACTCGACTTTCTTTGTCGAATATCTTGGCAGACGTCGACCATGGCCGAGTTCACCGGCAGCCTCCCGCCGCCGCCCTCGGCAGATAAGATCCACCTCGCCATCGCCAGTCTCGTCATCTTCGGCCTCCTCCTGTTCCCTGCGATATGGCTTACCTGGAAGCACGGGAAGAGGGGCATGGTCTGCTGGCCGATCTTCGTGTCCTTCTTCCCTCTGCGTTTCGTCTCGGACGCCTGGCAGATCGCCCAGCGCAACGAGCCCGAGATCCCCAACACGGTGACGATCATGACCAACGCGGGCAGCATCGCGTGTCTGTCACTGACGCTGATCGGCATGGTGTACGAAGTGTAAGTCCAGAGTCATGAAAGGCGATCTACGAGAGTCTCCTTGCTGACCGACCCCTCGCAGAAACATAATGCTCCCCCTCCCTCCCAAGCGCTGGACGGAAAAGATCATGCTCGGCATCATGCACATTGCCATGACGGCCGGCATCGGTCTTGCAACGTACGGAGGCGCGCCGAGCCGCGACCACGTCGGCGGCGTGGTCGCGCAGAACCTGAACCAGATCGGGACGTGCCTCATGATCTTCGCCATGATCTTCGGCCTCGGCGGCTGGATGTGGCCGACGGGGAAGCGCGTGATGAGGCTCAAGTCGCACCCGAACTTCCGGCCCGCGAAACACCTGCTCATGGCGGCCGTTGGCGCGCTGCCTTTCCAGCTCGTGCGGCTCGGGCACATACTCACATACTCGTTCACGCCGTACCCGAGCCTGGACCCCATATCGGGGACGTTTGTGACGAGGCTTGTTATCATGTTCGGGATGCAGCTGCTTGTCGCTGTTATTGCCACTGCGGGCGGGTGGATGAGCATGGGCGCCATGTCTGCTTCGGCGGGAGATGTCAGCCCGGGATTTTCTACAGTTTAAGGCGTTGTGGTTGGTATTTGGAACTGGATTTGTGGTTATCGGGAGGGTGGACTAAGGCAATCTTTTGGGAATGCCTGGAAAACAGAAAGATGCGCTTGTCCTTGGGAATAGTGGCATGCCAATAGATGCGGTAGATCTGAAATGCTGTGCAAAACATCGGAATAGAATCTCTTGACAAGTACCAATGCAATCTTAATTGCTGCCTATTCGTCATCGGTCAAAGGTCAAAAGCGCAGTGACAACGAAAGCCGCCATCTCACAGTCCATCCCTCCGTGTCTCAGGTCCGTTAGGTACGTCAACAGTGACACGACTGACTCTCCCCCTGTGGATCAGCCCTAATTTGGAGCCGTTGAGGGTGTGCGGGGATCTACTCACTTACACTTACTCGGTTCCGGATTCTTGGTAGCGGCGGCAAGATCCACGCGGCTGAGTCCACCGACGGGACACTGCCGGCCAGCCCAGCATGAAAGCGAGACCGAAGAGCTAAGACAGGGGACGACTGGGCCCGGCCGCAGTTAGGCTTTATGCATCACTCTGTACTTTATTCAGAGGGACTCGCTCTCGGGAATCAAGATGTGATCTTTATAAATGCAGGCCATGATCTTGAACTGTTCCTCTGTTTCCTGCTCATCATCCTCGTCAGCTCCAACAACCTGCCACTTGTTCTCTCGCGTCTTTCCTGAGACTTGGTCGACTCTACGCAGTCTCCACTGAGTTCACTCCAACGTCAGCATCGACCAGCATCTTTTGTTCCAACCACGAAAATGATGGGCCTCTTTGACAACCGCTTCAAATTCCCCGTGCACATGGTGCAACTGGTCCTGGCCGTGGGCGTCTTGATCGTCGCCATCGTGCGCATGATGAACATGCCCTCGGGCGTACCAACAGGCCGCTCAGGCACAATGGCACTGGGCATGGTACGTCCCCCTCACACCCATCGTCTGAACAACACTAACACCGACCAAAACAGGCGGCCAAATCCATCGCCATCATGCTGTACCAGATCCTCACCGAGCACGTCGCCTCCCTGAAGAAGTGGTCCAGCCTCAAGGCCTACTTCATCCTCAACGCAATGGAGGTCGTCTTCTGGGCCGCCGTCGTCTTCATGGCCATCCAGTCCAACACAAAATTCTGCCAGGGCCTCAGCTGCACGCTCAACTGGATCATCGTCGTTCTCGGCGTCATCGTCGCCATCCTCGCCGGCTACATGAGCGTCGTGACGTGGTTCGACTGGCGCCACTTCCGCACGTACAAGACGCACCGCGGGCGCCACGCGGACAAGGACGTGACGCTCGAGTCGCGGTCCTCCAACAGCGTCATGATGGGCGGCACGACGTACGACGCGCCGCGCAAGGCGGAGAGGGACCTCGACGTTCCTAGGCCCGCGCACTCGCCGGACCGCGAGCGTCGTGATCATCGCGACGAGCGGAGGTATGAGCAGCGCAGCCACGGCCAGCAGGCCCGGAGCCAGCAGCACCGCGGTCATAGCCAGCAGGGGCGCCAGCATCACGGCCACTACCAGGGGCACACTCAGCAGGCCGACCAAGCCCCGCCGATGTACTACGAGGCCGACGGATATCACCGCGGCAGCCGCTAGGTTGGACGGGAGGGAGATTCATCATCAGTGGGCAGACTCGATTTATTCACTTTGTCTTTGGGGCGTTCAGGCCGGCACATAGATTTTCTCATATCGATAGCATGTATTTTTTTAGAACACCAATATTGCAATGGTAATCTCTTATACCAATAGCAAGTTATCCAATTGGTACAGCAAAGCGGGCATGGATGCTAGAAGAAAATGGGTGTAAAAAGTATCACTAAAATGGAAATGCTCCCTATCCACACTGTTACAATACCACCCAAATAAAAACATTGAAATGCTTTCGAAACTACAAAGTCGCTATTGACATCCCGCCTACATCTCCGTCGAAGGCCACGCCACCAGCGACCTGAACTGCGGATCAATGCTCCCCGAAATGTCCTCGAGCACCCTCTGCCCCCACGACCTCAGATACCACTTCTCCAGCCCGGCCACGTGCAGCAAGACAGCATAGTGCGCCAGAATCGCCAGCGCGACGGGCTGCCGCCGTCGCAGCAGGTTCACAAAGTCCTCGCCGAGGCATATGGGCCAGCTGAGCGCGATGCGCAGCGCCGACCCCCGGCGCCGCATCCACTCGAGGCTCAGCGAGATGGTGGCCCTGCAGATCTCGGCCTCGGCGGCGTCGATGTCGGACGGGACGACGAGATCCTCGAGCTGGCGCATGACGCGCCGCAGCACGGAGCAGCCGTCGCCGCCGACGGCGACCTTGAAGAGGTACCCGAGGCGGCCGGCCTTGAGGGCCGTCTCGTAGATGTCGAGGATGTTGGACATGCCGCGGACGAGGAGGAAGGCGTCAAGGAGGCCGTCGAGCGTCATGGTCTCGCCCGCGCCGTCGGCGCCCGCGGAGGCAAAGGCCGAGATGGTCAGCATGGAGGAGACGGCGAAGAAGGCGTCGCAGTTGTCGGTGCGGAGGCTCGGGAGCGCGGCCTGCAGGCCGACGATGGCGTCGTTCTGGTGCCGCAGGCCGTGGAGGGCGTAGTGCTTGGCCTGGGCCGGGTTCGTGTGCGCGAGGTGGTAGGCGGCCGTGGCGAGGATCTGGTGCATGAGGAAGACGTTGCCGTCGGCGAGGCGCGGGATCTCCTGCTGCCAGATGTCGCAGCGCTCGATGCCGCGCGGGAGGGTGGCGTAGGTCGCGGTGCTGTAGTGGTGCATGAGCATGAGGTCGACGGTCCACGTCTCCGTCGACTCGGGCGGCGGCTGCTGCGTCGAGGCCGCCGAGACGAAGGGCTTCTCGGCGAAGGTGAGGGTGACGGGGAGGGTCCTTTGCTGGGTGGCGTTGTGTTGGCCCTCGGGGGTGAACTCGGACGGGCTGCATGACGCCGAGATCATGGACTCGTCATCTTGAGACTGGAGCTGCTGCTCGCGATGAGCCTGGCTTGCTCGAACGCGAGCTGACGAGCGTGCTGTTGCGGCCTCATAGATGCATTCTTGTCCGTGACGGAGACAGGCGGTACACGGTCGCTTCTCATCGCACTGGACACGACGAGTGAGCGCGGCGCTCAAATGGGTGCCAAGGATGGCATCGGCAATTGAAGTCTGAGGGGTGGCTCACCTTGACCCGCCGTTTCTTGCATCGCTGGCAGCCGCCTCTGGATTTCTTGAAGCCCAGACGTGGGGGCATCGTGTGAAGTGCCCGTGGTGGTCGGAAGAGGACACCGAGACCGAGACCGACTCTGGGCCAAGCAGACTTTATGTGCCCGCCCTGTGCCCCGGCTGTGCTGGAGCCTGGAGGCAAGGTACCTAAGGTACGCTCTGGAAGCGCCGGAACGCGTGAAACAGCGCCGATGCTGCCCTGGGGATTAGCGTGAGCACTGATGCTGACGGAGCACGAGCTCGAGCCTGGGCCCCCCTCAAGTTCTGCGCGTGGGGGACGAACTGATCGGAGGACTCGGGGACTTTCAGAAGGCCTGATAGGGCCTGTCCCTTGCGGTTTAGCCTTGCGGGCTCTGCTGGCAGTTGGAACCCGACGGCAATGCGAGGCCACCTCGGGATTTGCCGACGGCGACAGGCCTCGTACGGCCTGATAAATATAGCGCCATTGGTGCCCCGGATTCGGCCCAAGTCCTCGCAGGGTCTTCCATGGTTCGTTCCATCCATTCGTCCATCCATCCAAACGTCAACATGGCCGGGCGACGGTACGCGTCTAGTCGTGTTCCCATCACGTTCAATCTCGAGGCTTGACCGGCTGATGCCCACCGTCAGGCCATGGTCCGCCAAGAGCTCATTGGAGTCAATTTTTCGTCCCGTCAGTGGATACAGCATCACATTCATCATGATCACCACAGTCGACAGTCGGCCATACTCCTGATCAACAAGAAGTTTATCATTCGGCACAGGACATTGCAAGCGTAACGTCAGCCTGATGAGATGCTGAACATCATTCATCCAGCATCTTCGTCTTGGCCGGTGACATCGATCGCCTCGTTGGTCGACACGGAGCGTCGTGACTAATACTGGCGAACAGTCCCACGGTCCTAGTCATACCTCGCAAAGTATGAGTCTTATCAATTCGATGCCAAGAGTCCGACGACGATAGAATGCTGCATTTACTGCTGGCGATTCATCTATCGAGATGGCAGACAAGGAGACCATATGTCCCTGGCTTTGCTTCCAACTTCCCATCAACTCGACGCAAGGCGCAGCCAAGCCACATCAGCGCCCAATCTTCAGCAGAATCAGGCAAGCGATCAAACCTTGCCTTTGAAATAAATGCCGATGTGCACTCAATATAACAAAGACAGTAGGCGAGGCATAATGGTCTCACTTTCTTGGTGTGACGCGCGTCTCTCGCCGACCAAGACTCTCGGCCCGGCTCGTGGAGATGGCTGAGCCTCGTCCGACCACCAGATTCCTCCCCTTTGTCAACGGCGTGGAGATGCCATGGAATCTTAGCATTCGACCAAGCCTTCCGTCTCCGAGAAAGTCAATTTGGAGAAATAGGGAAAAAAAATCTGATGCCGAGACAAACTTATTTATCATCCCGTCCCGTCCCCTTCTGCTGTGCCTCTCCTTTCTCCCCTCCTCTTCACCACCAAACGCTGTCCGTCGAGATATATCGAATGACTGATCATAGCTCTCCCCTCCACTTCACCGTCACGCTGGCTTTCACACCAACGCTCGGGATCATCTTGGCTGCCGGCACTTCGCAGCCAACGAGGTTCGAACCACCTTAGGAGACACCTGCTATCTTCACCGAGGCGAGTTGCGAGACGTCGACACCAACATCGCATCAATACAACACCTACGGATATGGGAAAACTTTCTTACATTCACCATGTTCTCCAAGGCAATGAGGCAGCTTCCCGGCCTTAAGGGACTGGTTCGTGGTGCGTACATGCTCCGTGTCTAGGAGAGGGAGAGGACTGACATGGCATAGACGCAGCAGATGGAGCCGACTCCTCCGAGGCGACGCTCCGCAACTTTGCGCAGATGGACGAAGGCCAGGTCCTGCGTGAGCTCGAAACGGCTCGCGAGGGCCTCGCCGCCGCCGAGGCCGCCGCCCGACTCAAGTCCTGCGGCCCCAACGTCGTCTCCTCCAAGAAGCCGCCCTCGTGGTGGCTGCTGCTGCTCATGGTCATCCCCAACCCCTTCAACCTTTTGCTCGGTTTCATCGCCGTCATCAGCGTTGCGTCTCCCGACCGCAGCTGGGTATGTCACTCCTCTCTTCGTCGTCATGCATGCTTGCTAACACCCCCAGGAAACCTTTGGCGTCCTCATGGCCATGATCATCATTTCCTCCGGCGTCCGCTTCTGGCAGGAGTACCGCAGCATCATCTCCGTCGTCAAGCTCCAGAACTCCGTCACCACCAACGCAAAGGTCCTCCGCCGCCAGGGACCCCAGACGAGCAAGGCCTCCGATGCCGGAGCCGCCGCGGCCCCTGCCGAGATGGACATACACGAGAAGAACGTCGTCGTCGGCGACATCCTCCTTCTCTCCCCTGGAGACTCTGTCGCCGCCGACTGCCTGCTCCTCGAATCCAACTACTTGCGCATTAGCCAGTCCAGCCTCACTGGCGAGAGCATGCCCGTCACGAAGGCCCCCGTTACGCAGCTTGACCAGAAGCACTATGACTCGCTCTTCGACCTGCAGAACATCGCCTTCATGGGGACGAGCGTCGTCTCCGGCCGCGGCGTGGCGCTGGTGCTCAAGACGGGGGACGGCAACTACATCGCGTCCATCCTCAAGCAGCTGTCCAAGAAGCGGGAGCCCAACGCTTTCCAGCGCGGCATCAGGAACGTTTCTTACATGCTCATCGGCTTCATGCTCACCATGGTCCCCATCGTCCTCGGCATCTCCGGCTACGTGACCGGCGACTGGGGCCAGGCCGCCCTCTTCAGCGTCAGCGTCGCCGTCGGCCTCGTCCCCGAGATGCTCCCCGCCATCGTCAACACGAACCTCGCCCGCGGCGCCCATCTGCTCTCCAAGAAGAAGGCCATCGTCAAGCGCCTCGACGCCATCCAGAACATCGGCGCCATGACGGTCCTCTGCAGCGACAAGACGGGCACCCTCACCAAGGACGAGGTGCACATGAGCGACTACGTCGACTGCGCCGGCCTCGTCAACTCGGACGTCTTCCAGCTCGCCTACATCAACGCTGCCAGCCAGCAGGGTCAGGGCAACGCCATGGACGCCGCCATCATGCGGCACCAGGACGAGGCCGACACGCCCATCACGATTCCGTACTACAAGAGCGTTGCTGTCGTGCCATTCACGTTTGAGCGCCGCCGCGCCAGCTGCGTCATCCGCGGGTACACGCAGTTCCAGATGCTCGTGTGCAAGGGCGCCTTTGACGAGGTGCTCGGTCTCTGCAACCGCGTCCGCCGCGGTGTCCGCGAGGAGTTCCTCGACGTGGCCTCTCGCCAGGCTCTCACGGCGCAGGCCAACAGCCTCGCGGGCAACGGGTACCGCGTCCTGCTCGTCGCGACCAGGAAGGTGCCCACCTTTGACGCCGATGACGAGGAGGCCATGGAGGCGCTCGAGTCCTCCATGACGCTCGAGGGCCTCGTCACGTTCCTGGACCCCGTCAAGGACGACGCGCAGGAGTCCGTGGCCCGCCTGCGCGCCGCGGGCGTCGAGACCAAGGTCCTCACGGGCGACAACCTCGGCGTGGCGATCAACATCTGCCAGGCGATCAACCTCGGGGGCGAGATCGAGTCTGACGACATGGAGGCCATCACGGGTCCTGACCTGGCGGAGCTCGACGGCGACGCCTTCGACGACACGGTGCGCCGCTGCAAGGTCCTCGCCAAGCTGACGCCCACGCAGAAGGGCCAGGTGATCCGCAGCCTGCGCAAGGCCGGGCACTGCGTCGGCATGCTCGGCGACGGCGTCAACGACTGCGTGGCCCTGCGCGCCGCAGACGTCGGCATATCCGTGGACTCTGGCTCGCGCGCCGCCAAGGACGCGGCCGACGTGATCCTGACGGAGAAGGGCCTCGACATCATCGCCGACGGCGTGCGCGTCGGGCGCGTGACGCAGGGCAACTCGATCAAGTACATCAAGATGGTGGCGTCGTCCAACTTCGGCAACGTCTTCAGCATCCTGATCGCGAGCTCGTGGCTGCCCTTCACGCCCATGAGCAGCCTGCAGCTGCTCGTACAGAACCTGCTCTACGACGTGTCGCAGATCGCCATCCCCTGGGACCGCATGGACGAGGAGTACCTGGAGGAGCCGAAGCGCTGGGCTACGCGCGACCTGCTGCGTTTTATTATTGTGCTGGGGCCCACGAGCTCGGTCATCGACATGGCGACGTTCTGCACGGGGTGGTTCTACTACGGCGTGCAGAGCGCCGATGACGCTGATGCCGTGTCGCTGTTCCAGACGCACTGGTTCCTGCAGGGCCTGCTGACGCAGACGCTCATCGTGCACCTGCTGCGCACGGAGAAGATTCCCGTCGTGCAGAGCCGCGCGGCGCGGTGCCTCGTCTTCGCGACGTGCGCCATCATGCTCATCGGCTTCATTGTGCCGTACGTCCCGCCCTTCCGCGCCGTGTTGGACATGGTCCGGCCCGCGGACACGTTTGTCGGGATCCTTGCCGCGCTGCTGGTGGCGTACTGCGTCGAGGTGCAGCTTGTCAAGATGCTGTATATCCGCCTCTTCAAGGTCTGGCTGTAGGGCCTCGGGTGGGCATCAGTGTCGGCACCGACTGCCATTGACAATTTACCAGTTGGCGTGCCGGTATCTGAACGACTCATCACCAACTCCATGCTCCGCGCTGAGAACACAACATTACCCGATGCTGTAGTTGAGATCGGCCTGGCTGCGGAGCAGATGTTCAGGACTTGATTGTCGAATAGCATAGCTTCTAGATCTACAATGCAAAGTCCATGAACATCATGTGTCTCTACTGTCTACTGTGACATGTGTTTGACCAGGTTTACCACTGAGACTTGTAACTGGACTTTTACAGCGGTCGGTGACACTTTTTCCAGTGTCATTACACGGGCCCCGCTGCCATGGCCTCTTCTGCTGAAGCGACTGCCTGATCGACAAAGCGGCAGTCGAGTTGTCTCCCTGTCACAGGGCGAACTTGAGTACACAGCCGTAGCCTTGAGAGTTTAGGGGCACACTCAGTCTATGAGCTGACGACAACCTCTTCCCAGCACATACGACCATACCCACTGGAAAATACGGGATCCCGTCCGCTCTCCCATAGTCAAGCCAGTGAGGGCTG